>CM040998.1:2013055-2092789 GCA_022985145.1 Pangasius djambal
TGTGTGTGTGTGTGTGTGTGTGTGTGTGTGTGTGTGTGTGTGTGTGTGTGTGTGTGTGTGTGTGTGTGTTTACATGTCTTTAGGTCTTTATGGCAACCAGAAAGGACCAAAAGTCCTCACAATCACCTGAAAGATGTGTACACACACAAAAAAGATGTGTACACATACACACACACACACACGCACGTTCATTATCTTTGTGAGGACCTTCCATCAACATAACTATTAATGCAGCTAATTAATGCTGTGCCTAAACCTAACCCTGAACATAAGTAATCAAAAGGAAAACTCATGGCATTATTTTTATTAAAAGCAGTGCTTTTTCCTTGTGCGGACCAGCCAAATGTCCCCACAAGTTCAAAACTTTCACACACACACACACACACACACACACATATGTCAAGGTTACCCAATAATATGACAGCTCGCTCCTGAGGCATTCATCTATCTCTCTCACTTCACACAGAAAAAGAAGGAATAAAAGACAGATAGAGGACGACTGGCTTGTCACCCCCCAGGGAAATACTATAGCAATATTTTCTCATTTAATCCTGGCTATATCTTGCAGCCGCTGTAGTGCCACACAGAGCCTGAGCATCACCGTTGCAGAAGCTGACGTCTGTTGTAGTGCTTCTACATACATAATTGAATTGCATGTGAATAATTAACCCATACAATCCCATACAATGTGCAATCTGATCCAGATGCATGAATATCAGTATATACCCTTATTAATTATTAACCCTATACGCATATTAATTTTACATGATAGATGTAAGACTCTCATGTCTCAGGCCTAGATGACACTTTACATCAACATCTGGGTCTGGCGCTTGGGCTTAAACCTGGTTTGAACTTTTCCATATTTTGTAGTGTTACAAGCAGGAGCTGAAATGGACTTAATTGAGATTATACACTCACCATCCACATTATTACGAACACCTGAACCGCTGCTCATTCATGCAATTATGCAAACAGCCAAACACATAACAGGTCAAGAGCTAGCAATTAATATTCACATCAAACATCAGAATCAGGCAAAACGTGATCTCAGTGACTTTGACCATGGCATGGTTGTTGGTGCCAGACAGGCTGGTTTAAGAATTTCAGAAATGGATGATCTCCAGGGATTTTCATGAACAACAGTCTCTGAACAAGAGAATGGCCATACTCAGTCATGCTGACAGGAAGGCTACGGAAGCTTAAATAACCACTCAGTGCAACTGTGGTGAGCAGAAAAGCATCTCAGAACACAGCAAATCGAACCTTGAGGAGGATGGGCTGCAACAGCAGAGGACCACATTGGATTCCACTCCTGCCATCCAAGAACAGGAATCTGAGGCTACAGTGGGCACAGGAGTAAAGTTCTGGAAAAGGGTTTGGTTATAAAAAAAAACATTCCCAAACTTTGAAGATTATTAAAAACTGCAAAGATTATGGCACATCCGCGGCCATGCATAGAGGAATCTGTATATCAAAAGTCAGTGACCAGTAATGAGGTTATCACTCAGAGAAAGAACCAAGAGGAAAAGTGGAGGTCAAGGATGGGTGTTAAATTTTATGCAAGCCACTATACATGCATTGTGACTGAACATCATTGTCATGTTTGTAGGGATTGTGAAGCGCTATTGCAAGGACGTTCGTACCCCATCCACGTGTGAACTTTTGTATTTTTGAAAACATAGTTTTACAGTGAAATTCCTATCCACGCGAGCAGTGTTTACAAAAATATCTCCATCCAAAAACGATTTGTAAACACTTGCATGATCGCACAAGCCCAGTAGGTGGCAATAGTATATCATAAATTGTTATGTCAAACACCTGAAGAATAACGTTAAGAGCTGCGTATTGAGCTTTAGAGAAATGTGGAAATGCACTCTTGGAAGTTGCCCTACAAGCTGCTAGCTCACTCAGGTCCTATCCAAAATCTCTACTGCCAGTGCGGTTTGTAGCGCCAGAGCTGCGGACTCAGGAGCAGTACAGCGCGCTCCCCACAAGGGTGTAACTAAACATAGTGATATTAAATTTCCAAAATGTTAAGAAATAAGAAATTACAAAAAAAATAACAACCTGGTCAGCAGGCATGACAATGCTGACAGCATAGACAGGACTCCAAAACCTTTAAAAATATCTGTATATTTGTGGACAGGGATTTAGTATTGCATTGTATGAAAGTGTAATGAACTCAAACTTGTATTATGTCCCTTCTCAGCAGCCCGCTCCCAGCGCTCCAGTGCACCAGAGTACTAACACCTGCATCTTATTTCCAGCTCATTAAGAACTGTCTAAAAGATCCATTCAGCCAGTCTGACATCGCGCAGCATTGCACGTCCCTGTGTGCTTTCAATCTGTCATTTCCATTTTCATTTCATGTTCTTACCAAAGTCCAAGATATGTCCCTGAGTCTGTTTTTGCTAGCTGTTTAATCTATGTCCTTATTGTTATTCCTTGGTTTGTATGTTCAATCTGGCATGTTTTTGCGAAGTGGGAGGAAACCGGAGAACCCAGAGGAAACCCATGCGAAACTCCATACAGACAGTAACCTGAGCTCAGGACCGAACCAGGGACCCTGGAGCTCTTTCCCATATAAGCAACGAATCCTGCAAGAATCGTGTGTTAACTTTTGACAGCTTTGTGTGTTAACGTTTGTTGACTTTTAATTACTTTTGTTACACTTGCTTTGGCATTCTCGAGTCATGTATAAGAATTAGTTCTTGCTTCAGGACTATCCAGACTCTCACACCCACCAGACACCTCAGTCCTATAAACGTGTGGAAAGACAAGTCAGAGAAGATTTAGCGCTGCCATCCTTCATTCACTAATTCAATATCGATCTGTTTACTTATCTGCTGCTTTGCTTTTTGTGCACCATTTGCATGATTTGTCCATGTCCCTATTTAGGTCCACTAATTTTACTGTGCTAATTTTACTGTGGCATTTAATTGGTTTGTAGGAGGACACAATTAAGGAAAAGTTTTTCTAGAGTTGAAGATGTGTAACTTGTTTGGTTGTTGTACATTTTGCTCTTAAATTAGTAACAGGTTTGAAACTAACATTAGTTTTAGCCCACAATTAGCAAATACACAAAATGTGTTTAACTAGCATCCCTGCTAATGGCATGAGGACATCAGGGACATTTTAATGATTTACTTAAAATGAATTAATAATTTACTTTGTATGTGTAAATTGATCTTGTCAATTAATATCACATTATTGTTGAAAATAAAGTAAATAATATATAGAAATTACTTTTCTTCTTCCCATGATCTTCAGGAAATTTAGATGGTGCAAATTCCTGTTGAACATGTGACTTGTGGAACCTTCCAAATATTTCATAGGGGTGAATGAGTTCAAGGTAACAGGGTAAAGTGAACATTATAAGACTAAAATGAACTTTTTTTTTTTTTTTTTTACAATGTTATAATGGATGATTTATGGAAAAGGATAGTTCAAGCATGTTAAATGAGTTCGAGCTGTTCAAGCTGTTAAATGAATTGACACATTAATCCAAAAAAAGCTTTTTAAGGATGATATTTCAAGCTAAAGTGAAGTTATAATGAATTGCGGTAGGCAAAAATTCTGTTTTCTAAGTGCTGTAGAGGATTTATTGATGTCATAAGTTATTATAACGGCTATTAAGTAGGAATCCCATGATAACAAACAGATATTACAAAGGGAGGCTTGATAATAAAGAATCAGACAAAGGATCCAAAAACCAGGGAGCAAATGGAAATTCCAAAAGCAAAGGAGAAGGTCATAACAAGAAAGCCAACATTAAAAACCCAAAAGTGGAACAGCAACAAGATGGAAGATGAATTGAGGGTCAAAAATGAAAGTAAACAAGCAAGAGTGCAAATGGTGAAGGCTTCGTAATACAGGAAGAAACACAAACAAGACTTAACAATGTGTATCGCAACAGAGACATTTATACACAGAGACTGATTACATGAGATGAGTTACAGGTGTGTGTGATCAGTATGCTGGGAAGCTACAACGGCAAGTCTGCATGACTGATGGAGGTGGAGTTCATGGAGAAAGCTGGGGTTATGACCTGATATACTGATACCCATTAAAATATAGGATTTTGATACGATTTCACAGCATATTATAGTTATTATACAGTTCATTAGGAATTTTATGGGTTATGCAATAGAATATGGTCTGGGACTGTCCAAAGAGATATTCTAGGCTCTTCTCATTGGCTCAGATTTCCTCCCATATACTCTGGTTCAAACTGTTGTGGAATGATGTACAGCTATATCACTCCACAACAGTGAAACATAAAACTCCACATCCAACAAATCATGTCTTCCAAGTACGCTATAACTAACTTCCTTCTGCAAGAGCCTGTTTAAGTGGATTATCCTGGTCCCACTTAAGAGACTTTGCTCCTGAAAGAAGCAAAGAGATGCAAAGATCTATTGATAGTCATTTTTTAAAATGCTGGACAGACTGTTCTTTTAAGGCTTAATTCATCAATCGTGCATTTAAATGCATATTTAAATTCACTATGGTGTCCACACAAAGCGGCCGTATTAACCATGCATTCAGCAGAGGCCGCAGTTGTTCCATCATGCTCGGCCACTGGCGATCTATAAAAATGATTTCACGCATGGCTGTTCCGGCATGAACACATGGCTACACCGGTCTTAAAAAGTCCAGCACCGAGCTAAACATTAAAGAAGAAGCTTCATATCGAGTTTGTAGTGGGAGAAGCCGTATTTCATGCTAATTTGCAAGAAATTGAGGTCGACCTCTACGTGCCGTGCATCGTATATATATATATATTTCATTTTATATCTCATATCTCCTAACCCGTTCATTATATCTTACACTTCAATGAGCTGTACACTACAGTCAGCATTAATCATAATTTTTCCATTAGCTGTGTTGAAGTGCAGTCTGAGGGAGTAGGATGTAAATACGTCACAACCGTAGTCCATGACATGGGTCAGAGAACAGCCAGCCATGGTTAAAACAGGCTAATACATAATCAAGGTCAAAAGAAGGCCAAGGCAAATATGGTAAATGTGGTTAAAGTCCCCACAGCTTGAGAGCTCTGATTTGATTCCTTTTGAAACAGGAAGTCAGTGATGGTGTGTTAAAGTGCTTAACTAATTTTTGGACTAACATTGATCCAGATATGCCTCACAAAACTACCTGACTAATGTTAGAGAAAACCCCAAACCAAGCTAGCTAGTTAATGTCAGAGAAAACCCCAATCAAGCTAGCTAGCTAATGTTGGAAAAAAGCAATCAACATAGATGATATATTATAGGTAAAACCTGAAACCAAGCTACTCAGCTAATGTTAGAGAAAACTCGAAATCAAGCTAGCTAGCTAATGTTAGAAAAAAAAAAATCAAAACCAAGCTACCTAGCTTATGTTAGTAAAAAAACAAGCTAGTTGCTAATGTTGGAGAAAAGCCCAAAGCTAGCTAGCTAGTTAACAAAATAATAAATGGAAGTGATTCCTTTGCAATATTGTAATCTCTATCTATGAGTGGTTGCTATTACTGTTACATGTACAAATGATTTTAGGGATTATTTTATATATATATGTATATATATATATATATATATATATATATATATATATATATATATATATATATATATATATAGTAAATAATACTAGTGCCATCCTAATGACTTTCCTTTGTGTACTGTAAATGTTTTGGCACCCCAATAACCCTACTTACGCACAATACGCTCAATTTAGTTGATCTCTCTAAATGTTTGTGGTACTGTACATGATCATATCCATATCAGTTGTAGTGGATTGCTAAACATAGCACTTTGTTCACACATAGGAAAAACAAAAGCATTAGTACTAGCGATGCAGCTTGTGTTTTTAATGTGTAAATGCATGCAAATGTGTCGTTCAGCTTATTTATTCCCCTGAGTGTTGTGGAAAGGCTGCTTGCTGCTTTTAATTAATTAGCGTGACAAAAAGAGGCGTCATCTGTGATGGGTTTTGTTGGCAGATTGTCAGTCTTTCGGAAGCGCAATTAAAGTTTGTGAGGGAGGATAAGATGCCATGATCATTCTTTTTTTTTTTTCCCTCTGGCATGAAGCCAGGCAGAGTAAAAATGACTTATTCCCTAAAATCAAGTTCACACTCAGATATGGCATGATAATGATGGTGGTGATAAAGATGAGAAGGAAGGTGTGATGCTTTAAGGTGCAAAGAAGGATTATTTGTGCATAACTTTGCCTCTAGAGGAGAAGCTGATAACACTGAGACGAATTTCTCTCCGTCTTTCTTCGCAGTCATTTGCATGTGAAACCCTCTAGATATCTCGTGTGAAGTATTTCCATTTCTGGCGCTGATCTGTGTGTTGACAAGATTTGTATTTTTAACTTTTACAAACATTTTCACACATGTTCTAGGTCTATGATCCTCATACATGTTTAGCTTTAAATAGAAGCAGAAAAGTACTGTTACTCTGTTACTTTCTTCAGTGAGTTGCAAGTTTATGTGTATTTACACTCAGGCATGCGGCTCATATTTAATGGTCCACCACTACTGACAAATTAATGATTACATACATATAGTAGGGATGTCACCAAATATGAATACGTCACTTGGACTGATAACAGATAAACTCACGAGTGGGAGGTTTTTACTTTGTGAGCTCAATCAAATGGTCAGATATGAAGCTTGCCGGACAAAGAAAGACCATGTTCATTTAAATGAATGCGCAAGGCAACACGGTGCATCTACAGCTTCCTTAATAACTGCCTGGTTAGAGTTGTGGTGGTTTAAATTAGGCTACTAGTTTGTTTATATTTTTGTTCAATTTTACTCAAACTCCACCCCACATGTGCAACTCTCATGCAATGAATCTGCAGTTACGTCTGATGTCTCAATACTGATGTGTGCAGTTTTGGAGTTACATTCTCACTAAGCAGGCCTAACTCAAGTTAGAATGGTACAATGGTACTACCCTGGGTAAAGAAAAATAAAAGCTGTTTGACGATCTGTTCGTTACAGCCACCAATTAAATACATACAAAGTGCAAAAAAATGCGATGTGTATTTTCTCGCATTACTGAGCACTCCAACCTTCCCACAGACGTGTGTCCTGATTTGCACCAATCTGCATGTGGGCCGATTACACGCTCTGCCGACCATATTTCCGAAGGCCGTTGACTCACTCGCTAAGATCACAGTGTGATGAGCTGGTCAGAGCCAAAGCTGTGACTCAGGGTGAAGAAAAAAAAAAGACACAATAACCCACAATAATGACATACAGAACAGCATTTGCAGAAAATATGTTTATTCCACGCTTGACCGTGATTACCAAAAAAAATCACACAATGGCCATTAACAGCCATACTTTCCATCTGAAGTAACACAACTGACCTTTCAACATCATTTGCAGCTGTGTGCTTAATACATAAATTGGCCATGTAGCTCAAATGGGGGTCAATCTGGCAACACGTGTTTGATGCAGATAACTGTCACCTCTGCTGACAAGCCTTGTTAACAAAAATAATGTGCAGTAATGAAACTCAGGACACCCTCACACTAACATGGGGACGAGATAATTAAACTCTGGCCGCAGTTAATTTTATTTAAATGGAGCAACAACGTGTCATTGCTAGGTCATGGTTCTGTTGTTTGGTGAACCACACTTAGCTTCAGCGACGACGTGGTGTGATACGGTGCAATAAGAAGCATAGTTACTTTTATAACCCCAAAGATTTCCCGCGAACTGTTTTATTTCTTGCATACCATAGCAATGTGCCAACACTAGCAGTTGTTACATTTGCCTTTGCCTTTGGCTTTACATGCTGGCCATTAGTGGTCATAAGCTTCTGTTTCTTTTTAGCAACATTAGCCTCATAGCACCAATGCAAACTTAAGAAACAATATGTGGACTTCAGACATGACTTGGTTAATTTGAAGTAAAGAGTAAAATGTGTTGATATAAACAATATGGACTGTTGCGTAATACTCATTCAGCGCCAAGAGAAACAGTTAGTCCTTTTTGGAACGACATGTATTCACTGGATTGAATTTGTTTTTTTTTTTTTTTTACAGCATTCCTTCTTTTCCATAGTTTTGTTTGAAGCAGTTAGTAAAAAGTAAATGAGATATCCTCTCATGCTTGCCAAATGGCTACAGGAAAAGGCTGTAGTTAGCTTTCAGTGTCAGTCAAATGTACGGTTGAATATTTTCCGTGCAAGTGCAAAATATTAACAACAGGAAATTCGGAAACATTAACATAATACGGAAAGAGGAGGTCCTTATTTAACGTTTCATGCTCATCACTAATTGCACAAGGTGTAGGACTATCACAAGCAAAAAGAATCACACTTTCAGTCTGTTATCTAGTTAGGCTAGCAAAGTTAACGCAAAGTTATTTATGTTGTTATAGTGAGGAATAATTCTTCCTTCTGAATAACCTGGCTTCCTTTGAGAGGCTTTGTAGCATTCACATACTTATATACAGTTGGAATATATATGGAGTGTACTGTATACGGATACATATGGAGTATCTAAAATAACATCATATGAATGCCCTTGACAACAATAAGCACAAATAAAAGCATCAGAAGATTCATTTCGGCTCATATTTAATTTTACTGTAAACATCCTCCAACTCTTTTCCTCAACGTTTTCTTCCATCTCTCAGATGTGGATTTTTCGGCAGTGTTTTTGAATTTCCTGTCACGTTTCTCAATTTGTTGTTTTGGTTCCCTGTTTGCTGTTGTGTTTCTGAATTTGATGTCGTGTTTCTCGATTTGTTGTGTTTCCGAATTTGCCGCCTTATTTCTGAATTTGCTGTCATCTTGCCAAATTTGCTATCATGTTCAAACTTGCTGTTGTGTTTTTCCGAACTAGCTGTTGTGTTCTTGGTTTTGCTGTTGCATTTTGTGGTTTACTGTTGTGCACTTGCAGGCCACCACACAAATGGAAAGTTTCCACAAAATAATGAAAGACTGCCATTACATGGTACAAAAATAATAATAACAGAAGCGTAAATTAATAAGAAATATGGCTGCCACCACATTTTCAGCTCTGTGATGTATTTTTGTGATGTTGGTTTATTTAGCGAGAACAGTATGTCTGTAAGAACATTGGTTTCTTGAACCCGATGTGATAGATAATGAGCGACTGGCATTACTAAATCGTGGCTCCAGTTAAATGGCTGATAGATTATTGTGTGTTTTTCTTCACCCTGACTCACAGCTTGGGCTCTGACCAGCTCATCACACTGTGATCTTAGTGAGTGTGAGTCATCGGCCTCTGGAAATATGGTGGGCAGAGTGTGTAATCAGCCCCCACACACAGGCTGGCGTAAATCAGGACACACTCTATTTCAGCACACAGGTCTCTATATATCTATGATGGCCAGAAATAAAATGCACACTATGTTCCCCTTATACCTAAAGTGTAGTTTATCAGCTAAGATACAGTACATCCAAAGCGTGTTTTAAAAAAAAAATGTTTTAGTCAAGTTGGCCTATAAATAACGTGGGCCGAAAGTGTTCTTCTTTTGAATAGCCAGGAAGAAAAAGCTAATAAAGACAAAATATTATTGTATACATTTAAAAATGTGTACAATTATCCAATGAAGCAATCATGTAGCAGCAGTGCAATGCCTGAAGTCATGTAGATACAGTTAATGGTCACATCAAACATCAGCATGGGGGAAAATTATGATCTCAGTATTGTGACCGTGGCATGGTTGTTGGTGCCAAACAGACTGTTTTTGAGTATTTCAGAAATCTCTTGATATCTTCACACCCAACACTCTCTAGGAGTTTCCACAGAATGGTGCAAAAAACCAAAAATATCCAGTGGGCGGCAGTTCTGTGGGTGGGAACACCTTGTTGATGAGAGAAGTCAGAGAAGAATGGCCAGAATGGTTACGATCTGACTCAAATAACCACTCTTTACAACCATGGTGAAGAGAAAAGCATCTTAGAATGCACAATACATGGAACCTTGAGCTGAGTGCCACTCCTGCCAGCCAGGAGGAGGAATCTGAGGCTACACTGGGCACAGACTCAATGAAACTAGTCAGCTGAAGATTAGAAACCTTCACCTGTCTATATGAACAACTGCATGAATGAGCTGGCGTACAAGTGTTCCTATTAAAGTGGCTGGTGAGGGTATATCTGTACTGAATGGGTCCATGGAATCTATTTTGCAGTTTATAGCAGTGACACCAGTTACATTAGAAAGTTTTGTAACCCTCTGCTAATCAACTACTAAAAACTAGCAAATATTTTTATATATTGTGATTCATTACAAAGTATCTTCTTTTGTTATCTAAAATCTATTTAACATTCAAAACATATATGTCTGATCTTTGATTTACCTTCAGCATTTTTCAGCGCACACATCACGCATTATTAGAGCAGTAAATGTGTTTATCAGTTCCCAAAATAAAAAGTTTATGATGATGTAATGTGCGAGATTGACATTTCTGAACTGATTGAATCTGGGAGAGGTCTGAAAGAGCTAAATGAGTTTATTCGAGGGTTTTTGTTGTTGTTGTTGTTGTTGGTTTGTTTGTTTCATGTATATGCATATGACTTTAGCTCCCTCTTGTGGTAATGATCTGCAAGCACTGCTGCACAGGACAAGCATTCATGCAGTTATAAGGCTTTATAAAGCTTTCTAAATATTGTGAAAAAGAAAAATGAAAGGCACCTAGTGGTACTTGTGGCTGTTAAACCCTCATGTTCTATTCACTACCTAAGCATGGATGTCCACAGACTCTATATTACTGCAAAAGTAAATTATACAGTAGTGCCATGGTTCTCAGAGAGGGGTCCCGGAACCCCAGGTGTCCATGAAGCAAAGCCAGTCTTGGAAACCACAACACACCATTATAAAAATTATTATAGCTATAAATAATGTCAGTTGGAAAAAAGTTTAAGAGATCCCATACTGTAAAAAGTTTGAGAACCTCTGCACTAGTGTGAGTTTCCTCAGTAGATGGACTGGAGACAATTCTCTGGCACTAGAGACTCCTTCCAAAAATGCAAAAAAAAAAAATCTTGTTCCTTTCCCAGCCTTTTATTTTCTCTCTCAAAGATAATTAGACCAAAAAAATGCACCTCGCTGTGTTACTGAGTAACCATAAAGCTCAAAGTACTTCCTTCTCAAAAGGAAATGAAGAGGAAAGGGAGTGGAAGAGAGTACTTAGAAAGAATTAACGTGGAAAGAACATTGGCCTACTATTAGCTCCAAAAACTGCAGGCCTCATTCTCACTCTCCAAAAAAAAAAAACCCACAGTCCTGCTCAAGCGTGAGTCGTGAGGTAAAATATGCATCCTAAAAAAGTAGGGAGGGCAAGCCAAGGAGGAGTTGGCGCCGGAGAGTGAAGCGGGAGCCAGCGCCCCCCGGCTGTTAGTCTTGGATCGATCCTGACTCATTCCTCAGGCTTGGAGAGACGACAAGTTCCCGTCTTTTTCTCCCAAGAGGAGTATCAGGTTGAGGTGCAAATGTCCAACAATGTCTCACCTCCGGCTCTGTGGCCACAAGACATTTTTACAGTTTCCCCCCGGGTTAGAAAAAGCCAGTGACAGTCTTTAACCCTCATGTTCTTAGTTTCTTAAGCTCATGTACTTTGGTGTCCAGTGGGCCATTTATTCATTTTTTTTTTTTTTGCAATCCAGTACCTGATACAGCTTAGCTTCATGTGTTTATGAATTATGAATTGGAGCTCCAAAAGACCCGTGTGCTGCCATTAAAATCACATTTTTTTGTCTCAGATTTATAAACACCAATCACTTTTAAGTTGCTGCTCTGAATCCAGACCTCAACATGATTTCTGTAATATAATACAATTTTTACAGCAAAGATGCAACCATGTAAAGTGTTACGATAATAACAAAAATAATTAAAACCTTATTTTAATTCATACTTCATTATAGCAGCACTTGTATGAACACAATTATTTTATTCATTAAATAATGATGTCATACTTTTTAATCTGTTTACAGTTACATGTAATGTTGTGGAATGTCCGCAAAACAAGTTAGTTCCTGTTATCACTTATGTTATAGTTACTATAAACTTGAAGTTATTATGACAAAAAAAAAAAAAAAATGCAGCTTATTAACTGGTACAAAACGCTGACACTGGGGACGCCTTCCATCAATGCTAAATATACCTCTTCTCCCAGAAAACTTTACCATATCAACAATTACACACCATTTTTGATCCGTTTATTTGTATAAGTCCCTGCAAATGAGCTGCAGAAAAAAAAATGAGCACATTAATGTAAACCTGCTGTAACCTGCTGTTATAGAAAATTAATCAACTCCTTCTGACCAACTGTAGTCGAGAATTCAACAGAGCTGTGGTTTCGCTACTGCAATGACATCCCCTCAGTGTAACTAGTCATTTAGCCATCTCTAATACCTTAATACCTTAATAGAGCTAGCTAGCTTCTATAATAAAAAAATTATGGCATTTTTGGTCATTCAATCCTTAACGAAGTCAATGTGTAGCAAACAAAAATGTGTAGCACAGGGAATTTAAAAGACAAATACTGTAAGACAGATTAATTTGCAGCTAGTTTTTTTATTTGGAATTTGGAGCAAGACTAAAATTTTGGGAGCACCTGGAGGAATATCCCAATGTGTCACGCCACTTTGTCTTGCGCCATTTATAATAACTCGAGCCAGCAAAATCTGTACCGCAGAGGCGCTTGAGAAATTTAGCTTCCTGGAAATGAAAGATTTGCAGCTTCCAGTGATTCATTTTCAAAATCCGTTCCAGCTTGCCTGATTCCCGAATTCTCCCTACACAGTAACCGACTGCTGTAAATTTTATAGCAAAGTTTGACAATAACATCTGCAGATTTACAACAGTAAGTACACTAATATTGTGATGCACTTTGAGAATACAGTAAATTACTTGAATCTAGTGGCCGGGAGCCAAAAACGTGCTATCTGGGTGGGAGGAGCATACGCTCTCTCTCCTGTCAATCACAGAGACACTAGCTAATCATGGGTATCTGTGAGCTCATGTATGTGGAAGAGGGCAGATAGCTCAGGTAGTGATCGAGCAGAAACTATTTGGATGGTGGCTCATTCTCAGTAGAACCGTGACAATGATGGTACTGTTTTGTTTTTTTAAATGCCATATTCACTTATTGCACTTTAATTATACATTTTATTTTATACTTCATTCTCTGGAGTAATAGTGGCAAACCACTAAACTAGCTTGCTATGTAGCTATGGGTGTGCTGTTATAGGAAAATAATCAGCGACACGGTGGTGTGACGTGGCCCCACATGAAGCGGAGTTACTGTTAACAACCCAAAGTTGATTATTTTCCAATAACACCACATCCTGAACTGTTCTATTCTTCTTATATCACAGCAATTTGCTGTTGATTACAATTTTCTTCGTACCTTGTTGGTCGTCTTGTACGTGTATAGTCAGAGACTAAAGTTCATCAGATTGTCCTCTAGCTTTCATTAGTGCCAGCACAGCACTGCTGTTAAGTCAGCACTTAAGTTAAATAATTTTTTGCTTTTGGCCTGTTGGTTAGCACTGCTGTTTAAAACACCCAAACCATCCAGGACACAACCACTTTCTTCTACCTTCAAATTCTTGTCAACGGTTCCAAGATACTACCAAATGCTGGTCTGTTCAGATAATCCATCAATCACCAAGTTGGCACCAGGTTGGATGGCACTCTTAGCCCACAACACTGTATCTGATCTACTCAAATAATTCCTGCTCAGCCGTGGCCCTATGGTGGACCATTTCTATCGACATATTGTGTATAGCAGCAGTCGGGGTACAATCAGTAACAGTGGATTTACAAAGTGACAGTGAGATTGGATTGCTTTAGCTAGGAGGTAGTTGGACGTCTTAAACTGGCAACACAGTTTTAAAGATAGTTTACGATGTTATCACAACATCTTACTACATTCTGAAAAAAAGTCAGAGCGGCAATTCTATCTGTCCTGCCTTTTAAGCTATTTAACAAACATTCAGAATTTCCTTTTCCTTCAGATTTGTCCAAAACATGAACGTCTTCTTGTTCTGTGTAGAAACATACAACAGAAGGTTTCGATTTCAGAAACAATTCCACTTAGACCCTGTTTACAAAGCTAGAACCGTTAACCATCCTATGATGGACCCCTTTTCTATGTTCTTCCAACATAAATACACAAAAATATAGTGCTTCCACGATTGGGGTGCCATTTATTTTGTTCTATCAACAAAATTTGGTAAGAGGGTTGTACGTTCAAAGTGACCTCATCAGACAAATATCACAAAATCACTGAAAATAACGCAGCAGGAATGAGAGAACTTACTTTTTCTACTTCCTTTCATTCCCAAGAAAAGGTGATGATGTAAAATTCCTGCGGAATAGTCCAAATATTTCAGAAGGGTGAATGATTTCAGATAACAGTGTAACAAATGTACATTTTTCATAACCTGTAATGGATGATTCGTGGAAATGGATGTTTTCGAGGATGAGATTGTAAATTATTTTAAACATTAATTCAAAAAATAATATGCTTTCCGAAGTATTTTAAGTACACTTTACTTGTGTATAAAATGCCTTTTAGCTTTACTTTACATACATATTTATAAATGTGATATCAGTGGGACACACACACGGCATCATACTCTGCAGTGCAGTTCAGCCCAAAAGGGGGAGTCAGAACTCTCCAGACACTTGGCATGTTTCACGTTCTGGTACAATGAACTCTCTATATCTCTGTTTTTTTTTTTCTCCTGTTCTCTCTTTCTGTCCAATTTGAAAAAAAAAAAAAAAGTTTCGTTACAGATGGCTATCTGCACACACACAGATGGGAATCCTTGCTCTGGCTCGTTTGCTCTTGCTCCATGTTTCAGGAGCTGTGGGCTAGTTGGAAAGATGATATTACTCCATTTCCAAGGCATTCACAAAGAGACATTGTTGAATGGGACATACACAGGTATGAGTCCACTTAGGCCTCATTAGCCTGAATCCAAACGTTCTCTCTCTCTCTCTCTCTCTCTTAACTGGCAGAGTCATTTTCTGCCTGCTTCACACGAGCTATGTTGCAGAAATCGAGGTTTGATCATGAGGAAGCAATGGAAAATGTAGACTAAACAGTTCTCCATTCGTTCTTCACCTAGCTACTTCTCAAGCTAGTGTGGGAGATGAACGCATCTCTGTACATCTGTACGTTGCCATACCAGTCAGGTATCCACATTTACCGCTGATTTATTCATTTATATATTTACTCATTCATTTATCTTCATGCTAGCACTTTATCCTGGTCTGTGTCTCGGTGGATCTGGAACCGATCCCAGGAACACTGTGTGTGAGGTGGAAATACACCCTGGATGGGACGCTAGTCCATTGCTGCGCGCACACACACACACACACACACATTTACATCTAGGGGCAATTTAGGGTCACCAGTCCACCTACTAGCCTGTTTATGGGAGGTGGGAGGAAACCAGAGAGCCTAGAGGACACAGGGAGAACATACACAACTCCAGACAGACAGAAAGTAACCTGAGCTCAGGAGTGAAACCCAGGCCCTGGAGCTACCTGCTGCACCACTGTATTGCCCTGAATTCATATAAATCAGAGAGAGAAAAAAGAGAACCTGGTGATGGAATGACTGTCAGTGTTCCACAACAACATATGTAACTATAGATGGATAAAGGTGTATTGTGTTGTCCTTGGTGGCACATTGTTGTGGCACTGTGTAAAGGGAATAAAACACTACAGGATGTGCTGCTATTGCAAAACAATCAACTTCAGAGTGGTAACCGCAACTCTCGTCATCGCGCCACCTCGCTGTTAATTATTTCCCTATAAAATGCACTCAAATTTGCACATATTTCAAATCTGACCTGCATTAAAAAGGTTTTACTTTCTCCCCAGTTTCTTTTTGGTCATCCCTTTTTTGTTAATCACAATCTACCCCTCCCCCAACACACACACACACCTCCCCGTCTCTCTTTGCCCTTTTTTTGCCCCATGCCTCTCAGCTAATGAAAAGTTCACTCTTCCATTCAGCCGTGAGGAATACGATCCCGTCCAGAGCTCTCTGTGCTTTAATTACTTCGTTCTTATGAGCACCTTGTGGAATATCCTGATTGCTTTGCCTTGCGTCATTTAGGGGTTTTAAATCCATAACACTTAAGAACAATGCTAGAGTCAGTAAAGTAAATAACTCCAGACAGCCACAATGGACTCATGCCACTGTGAAAGGCACTTTTACTTCAGTGCGATGAAAACAAAAACATACTTCTTGGAAGTCAGTGATTAAAGCCATTTCATTACTTTATATGTGCCATAGCTGGCTTGGGCCAGCAGTGTGCCACTGTGCTTATTAAGATGTGTGCATGCGTGTATGAGAAAGTGCATTAATGTAAGCTTAATGTAAGCTTTTTTGCTTTGTATAAATCTGTATAAAAGCCTCTAGCCATGGCTCGACACTTTCAAACACCGCTGAGTTTCTGGCCATCCTCCAGGAAGGATCTTAGCAGGTGATGGAGCGAGAAGAATAAACAAAAAGGGCTTGAAAGTGCATTTGGGGGAGACACTTAATAAAGCAACACGGAGTGTTAAACCTCTTTCTCACTTTCTTTTTCTCTTCGGTCGTGTTCTCTGTGATCCTTGCTTTATGTCATTAGGGTCATTTGTCTGGTTTTAATTATTAACGTGAGCAGGCAGAAAGGATTTGAAAACTTAAAACAAAAAGAAAAAAGAAAAATCACAGAAAATCCGTGCAGAGCATACAGACCGGCTCAGAAGGTGCTCATTAATTTTCTGCAACAGTAGTGCACTTACTACGAGAAATCACAGGTTTAGATGAATGCGCTGGTTCTTATACATGATCGTTTCTATAGTAACTGCTTATTCACAGGAAATCTACCTACGAAAGGTTTTTTTTGTAAGGAGATGTTTATGTAACATTTGCGGAAGTAGTCTCCAGTGTCAGCACTTTGTAACAATATGCTTTCTGACATGGAAAATCCTTGCAGTTCCTGAGTAACATGAAAAGGTGTGGTTTTTTTTGTTGTTCTATTAACTTAAAAATTGAGGCTGGTGAGCTGTTTATAGCAGCTATAGCGCAAATCATCACTTGTTTAACGATCTTCCTCAACATTAAATGTAACAGATAAATTGTCTGACGTGTCGTTCTTTTATAAACAAACCATTGCGCTCATTGGCAAATTGCTGTGGTACAAGAGTTATATCGCTGTTACCACTTCGAGGTGGGAACAGAGACTCCGCTTCATCACACCACCCCATCATTGATTATTTTCCTATAACGGCACACCCCCTCCACGTGTTTTATTCCTCACACTGTTTCCAAAACCCACATACTTCTTTGTCACAAATGCTACATTAACTTACCATTCGTTCTCTGAGCCTCCTAAAATCTTCATGTTAAGTGCCTCACTCAGTCTATAGGTTTGTGTCAGCACTGCTACCAATCTGAATTTCCTTAGCACTTCATTACTCTGCCTAATGTTTATGGACAAATCCAGCAGAGCCCGGTCCTTAACCTCCTTCCCTCCACCCCTCCACCAACAGATTTCAGGCTGTAATTTTTATTTTTAATGCACATGTTCCATTTAGGGCCTCGCTAAGCCCCGAGGAACCTAACAACAGCAGAGCTTCAGCTGAAAATACAACACTCGGAGAAATTCATTTTTCCCCTTGTGAAAGCACAAATCAGCGTAATGGCCAGCGACCTTTTTAAAAGGTTCGCCGTTTGCCAGAGTGCTGTGTCTCACTTTTCCAGAAAAACTGGAGGCTTTATAGAAATGTTTTCATTCAGACATTTATTGAGGGCTGTAAGAAACATTTGGGCAAAAGTGTGAGCAATTAAATTTTATATATCTTTATATATAAAATATTTCAAAATTGGCAGCTGCACAATAGCAAGACATCAGTCAGTTTCAGAAAAAAAAAAAATCCAAAACTAATCAACAAATCCTTTATTTTTATTTAAAAAAAAAAAAAGGTCACCCCATTTTTCCAAAATAGTCTACAATAATCTTTATATAATATTATATATTGTAAATACAATTATATATTATATATACAAATGTAGGATTTAAAAACTAATGCAGTAACAGCCACCAGTGAATAAAACACACACGAACATAACTGAACTTTTGAACATGTTAGGTGTCCTACATTATCATTTATTATGCCTAGCATAGATGAGATTGTCAAAAGCTTAATTAAAAGTAGAAGTACCCATCCATAAATATACTCGAGACAAACTAAAACTACTAAAAGCTATTTTATATATGCTTCTGTTTTAGAACTGATAAAATTAAGTCACGGTTTCACATGGATAGTAACTTTTATTACTTATCTAAAATTGTTAGCACATGATTTTTGTTGTAAACGCTCTATACCGTTTTGCCTTAAAAAAAAACCATCATTCAGTCTCTCTAAGTGTGCTGGTCATATGCATAAGGAATGCTACGTAGTTTGCTGATTAATTAAAATATCATGTAAATACTTACTTTTAGCTAGAATTTGACTAGCTGCCAATTTATGTTAGCTATTCAAATCGATGCTAGTCTATCCTGGCATTAGCAAAGAATTTAGTTCAATATTGCCAGTTAATTTTAGCAAATTCACACAAACTTACCTTAGCCTGCTTTTTTCAAATTAGGTGGAGTTCATGCCTTCTAGGGAGGTAAAGCAGGCATCTCATTTTATTTGTTTAGTCCAGCATAATGAAATTTTATTCGAGTTGAGGTTACCACTTCAGGGTGTTTCACGCTGTGATGCATCACACCACCCCACCGTCTTCCTTACATAACAGCGTGTTTTATTCTTTCCTTATTTTTATTTTTTAATTATATTCTTATTTTATTCTTTAATTATAGAACTTTACTATACCTAACTTTACTTACCTAATTATTTCAGTTAACTGAGCAAATTAGTAATACTATCCATTATTATGTGATTTCTCAGGGATAAGTATTGCTGCATACATGATGTTTTTCACATTAGTTGCTACTTAATTATACATTCAACTTGCACCAGGTATTATTATATATTCAATAACACCTCAGTATCATATTATTATTTGCTGTACAAATGTGTTTTTTTTACATAAACTATGTAAACTATGCACTTTATTATGCACTGAATGACATGTAATAACCATATGTATACCTATTAAATTTAAATGACTAGATACTCGCTGTACTGTAAATTAAGATGCTACCCGTTGCTTGGTACAGTGTATTCTCATTAGTAATTTGATTGTATAATAAAATAAAGAGTAAAGTTATCTGTGTAGCATCGCTTAGCCTTCTGTCAGGTTGAGTTGAGCATGCTGAATTATAGCTAGCACTAAATAGGGAATAAAACCCAACAGTATGTGCTGTTAACAAAAAAAAAAAACAACAAAAAAAACAATGGGGTGGTTTGATAAATGCCAGATGAGATCAATAGAACAGCAATAATGAGTTCAGTCTTGTGACTACAGAAAGAACTAGAGAAAATGTTTCTAAATTTACACATTTACAGACAAGCCATTAGCAGAAGTTAGTAGGTGAGAAGCAATCTGTTTTTGGATTTATCTCATCAAACACGGTGCAGCTTGTCGGTTTCAGTGGAAAGAAGAGTTTTATGATGGCCAGTAATTGTTGGCTCCAACATCAGTCCACTGATAAATTCCCCACTGGAAATACTTAAATGGAAATTTGTAGAATCGCCATCCAGTCCCAATAGAAGTGTTGTAAATTCGGCTTGGCCACTGAGTTTTAGGAAAGCTTCATGGGTGATAAATCTAGTGCCGGTGAATGTGCGTCTCATTAAGTCCCATTTTATCAACGGGAGTGAGCGGAAGCACTTTTGAGCAGTGACAGGATGTCATAAATATTGAGATTGATGTAGATGCGCTGCCAAATTAATAACAGTTCAAGACATCCAGAGGAAAGAAAAGCACCATATGGATTCAGTAAGGGCCATGCTGATTCATTATGGAGCGATTTCTGGACGCGATCTAACTGAAGAACTATGAACAAAGGTCCTAAACGTGTCTCCTCCCGAAGTGTCTGTGGTGATGAGTCCTACATGGAAATATTCATTATCTAAAATCGGGAAGAATCAGATGCTGGATGTTTTCCTTAGTGTCAAGTTGTTGTACCTTCTGGCCTGGTAAGATGCAGGAAATGCCTTTCCAGAATGTCTTTCAGAGGCTCATCGAGTTTCAGCCATGTTGGCAAGTCCACTCAGTGAGCCTTAGCTATATTGGCAAGACAAACCTGAAATTTCTGATATCCCCTCGGCTCTCATAAGGAGATAAGTGAGCCTGCTCTGCATCAGATTCTGTGTTATCTGAAGTATCTTTCCAGTTCCAGGTGTTTGCATATTCAAGATGTGGCCAGGAATCTGTTATCATACAGGTAGAAGTCTATACAGAAGAAATTAATAAAGTTACTTGCTTGACGTCAGCTTTTTTTCCATTGAGTGATCATAACCCGATGCATGCAAGGAGCCAAAAATGTTAGTAGGCGTATTTGAAGAGCATCAGTCCTTTTGAAGTATAAATCCCACTTGGTGTTGTTAAAATGATTCATTGATGACATGGTGTATGGAAAAATGTTAGGATGATTCGAGAATAAAAATTTCATCTTACCGAAGGCTACATGCCCAAAGGATTCATCTCCTCTTGTGACAGTTCTAGCATCAAATCTGTACCTAATTGGAAAATGAACACTTATGGAAATGCATTTTTGTTGTTGTAAGCAATAAAAAACTGGAGGTAGTGCTTATTTATAGGAAAATAATCAGTGAAGCTGAGTCACTATTATCACCCAGGACTTGTTTTATTCCAATAACAGCACATCCTGAAGTGTTTTATTCCTATTATACCACAGCAATTTGCCTACTATTAGAAATTTACCTTATAAAAGAATGACGTCATACTTTTTTATCCATTTATAGCTACATTTAATATTATGGAACATTCACGCTTACATTATAGCAGCTATAAAAAAGCTATACCGTCACCAGACTCTTTTTTTCTCTCTCTATGTTAAATTAACATATCTTTACAGAAAAAACTGACCATATCGATTTCTTTAAAATCTGTTTACATGGATCATCCACCATACAAGTCCCTGTGCAAGTTGTTACTATAGAAAAACAATGATATAATCCTGTGAATTGCAGCTACACTAGTGTCAGAGCTGCTGTTATAGAAAATTCACTGACAACTTCTGATCAATCAAATTATGAGATGTGCTATAATTCCAGGCAAGGGTCAAAGGTGAAACTGATATGGTTGGATGTAAATGCTCCAGCTTTTTATTCACTGTTTTCCAGCAATTTCACATCAGGTGTTAAAAAACCCACCAGAGGCCAAAAATAGAAACATTTAAACCACCTGCCTACTATTGTGTAGGTCCCTCTTGTGCCACCAAAACAGCTCTGATCTGTCAACGCACTGGAGCCCACAAGACCTCTGAAGATATGCTGTTGTATCTGGCACCAAGACATTAGCAGCAAAACAGCAAGTCCTGTAAGTTGTGAGGTGGGGCCTCCATGGCTTGGATTGAGGTCTGGGGAATTTGGAGGCCAAGTCAACACCTTGAACTCTTTGTCATGTTGCTCAAACCATTCCTGGACAATTTTTGTAGTATGGCAGGGCGCATTATCCACTGCCATTATGGAATACCATTGCCATGAAGGGGTGTATTTGCTCTGCAGCAATGTTTAGGTAGGTAGTAAGAGTCACAGTAACATCCACATGAATGCTAGGACCCAAAGTTTCCCAGCAGAACATTGCCCAGAGCATCAAACTACCTCCGCCAGATTGCCTTCTTCCCATAGTATCCTGATGCTGTCTCTTCCCCAGGTAAGCAATGCACACACCAGGCCAAGCCACCTTCTTCCATTGCTCCATGGTCCAGTTCTGATGATCACATGCCTATTGTAGGCATTTTGACGGTGGCCAGGGGTCAGCATGGGAACTCTGACCAGTCTGCAGCTACACAGCCCCGTATGCTGCAAGCTGTGATACACTGTGTGTTCTGGTACCTTTCTGTCATAACCAGCATTAACCTTTTCAGCAATTTGTGCTACAGTAGCTCTTGTGTGGGATTGGACCAGACGGGCTGACCTTCGGTCCTCACACACATCAATGAACCTTAGGTGCCCATGACCCTATTGCCACTTTTGGTAGGTGCTAACCACTGAATACCGGGAACACCCCATAAGACCTGCCGTTTGGAGATGTCCTGACCCAGTCGTCTAGCCATCACAATTTGGCCCTTGCCAAAGTCGCTCAGATCCTTACACTTACCCAGTTTTTCCTGCTTCCAACACATCAACTTCAAGAACTGACTGTTCACTTGCTGCCAATATATATATCAGAAAGTATTCTCTACATGCTCCAAATTACTTTATGCTACATAATGCAGTTTTTTAAATGGGAGAGTCTGTATTTATACTAGATGATATGGAACTTTGTTATCATCTGTACCACTTCAGCTTTTTATACTAATTTTCCTCTGTAAAACTTTGAGAGGTGGGGCCTATGGGGTGGGAGTGGTGTCAAATTGTGCTTAAGGAAAAAAGAGAGTTCCAGTTGTCCAAGTTGTCCAATATTTTATTAACTTTGTAACCTTCCTGCAAAGATCAAGTTAGGAAAATAACTTTTTATTTTATTTATTAAATTTTTTAAATCAAATGCAAATGAAATCAATACCCATGTAGCAGTTGCTTTTATATAATTAGTGTGTTTGTGTATTTCAGTGGAATTTGAATTGTGTATTTAAATGCAATTTAAGTGCAATTTTCTCCCATTTAACTTTTGGAGGTAACCATTTTTTTGTGCCTTAACCTTAATTATTTTTCTAACATTCACAGAGAAACAAAATTAATAATATTCCTACATCATAATATAACTACGGTTTAAAAAATAACTGGTTGTATTATAAGAACCTGTAAAACATAGTGAGCACTTCTCCTAGAAAAATACTTTAATAAAAAGAAAGAGGCTTTCAGTTTTCCAACAGTACCAAATTGTAATTTTTATAAGCATAAAAGTAAAGGCTTAAATAGTTTTATAGTTGTGAGCAGGTCAAGAAAGGTTTTTCTGCAATAATTCATTACGACACCATGAAAGATGAAATATTACACAAATAAAACAGACCCATATTTTCCCCAGTGAAATGGCACGTACAGAAAATGATTTATTGGTATGTAAACTGGATTTCCTCACATGTTTAGCAACAGAAATGTGCAAAAACAAGATATTTCCAAGGAAAGTCCTTTAAAAAGCCCTATAATTCTATACATTTATATTGTTTTATTAGGATCGCCATTAACTGTTCCATTTGCAGCAGGTAGTCTTCTGGAGGTTCTTATAAAATTTAAGATACAACAAAATAGGATATGAGAAAAGGAAGCTGTTAAACTATAAGTACTGAAAAGTCATGCTGCTTAAACAAATCATATTAGCCCTGTGCAATGAAAATGAAATGCTGCTAATATTTTTGTAACAAAGTCAAAGCACTTTGCTTGTGTGCTTATCATTTTTTGTTTTATATATATATATATATATATATATATATATATATATATATATATATATATATATATATACAGTTAGGTCCGGAAGTATTTGGACAATGACAGAGTTTTTGTGATTTTGCCTTTATACACCACCACAATGGATTTGAAATAAAACAAACTTTCAGCTTTATTTTAATAGGTTCCACAAAAATATGTCATTTACCATTTAGGAATTACAGCCACTTTCAACAAAGTACCTCCATTTTCATGGGCTCAAAAGTATTTGGACAATTGACTGACAAGAAGTTAACTGACCAGGTCCGGTCCATTCCCTCATTACTTCAAGACAAATGAAGCAGATAAAAGGTCTGGAGTTGATATCAGGTATTGAGTTGGCATTTGGCAGCTGTTCGACTGGAGCTACCAATATGAAGTCCAAGGAGATCTCAATGCAAGTGAAGGAGACCATCATTAGGCTGAAAAAACAACATAAATCTATGAGAGATAGCAAAAACCTTAGGTGCGGCCAAATCAGCAGTTGGGTACATTCTTAAAAAGAAAAAAAGCACTGGTGAGCTCAACAACATCGAAAGGCCTGGAAGACCACGGAAGACAACTAAAGTGGATGATTGCAGAATCCTTTCCTTGGTGAAGAAAAACCCCTTCACAACATCAACAGAAGTCAAGAATACTCTGGAGAAGGTAGGCGTATCATTGTCAAAATCTACAATCAAGAGACGCCTTCATGAATGTAAATACAGAGGGTTTACAACAAGGTGCAAACTACTGGTAACATTCAAGAACAGGAAAGCCAGATTAGACTTTGCCAGAAAACATCTAAAAAAAGCCTCCCATGTTCTGGAATAAGATTCTTTGGACTGATGAAACCAAGATTAACTTGTAAAAGAATGATGGGAAGAGAAAAGTATGGCGAAAGAAAGGAACAGCTCATGATTCAAAGTATACCACATCATGTGTCAAACATGGTGGAGGCAGTGTTATGGCATGGGCATGTATGGCTGCCAATGGAACAGGCTCACTGGTGTTTATTGATGATGTGACTGCTGACAGAAGTAGCAAGATGAATTCTGAGGTGTACAGGGCTCTACTCTCTGCTCACATTCAGCCAAATGCTACAAAACTGATAGGACGCCGCTTCACAGTGCAGGTGGATAATGACCCTAAACATACTGCGAAAGACTTTTTGAAGGCAAAGAAATGGAATATTCCTCAATGGCCATGTCAGTTGCCTGGTCTATGCATAAAGGATCATAAGTATTGGCACAAACTTGTGGAGTCCATGCCAGCTCAAGTGCACATTGTCATTAATGCAAAAAGGGGACAAACCAAATACCAAAAAAGTCTTAATATTTCAAAGATTTTACTTTTCAATCAAGTTGTTGTCAATAATATAATTTGTAATGAAAACTGTTGAATTAAATTTTAAAAGAATGCAAAATAGAGGCATCTCACACTTTTGGACCCCACTGTGTGTATTGGGCATATTTACAGAAAAGAATATGAATGATGTAGACTTCAATTACTTATTGGCTACATTAGCCTTGTAGCTCCCATGCAAAGGTAAAGCTGCTAGACACTGAACATTTGTGGACACAAGGAGAAATTTGTGCAAATGTTTTTTTTTTCCTCACTACATTTAATTTTCAGATGCTCTGATGCTTGGACAGGACTCTCATTCACTTTGGCTCACTTTGGTTAAAGTATCTGTTAAAATTCATATATGAAAATATAAAAATTGTAAGTTATACATCCTGAAACTGCAATAATAATAATAATAATAATAAAAAACATTAAAGAAAAAAAGATGTTAAAATCATAGGGCATTTCTTTTGTTCTCAGATAAATTCCCGGATATGAAAAAGCTGCATCTTGGCTTTTTTCTTCTTTTTAAAAATCTTTCCAGGCACACTTTCCGGGACAGCTTCGGTTACTGTCACAAAGATTAAACCACATCTGAAATATATTTGGCAAATCGCAGGCCTTTACTCAAACCACATGGTCTGAAAGACGACTTTTTTGCCTTTTCAACATTCCAGTATCTTCCTGCCTTCTTTTCAGAAAGAAGACAGCGTCATGATTCGTTTTTTATTATTAACGCTTGCCCCGTGTTAACATGAGGTTCTAGGTTTGGAGCGTCATTTTTGGATTATGCCGTCAATTCAAGGTTGTGCAAACTGGCTGGCTTTAATTGCTTCTTGTTTGATGTTCTTATTTGTGCTTGAGCTTGATAAAAAAAAGATGTCTTATTAAACCACGTCGTACTTTTAATCAGCATTCTGCGGCATTTTTTTAAGCAACGTCCAAGATAACTTAATAGCATCAATGCAGCTGGATAAATTTTTAGCTACACATAAGACTGAATAAATATCAGCGACTGGAAAAGTCACCTTGGAACAAATCTAAACAGCTTGTCTGTGATGGACAGTGGTCTAAAAACCACCAGGGATGGTCATACTAACCGTCAGTCTTACAGCAATGCCTGCAGTCGAATAAGCCATAATTGCCTGTGACATGGCTGTCAGTTCACTTATACAATGATTTCTTTTGCCTGGTCAGAATAAGTCATAAATCATATGCAACATGGCAGGCCAGTGGCAGTTTTGCTGAAGAGCTGTTATTCCTTGTGGATTTAAGATCGCTGCAACATTCTAGAGAGGAATTAGGAGCTCAATAGTGTAACTGGAGACAGTGTGTGGAAAAAAAAAAGCCACTGAAGGATCTGAACTCCACTGAGTTTTATGGCCACCTTCTTATACGCTGTGTCTAAGATGCAGATCGTAAAATATCAGTGTTGACGTAACCTCTGCTCCTGTTGATATGGGACCAATTTTCCGTTCCAGGAAGGAGAATTTTCCTAAAACTTTCAGAACAACTGTCAAGCTGAGTAACAGCCATGTTCCCATTAAAAGTATGTCATTAAATTTATATTATAGTAAAAGAAAAACAAACAAAAAAAGTGACCTAATATGCAAAGTATATTGTTTTCTATCCAAATTCAAATATATTTTTTTATTATCAGCACCTCCCTGATTAATATATGGTGAAGTTTCCCCTGGAGAGAACAAAAAACACTGAGGCATTTGGTGGTGGAGGAATAAACATTTATGAAACGTTTTTTTGTGATCCTGAGTGAAATCTAATTTTAAATTAGGTTCTAAATCTGTATAATTCATCCTTTCAACAATAGAATGATGGGAAAAAAATGGTGGGTTGAGTATTAAGGTCCTGCTCAGAGTACACATTTCCAGCTGATCAGGCATGAAAACCACAAAACCTTTCAGTATCTTTACTGCACAGTTCTAGTGTTGGACAGTTGGATAAGAGGAATAAAACATTTGGGGACATGCTGTTATTGGAAAAGAATCAACGACCTAGTTGTGTGATGTGGCCCGACGTGAAGCGGAGTTACAGTTATCACCCCAGTGTTGATTATTTTCCTTTAATACTTTGTCCTAAGGTTTTTTATTAGTCTTATTCCACAGCAATTTGCCAGTGATTATTATTTTTAAAAAGAAAACTGTATTAAAGAACAGCACAGTACTTTTTATCCAGTTACACTTGTACATTTGAAGTTGTGGAGTGTCCACAAAGCAAGTTAGCTCCTGTTATCACAGCTATAAACAGGAAGTTGTAAGTTTATATAAACCCCGTGATGCGCAGCTTCACCACTGTCAAAGCTACTCTTCTAGAAAATCAGTCAACACCTTCTAACCAAACAGAAGCGAGAATTCAAAAGCATAGTAATGCAAACTCTCATGTCACCTATCCTAGGACATTTTATTTAGTCACACATTTTATAGTCTTTCTAAACTTTATAAAGCAGGTTTTTAGTGTTATTTTCTTTCAGTGGAATTAATTTCAGTGAATGTAAAAGCTACACTTTTGCTACAATCTTTAAAACAACAACAACAACAACAAAAAAAACAATAAGAAGCTAAAAAATCTAATTGAAAAATTAGCATTGATCACATAACAGATAAAAGTGTTAGTGCATTACAACCACTTATGTTCAATAATGCAGACCATAACCATTCCACGGTAGCAAAGCTGAACTTACCCACTTTTAGAAAAATCACATGGTGGGATCTGTAGCACTAATGAAATGAAGGATAACAAAATATTCTCAAGCCTCAATTCCAGGGAGCACAGGAGCAAGTGGACGTCAAAAGGCAAACCGTTCTATGTTCAAAGACAACTTATAATAAAACTCCTACTTGGATTCTAGGAGTATTGCTAGCTCTAGCTGATTGCTAGTAAATAACGTAAGCTATTTAGCGAACTCCCTAATTCAGCATTAGCTGACTGCTAGTGGCTAACATTGACTATCTAACTGCTAGCTACCTAGCTTGCCTCTAGCTGATTGCTAGCGGCTAATGTTATTTAGACACAGGGTTTAAAATGTCAGTGTTTACTTATTTCTTCCATATGCGTGTATAACAGTTTATATAGGACAAATTTATATATTACAGACATTATACTAAGTCCTACAACATTAGTTTGGTAGCAAGCTAATCTTCCTAGAGTGTTTACTAAGCACTCTGCAAGTGCCATAAAATACATACCATCGAAAATGCCATTAAAAAACACTTATTCATCAGCAAGTAATAAGGTGCACAGAGGACCAGGCTGTGTTTGTGTCACAGTTTTATTCTATATTTGTGTTAGAATTTTATGTACAAAATGATTGGCAACATTTTACAAAAGACACAAATGAAATCAAACTAATAGTGCTACACTGAATAAAAAAGTCATTTGATATGTATATTGTGCATTTTAAACCACTATGCAAGAAGCATTTTGTAATATAGTGTAGGAATTGTATGAATTGCAATTTCAAAAATACACAAAATTAGCCCCAAAATAATAGCAAAACAAACAAGACCAGAATCTTGTGGATCTAAAAGGAATTTAGATAATAATGTATAGTTGTTGTTTACAAAGCTTGCTTTTTGTCCTTGGTTAAGCATTAAAATGTGTGTGGTCTCATTTGCATGAAATCTGCTACCTATTACCTACCAATCACAGCATCATGAATACAAAAGCAGCTTGATTATCTTTGGATTGATTACTGAATACAGGTTATGTTGTTATCTAGCATGGATTATGTCACAAAGTGTATGATAATGAGTGTACAATTTAAAAAAAAACAATAAAAGCAAGGAAATTCTGCCCAAAATGTGAGACATAACGTTCAACATATTTGGTAACATTCAAGGCTCAAAATCTTGTGTGCAGGGTTCACAGTTTAAAATATAAGTACCTTTCCAAATGATCCAAAAAAAGAAGGGTGGTCCTAATAAGCTAGAAGTTTTCAGAGGAAAAAAAAGGAAATAATGATACATTCGAGAGGAATTCTGGTAATTTTCCAACACATTCTGGACTGATATGGCTATATACATTAGTAATGATTCGTACTTTGCTGGATAGTGTACCATTCGTAAAATTCTAAGTCCTGTAACCTAAACAGCACAAACAAAAACCTACAAGTGTTGGTCTGAAAAATACATAGAAATATATAATATAGGCTGTATATAAACAAAGGGAGCTTTTTTGGGTTGCTCATATGTGCAAGTTCATTCAAAAGTAGGATGGAAATGTTGTTTTGGCTGCGGAATTATTTGAAGACTTTTTCATAAGTAGGGCACTTGTGGCTTTGCAGTTTCTTCAAGGTCTTTTTGAACTCTTTGTTGGATTTGTCCCACTTGTGGATGCCGGTGATGAGGTACTGCCTGTCTGTCTTGCGACCCATAATGAGGTAGGTGCTGCCAAGGTGGTCCAGCTGCGAGCAGGGACAGTCGGCACCGTTCTTCAGATACAACGTGAGGGTCTTCAAGTCTTTCTTTTTTAGGGATCCCAGTTTCACAGCCTTCTTCTTCTTCTGCAAGGTCACCTTGCGGTCCGCAAGCTCCCGTTTCACCTCCTTGATTTTGGTCTTGATGGCTGGAGGAAAGAACACAAAGATGAAGCTGAGTCAGTTTTACAAAATCATATATGCTTGAGAAAGAGAGTATGATTGACAGGCAAGAGCCTCGAGCAAATTTTTGCTGAACTTCCAGACGTTTAAAAAAAAAAAGATCTCTTAGCTTTTGGAAAGGTTGGCCATGCTACAGAGAGGACAAATCTGGGATTGCGCCAAACTCACTCACCTCAAGAGCCATTTTTCAGAGAACCTTGATGCCTAAAAGACAACACTGGAAGGCCTGTACAGCTAGGAAGGCCAATGGTTTACCATGTATGCTTAAAGTACTTATGGTTCAGCAAAACATTTTGGGAAGCAGAAAGTCACTGAATCCCCCTTGGGATGTATGCCGGGCTTTGAAAGGCTAAACAGAAAACAGGAGTTGGGTTGCAGGGGGGTCACACAGAGCCCTAGTCAGAGCCAGACCACAAAAGGAGAGGACAAACAGGAGGAAGGGATGGGGAGGGGGTCAGAAAGGGAGGTTGTAATCAATACCAAGCTACTCCTGTTGACAGAGTCCCAGAGCACTTCATAATGACCGAGGTATCACTGTCTCAGGCTCTGTCAAGTTTAAGAGTCTTCATCAGCATAAAGCCTCAGCCATGTAAATCAATCTGCCCCTACTGCCCTCTGCTTTCCCAGGGGGGCAGGAATGTCACAAATTGCAGCCCTGTCTGCCTTGTGCTCCTCCAGATGTAACTTGATCTGTAGCTCGATGCAAGTCTTGTTCCATGTATTATAAGTGTATTTGAAGTAGACATGAATCAGTACTTGAATGCAGTTAGGAATTCAGTTAAAGTAATTCTAATTGAACGGGAGGAGTAATGTTTTTTTTTTAATATATATCATTGCTGGTAACTGAATAAAGATGACCAATATGTCTAGAATAGCACTGCTAATCATATACTTGATATACAATTTTAAGTCCCACAAGTTTTGATGACTGTACTCTACCTTTCTAAACTACAAGGGACAATTCACATGGACTAGAGTTAGTAATTTCCTTACATGAAGATGGAAGAACAAGTGTGCTGATATTCCTGGAAAACTCTGCTTCTTGGAAACCTACCTCTTTGCATTAATCTCCTAATCTTATCATTTGCTTAACCTTTTGCTGCTCATAAGTCATATCTGAGGGTGGTCTTGTTCATTGCTGTAAGTACATTTCAGGTAAATTCATTTTGCACCAATTTAATACCCAAACATAACAGGAATTACGACTTTGGAATTATGTCTGACACCCCTGTGAACCTCTGGAGGAATTCATCCCAATTAGACACCCTGCACTCAAAAACCCATAAAAAAGCTTTCTATGGGAAAACATATGAATTATGATTTACTGCTAATTAGCCTTTAACAAGCTGATCAGTCTCCATCAGCTGTCAGCAAGCAGACCACAGTGAAACTAAATCCTTCCTATGTGGTGCTGAATATCAGTGTCTGGAAGCACACTAATGAAACACACCACCGTTTCCAAAGAAAGTTGTATGTGGAATTAATTCTTATTTAAAAACCATTATAAAAAAAAAAAAAAAGTTTGGTTTCAGATGGGGGAAAAAAAACAACTTTTCATTCATACTCAATAAGTGCTTTATCCTGGTCAGGGTCACGGTGGATCCCAGGAACATTGGGCATGCCAGTTCATCTCAGAGCACCACGCACACACATTCACATCTAGGGTAATTTAGAGTCGTCAATCCACCTACCGGCAAGTTTTTCAGAAGAAACTGGAGAACCCAGTGGAAACCCACCCCACACAGGCAGTAACCCAAGCTCATGAATGAACCTGTGAGATGGCAACGCTACTTGCTGCACCACCGAGCCTCTTGGGAAATATTTCAGACTTCCATTGAACTTCATTATGTATTTGGAACTAAGCAGTGAAAATCGTGAGTGGTGAAAGTGGTGCAATCCATTCAGAAGATATATTTTACTATTTCAATGCATCAAATGGTACTATAAGTGCTTCATCTCATACCAAATTAACACTGCAGAGAAGCACGGTCCAGTGTTCAGGAATTAACTTGCACATGGAAAGGATTAAGGGCTTGATCTTCAGTTTCAGCTCCATAAACAGGCTTTCTGAAAGGGCTTAATGTTTAATGGAATAAAAGCATTGGTCAGGCTTCAGAGTCTTCAGAATTCTACCTGAACTCTTGGTTGAACTCTCTATGCACCCTTTGGCATTTGTAACTGTAATCTGCATTGTCGCAGTGCACTTAGTTGCAAAGCCACAACTGAAATACAGCGCTCACTGTGCTAATACCCATAATACCAAACTGTTCCTGACCAATGGTTCTAATACAAGAGTTCAAGCTCAACAAATGCAGTTGAAAATGCAAAATGAAGTATTGAACAAAGACTCTTGAAAATCTATTAAGAATGTTTCAGATAAACAAGTACCCCAAATGACAGATGAATGTTTCATAGCAATCAAAAGGATGTTATTCCAGGCACTTGAGACAAAACAGCACTGTGCACATGAGCTAAAGACATGGTCTGGCTGTTAGCAGGGACTATTTTTACTAGCCATATTAAAAGAGCTTGAACATATAGTAGACAATCTTTCCAGAATCAGGGGTGACAAAAGTGAACACTTCATTGAGAGAAAATAAAGATGGTAGCTCAAATAACTAGCAAATGCTAGTTTTCTTTCCAAAAAAGAAAACACTGCAGCTCATAGGAGAAATGTTAGCCAAACACTTTCTGCCTTTCTGTCAAGGGTGCAAACACAGTTCTTCTTTACCAGACACATCTTATCAAGAGAGTTTAACTACATAAACTACATAAATTACATTGGATACATAAACTTGCCCCTTACAGGGAATCACTAAAAAAAAAGCACATTGGGGTTTTGACTTCCCCATTGGGATAGCTAATGAATTTATGATTTGACACTACAGATTATTAAAAAAGCAATGGAGAGCTTTTATCTCTGTCTAAACATTGCCCGTCACCCCAAATAAGTACACTATCCTTGATAGTTCTGCTAAATATTTCTTCAGTCAACTTCAGTTCAGCAGCTGGTGATTCGTAGCACATCATTTAAAAGGTAAACAAGGAAAGCAGAACCCAAACACTGATAAGTAGCACAGAAAGGGAAGAATGTTTTGAATGAAAAATGATTTAAGTCCTGCGTGTTTCCAAAGTCATCCTTCTGGAATATCTAGCCCACTTGACTAATATTTGGATGGTTAGGGAGATTGTGGTTAGATGAATGAGGTCTGTGAGATTACGAACTGAACTCTGCAAGGAGGGTCTGGAAGACTTTCAGAAGTGGAATCTGGATCTGAACTCTAGTGGGTCTTCAAGAACAGGACAACCCTGTATTGTACCCATAAATGCTTCCAGAGATTTAGCTTTTAAGCTCTGTCTCTGTTCCCTGACTTGGCATTCTGTACTGTCGCAAGACAAGAGGCAGACTTGCAGACGGATCAGATAGTGTCATAAACCCAGCAGGGGATGTCGGGGATGAAAACAGTCCCAAAACACAGCTTCCTTCGCAGTTTCAGATGCGTAAATGTGTGCAGAATCCAAAGTGTATGGCCAAGCCGTACAATTTTACTGCTCTAAAACTGAACATGCGCCACTGACCACAGAAGGAACAGCCAACAGAAGTGTGAGAAGAGAAGTGCTCAGTGGAAGGGCCATGAGGTTTAGTTAGGAAGAGGGATCATAAAAGCCAGGCCTGGACATGAACAGCATTCCCCATAAAACCATTGCTGTTTATTAGCAAAGTGTCTGTAAGTGAGTCTGGCCAGTTTGTCAAGAACAAACGCTCTAAGAAGGACTGTTGAGTTTTCGTTATCTCCAATGGTATTTGAATTGTCTGCTAGTCATCTCTTGCTTGAAGCTTTGTATGGGGTAATGTCTATGCTTTACCTGGACATCAAAGATGGCATTTGTGAAGATTCACAGCCCCCGCGTCCAGTAATCAACGTGCGAGTGCATGAACTAAGTGAATCTATTGCCAAACCCATACTAGACAAAACTGTGTTCACCACTGTAAAGCCAGGTCCAGGGGGTTGGCATGCAACTCTTCAGCCTTTTTAACAAAAACATTTTAATGCAAACCAGGTGACAGGTCAGTGATGACAATTCACGACAAATGAGAAACCTGACAAACCACTCTCGCTTTCTTGCCCTGACAATAGCTGGCTTTACAGCTCAACCTGAAGGTCACAGAAGGGGTTGCCAGCGGGCTTGGTTTACACAAAGCTGTCCAGAGGAAAGATGGCAGCTCACCAAAGATGGCTTAGTCCCTTCGAATCCCTGTCTGAATGAGGCTTTATGGTTTTCTAAGAGGCAAACCAAAACCAGCATTTGTTTTCCTCTTGGGAGGAGAGCAGGAAGCGCTTGGTGCAGCACCCTCCTTTTGTTGAGGTAACTCCTGCTGGGAATGGCCCTAATGGCAGGCGCAATGGGCTGTTTTAACAGCTATGGTCTGTGGCATTCCCTCAGACTGCGTGGATTAACTCGGATATTTAGCAAAAATCAAAACTACTGAATGTGACCTGGAAGACCAGAATGAAATAGTAGCTCAATAATAAGCAAGTGATCGATTCTTTTTGTCTCCCAATTTTTTGCTTTCCTTAGAAACTTGGAGGGCTGGAGTGAATGCTAATGCAGAAGGTCTGGATGTCTAAGCCTTCGCACATGTTCGCAAAGCCTTGGCAGCAAAAAGAGTAAGACTGAGTGTAAAAAACAAAGCGACAAAACAAAAGCAAAAGACAGCATTTGGAATGGTGGGGATTACAAAAAAAATGCTAAAAAGCTCAAGATAAATCTCATGCTAAATATAGAGTTTGGTGTATTATTCATCTTCATCGTTCATAGGAAACTGTACAAGTGAAATATTCTGCACTACTGTATTTGCTGGAAGGACATGAAGCTAAATCTGATTTGACCCCTCCACAGAGGTCAGCTCTGGTGCTGTTGTCACGTCCACTGGACCAGACAGGAAAACAAACATCCCGATTTACAACTCTGAGTAGTGGGCAAATAAAGGGTTTTAGACCTGTGTGAATTACCTCAATTCATTAGTCACAGAGTAGTGGTCTCTAAAAGGGTCATCCGAACCATGACATGGATTTACAAGGGTTAAAAAGAGCCCGCAGCTGTTATTTTAAGCACCGAAGACAGCACTATTGTTCTATTGTAAAACATGAGCGTGGTCAGGGCAGTCAGCGAAATTGTGTCAAAAAAGGCAGATGCAAGGACTTTTGAAATATACCTGTACTTAAAAAGTGGTGAAATTGATAAAGATAGCAATCAATATCCTGCACTGTTGATAGGAAATGGTGTGAAAAGGTACACTTTTAGTATATTGCAGTACTTACGTAAACAGTACTAAGTCTACCGAAATGTATGTATCTTTTTTCCCACATGGCTACTAAATTCACTTTGGTGTCCAGTGAAGGAAAAGAAGGAAGGAATGTTCGCTCAGTAACTTTATTGTGACTAGACATGCACTGGTCAGGCCACTGGTCACCCCTCCAAGGTAATTATGGAGTAATTTACACAAATTACACAATTACGGAAATTGTGAAAGAGAAATTAACAAAAAACAGTTCTACAGTCGACTCTATGAGTACGATGTATTAATAATAAGCATATGGTGATGCAGCGAATGGTTTGTGTGCTTTGTGGATTGAAGTACATCCACTTACCACTTTACTTACAACTAATAACAGGATTTGGGAATGAGCTGCACTCAAAATGTTTTTGGCTCTGTGTCCAGCAGGAATGTAACGTTTTTGGCTGTCTTGAAAGTGGCATCTCAGTTTTCACCGCAAAATGTGTTTGTATGTGTGAGGGAGAGGAGTGTTTCGAAGCACTTACCAAACTCGCTGGCACACATATGCTCCAGAATAGCATCGGTTTTCATTTCGTTGTCGCATGGTGGGCAGACCGGCGGGTAACCTAAGACAGAAAGTAAGGCACAATGTCAGGGCCAATATGCTGCACAGAGATACCCAATCAGTATCGTGGGCCATGGTAATAGAAACCAAATGTCTTTCCCGTTCGTTTCCTTAAGCCTCTCATTGATGTCCTCCTGAGTGTTCAGAAAGTTTGCGTACGAGCGTAAACAGTGGGGACAAACTGTACGGTCTTGTGATTGAAGGGAAATGTTAAGGAAATTCAGACTGTCATTTTGCTTGTAACCCACTTGTCAAATCACAATGCAGGAATTCAGTGTTAATGCAGCTTTATCTGGTACCAGATCACCCCCCCCAACACACACACACACACACACACATACACTTTTTCCTAGGCATTTAAATTCTAAAACAAGGATGAATTTTAAGGATCAAAATCCCGCTAATCCTGCCTTCCTCCCCAATTCTCTCTATCTCTCTGTCATGCAAATTAGCAGTAGACAAACCCAAAACCACATCATTTACACATGTATGTCAACAGCTGTTCTTCGGTTTACTGTGAAAGGAGCAAAGGTTTGAGACAAGACCCTAAAGACCCCAGGCCAACTGTAATTATTAGAAACATTAAGCTGAAGAGACCCCCTGAGGTCACGGAAAGTGTTAAAAAAAAAAAAGAGCTCCTTATCTCTGTTGACTCTGTTAAGATTTCAATCATTCTTTGATTAGCTTTGGTTATCTTTGTTGTCCTGTCTGTGTGGTCACTTCTCTTATCAGTAGCAGCTCTTGTGGTAAATCTTTGTGAAAAGCGCACCGGGGTGAAAATTTTTGAGTGCAGGCGACGCTTTGAAAAGGAAAAAAAAAAAAGAAAAAAAAAGAAAAAACATTTTTCCAACATTTTTACATGAATTAGCACTAATAATGTAGAGAGCACAAAATCCACATTACTGGGATTTTTTCCGCCTCAAGAATCCATTCCCATTGGAAGCTTGACTATATTTTCAATAGATGTCCAATCAGAACATGGTGAACAATTTTGTATCTATTCCTTCTCTTGCCAAGAGCACATGTTTTCTTTTTTCCCCATATCAAGTGCTAAGTATGCTATTTATTTTCCAGTGCCATGAACTATTCACACCGGCTGTAGATCTCAGATTATTCCTGGAGCCCCAAAGAATGCAAGGCTTCCATAAATGTCTATTTGAAAGCTTTCCATTTATTTATCTGGTTTCCAAAATGTTCTGTGTAACGCAACAATCAGATGTGCATTAAAATCCCATTCCCTGGAGCAAAAATAGACTCCTGTTGCAACTTTTATTCATATTTCAACTTTGGTTTTAGCAGAGCACAAACTTAATCCTGCTATAAATTGTTTATACATAAATGAAGAGGGAATGGTGTGAAAAAAATATTTCCAATATTTAGATTTCACAATATCTGTTTATACAGCATTAAACATCAAGAGGACGACATTAACCACCATTCTGCACTGCAGTCTTTTTAAAAAATATTTTTAAGAGCATGTTTTTAACCAGAATTGACACTATGCACTACGCAGTAGGGTTCACTGTGTGATTCGAAACCCCCAGGAGACCAACTTTAATCAACGCCACGCTTAATCCTTAAGCAAAATCCATGTTCTAAAGTAACACTTAGTTTCATTGCCTTGCACATGACTGAGTCAATGTGAACAGCACTGAAAATGTGCAGGAACTGACGCTGGAGGTCGAGTACTGTAGTTTCAGAAAGTGATATTTCCGAAAGTAAAACGTATCACACGGGTCCTTTTTGTGCATGTGGCAGAATTAGTTTCGGCTTGCGTTGTTGTTTTTGGCTCAGATTCCTTCTCCTTCTCGATGAATGCCTGGAAATACCCACAAAATTTATGAGACAGTTACATCAGCTGGTTGTACTTTCCCTTGTTCTCCCTCGTTCCCTCAACTTAGACATTTCATACAACCCCTGCCTACTTTCAGCAACTAAAACCCACAAGCAACATGGGATTCTGGGACGAACTGTCCTTCCAGACACTTGCACAACACTTTTTTTTTTTTTTTTTTTTAGACGTTTAACAATTATTATCTCCTATAATTTGAGTGAAAAGCAGCAATCTCAGCCCTATATCCTCTTCCCTGTGCTGCACTGCGAGCCCTGTCCTGTTGCATTATCTTATGAAAAGTGATGCTAATGGAGGCTCCGGGTCGCTCAGGGCTTAACTAAAAGTAGTCCGGAATCACCATGATTGAATTGGCTGCTCCTTAAAATGCCTCTTGAAAAATGTACTCTTCAAACAAACAATGGGAAATTATTTATAACAAAGTAATTAGTTTAACAACATGCAGCAGTTGCGAAAGATAGGAAAAAAAGAATGTGTGTAATGCTTTTTTGGACAAAATCCCAGCTCGGCTAACACCCTGCTAACAATTGTTCCCAGGTGCAAACAAGTGCTCAAATATGAATCTTTTCATGCCTTTCTGAGCAAGCATGCTCACTTGTCTGATGCAGCTATAATTAAATTATGCACAAGAATAAATGGTGAAAAGCATGCACTAGCAGAAATAACAGAGCTCTGAGGTAACAAAAGGTGGGTAAACTGTGGCCTCAAACAGATGCCGGTTCCTGAAACAACATCACGCTGCCTTTTAAGAAGGAGCTCAAGCGTCATTTCTGACACACAGCAAAAGGTGTGAGAAGGTCGAGTGTGGGGAAAGTGACACTAAATGCAGGAATACACACTCTACGACATGCTCACGTATACACAGCAACAGCGTGTGGGTTTAATATGGCCAACATGCACACTACGTGACTCACAAGAGATACTGGAAATTACACCGAAAGGCATTTTTTTAAATTCTGGTGAAATGACACTAGCAAATGGGAGGCGTTCTTCTGAGCACTGCTGTCTGTTTCTCTGGAGTTTCAATGCCAATTCTGTCAGACACAGTTGGACTAAATCGAGGCTGCAGAAACCTAGTAAGACCTTTCAAAACCGCAGGTTCCCAACTCTGGTCCTGGTGTACCTCCTGTCCTGCACATTTTGATTCAACTAATCAGCTAATTATCAGTCCGGCCTTGTGTTGAAGTTGAAGTGGGTGCCTTAGAGCAGGGGAAACTGTAAAGTGTGCAGGACAAGGGGATTCTACAAGACCAGGGTTGGGAACCTGTTTTCTAGATGTGCTCTTGGATGTCTACCTTCCTACAAAATCCGAAAGGTAGACGCAATATCTGGATCAGGTGTCTCGGTTTTGGGTTGGAACTGAATTTTAGCTCAACACAGAGCTCCAGAATGAGCGAGCTGGTGCCCACTGTTGTACATTAGTACCATTTTAGATCATTTTTAATGTCTAAACTCACCACTCTCCGTGGATGTTTCGGTGTTGTTGGGTGTGCTGATGCACACTTCATCCTGAGGAAACTTGTCGCAGGCCAGCATTTCAGGCCATGGGAACCCGAACGCCTCCATGATGGGTTCACAGCCCTGGCGCACGCTCTCGCACAGCCAGCGGCATGGGTAGATGGGCCGATCCATGCAGACAGGTGCGAACAGCGAGCACAGGAAGATGCGTGTGCCCGGATGGCACGCTTTGTGCACCAGAGGCACCCAGCTGCCCGCTTGCTGCCTCACTTCGGCCATGCTCTCGTGCTCAAGCAGGTTGGGCAACAGCATCTGGTTGTAGCCGACACCGTGGCACAGGCGCAGGTCATCTGGTATGGACACGCACTGCGGAGGCTTGTCATAGGCTCGCCCGCCACCGAACGAATCAGGCTTCCAGCCTACGTACTCGTACTCCATTGCCAGGCTCAGGGGCACCAGGTTCACCATCAGTGCCAGCACAGTAGTGGCCTTCCAGAGGTGCAAGGATGCCACAGACTTCATCATGTTAGTCTCTGCCAAAACAAAGGCACTGATGCAGATTCAGAGCCCTTACTGCAAAAAGGGCTTCAGGTCCCTTAAAGTAAAATTCAAAGTCAGAAAAGCCAAAACGGCTCAGGAAATTTTCCCCAGTAGAAATGAAAATGTGTGGTTTAAATGAGCTCAGAAGGCTGCCTCTGAAAGCTTGACAGAATTCAGCTGAGAGAAAGAGAGAGAGAGAGAGAGAGAAAGAGTGAGTGTGTGCGCTTTCCTCCTGCTGACTCACAAGGCCGCCTGCCAGGGACCCCTGCGCTTGAAAAATGAGTGGAAGTGCGAGACAGCGGGGGAGCGCGAGCGCAGCGCCGGCCAATAGGAACCAGTCAGCGCTTTTTGGTGTGCGGGGAACCAATGAAACGCGCGATCCAGAAAAAAAAAAAAAAAGCCACCCCACCCCGCCCCTCTGAACTCCATACCCACCCCATCACCCTCCCCGCCCGTGATTTGCACCCCTCTTCCCATTTGCACTCAGTAAACCGGAGTCTTTCTGATTCCGCGTGTTTCACTGACACAAAGTCCCGCACCAGCGCGCGCGCTGAAACCCCGCAACCCAGTGTTATAGACAATACATAAGCTGCTTGAATAATGTTTATGGTAAGGTACTGTGCGTTTTTGGAACAGTCTGTGCCGAAATGGTTGAGAGGTAGAGATGGAAATAGACATGATGATTCTGTTGAATGAAGAAAGAACAGAGTAAATAAGTAAATATTTGGTATATTATTATTACTGTTTTTGTTTTATTGCTGCTGTTGTCGTTATTGTCGTTATTATCGAGCATGTTGCGTGGTTTCTGTGATGTTAAGATATTCACTGATAAAAATGTAAGACTAGTGGATATAATATTTTGGATATAGTGTGTGTGTGTGTGTGTGTGTGTGTTCCTTTGGATTTTGTCAGAATGAAATCTGATCTGTACTCCCCTCTTTCCAAAAGCACATCTGATTAGAGACTATTCTCAGTTTTATTAGTTTTTCAGTGCGGTCTGAAGTCGCGTCCAGGAACAGCTTACTTTAATTTAATTGAAATAAAATTAAATTAAATAAATAAATAAATAAAGTGCTTCTTTATAGTTTTTTTTTTCACATTTGTGGCTTGCTCTCTCTCCCCCTGCTGTAATGAAGAAGAGATGCATAAGTGAGAACTTGTGAAAACTGAACATAACGGCCGGTGTCGCTTTTTACTAATGACGCTAATGACGTAATTGCCCCCGCTCTTATGTTGAGTTTCCGGCAACAGCGAAAATGTTCCGGGTCAAACTGACCCTAATCACATATAATCACAAAAAAGTAGCTTAATAGAGGATTCATAAATAAATTATAATGTCTGAGCTTTCAGCCTATTTTTTTAAATTTACTTAATGTAAAATTATAAATAATGAATAATTTAATATGAATATTTATTAATATTATTAATAATATTTGTATTCATTATTATATTTATTCATTTTTTTCAAATTCATTTTATATATATATATATATATATATATATATATATATATATATATATATATATATATATATTTTTAGCAACACATTTAAAATAATTGATTAAAATGCACCAGTTTAACCCACAGCATCACATGAAGGCTGTAAATGCACACTATATAATATTATATTCATATAATATTATATCAATATATTATAATATTAATAATAATTTGTATTCATTATAATAAATATGATTTTTTTTTTCAAATTCATCAATTATATACATATAATTCAACGGTTTAAGCCACAGCATCACATGAAGGTTGTAAATGCACACTATTGTTAGTATTATTATTTTTTTTTGTTTGTTCCATGTACACACACTTAAAGCTTAACGTTTCCCTAACAGAAAGGGTTCAATGGAAAATTTGTTTAGGAAGCTAAGAACCCATAAATACCCAAAGAACCTTTAAAGGATCCTTAGACTATATATGATGACAGAGTAAAGGTACTCAACTGAAAATGTTCGACTTTGATCTCCTTTAACTGAGTCTGTTCCTTCAATGTGGAATTACATACAGGTCATTCTAGTGTAGACGGCTTTGTATTTTTACACTTTTAGAAGAAAAAAAAAGGGATCTTCAGGCATTTTTAGGTTCCTGTAGAGGTTCTACCTAAGAAAGTGATTTTGAAGGCAACATAGAACTATTAAACTTTAGATAGCAGCTCAATTGTTGTATGAATAGTTTGATTCTATGTGTGTGTGTATATATATATATATATATATATATATATATATATATATACACACACACACACACACACACACACAAATTTGTAGAAGGCCAGTGATCTAACAATTTTCATGCCCCTAATGCAAAGATTTTGCAAGAACATTGTTTGCTTCTTTGGACATAAATGGTTGTTTTTTCTTTAGTATGCTATCATTTGGAGATCCTGAGTAAGCTGTTATTATATCAAATGAGGCAGTTTTCTTCATTTTCTTAGGCATTAAAGTTTCCATTGCACCAAAAATGAACAAGTGTTGGTCCCTTTAGAATGATTTGATAGTGAAAATTGCAAGCAAAAAAAAAAAAATCTAAAACAGGGCTGTTATTACATATATCACTGTTCCTTCTCCAAAATCTCATCAGTGGACAAAACATGACTTTCCTCCATTGTGGAAAAAAACAACAACAATATTTTAGTATCAGTATCAGAACACAGCTGTCATCTGACTCGATTTCAAATGTGAATGGAAGTTTTTTTTTATAATAATAATCATACATGTATAATCTTCATACATGGATAAGCATGTAAATGTTAATTAATTACAGTGAGGTTAGGGAACCGTATGGAAATACAGTGTGTTCAATATGATACATGTGTGTAAAGAGGTTGCGGTATTTCTCTTCACTTGAAAACAGCCAAAACAAATATTCAGAGTGTCATGTTTGGCTGTACATGTGCATGTGTTCACTCAAGCTGTCATTTCTCTTTATAAAACAGGGGGATTATGATGCTACAATGTATGCTCAGACAATAGAATCTAAATATTTTGACATTTGGTCTCCTTTGGTGTGTGGAGACACTGCAGGCTTTCTATGCACTCGAGCATATGAACCCATATGTGCAGTGAACCGTTCACACGAATCGTTACGTCTCCATCCAAAAGTTTCTCAAAACCAGTTAAGTGAATTTCCGAAAAAGTCAATCAACAGAGTGCTAACAAAAACTGGCATGGCGAGACTGGAGCACACACTCATCGTTTATATCCAAACATCTGTTTTCAACGCACTTTTATTGCATTTCCACTTTATCCACGTACTTGCTTTTAAACTTCTGATATTAATGCTTAGAATTCTGGATTCTGATTTGTCAGAAGGTGTTAACACTAGCTGAAACGGTACAGGTTTATATTAATGAACTCATTCTAACACGTTATCATTTCTATAATAACGCTCATCCACAGAGACGTCCATGGAGGATACTCCATATAATCTAATAAGCCTAATAATAAATATCTATATATTGTGTTGTTATTTAACAAAAATAATTGATATGGTGAAGGTTTCTGTAAGGAAATGGTTATTTAACACTTTTAATACTTTCAGGTTTTTTTGGTAACATGTCAAGCTGTTTTTGTTTGTTTGTTTGTTTTTTCAATTATTCAATTCAATTAACTTCAAGAGATAAAAAAGACAGGCTGGTGTTTATAGCTAGTGGTAACGGGAACTAACTTGCAGACGTTCCACCACTTTGTAAACTATAAATGGGTAAAAGGTGCAACGTGTTGTTCTATAATGAATTCAGAATTGACAAAATGCTGTGGTATAAGAGGAATAAAACACGGCTGTTATCGGAGATCATGCGTGGGGTTGTAACAGTGAATCCACTTCATCACACTACCCTGTTCTTGATTATTTTCCAATAACAGCACGCCCCCAAGTGTTCTATTCCTTACATATTTCAATTGGGGCTTTCCTTAATACAAAACAAGTAGGGAACCCCACAGAGATCCCCCACTGCTAAACAGACATTTATATAAGCCTCATTACTAAAGGCATGGCTTTTGGTCACAACATTGAAGCAAACAGTTGATGTTTGCAGAGTCAAACGGCTCTTGGACTCAGTAATTGAAGTCCTTTGCAGGTCTTAGCCTGAGGTGTGAATGAGAAAGCACTCGATTAAGCTAACATAACAGCTGATCAATGCTAATTGAACGGCTTTGTGAGTGGAAGACCAACCCAACAGTAGGCCTCTTAACATAACCTTTAAACTAACAAAGCCGGGTCTCTTGGTTGGCCGTTGCTCTTAATGCAGAGCTGTTTCCTGACTCACAATGGAGATCTTTATCAGCTGTATTCGCATTCGGGCAGACAGATGGCCTGATGTTATAGTAAACACAGCGCTTTAGCATAGGAACTTGACCTCATTTAAAGGTGAATGGAGGAAGACAAATGCAGGAATGCAAAAGGGGCGTCGACTTACCTGGAGAGCTTTGTGCAAGGTAAAAGTAGAGTTAATTTTTTTGCACTATGTAAAAAAAAAAAAATAAAAAAAAAATAAAATAAAAAAAAATAAAACCATGATTGGATCAACTTTTGTCTCGCAGGAATTCAAAAGCATGCATTGCTTTATGTAGGTTGCTTAACGAAAGATTAAGGGCTGCTAATTAAACAGAGTTGTTTTAACACCTCCTGGGACTTTCACAAGACAGTAAGCCACAGTGTTACTGCAATCTGTGACTTGCCTGGATGCGCATGGCTAATGTCGATAATTAGCAACTTTTACCGAGCAGAGAGTCAGAGAAAGAGTGAAAGAAAGAAAAAAACAGAGAGGGAGACATAATCCTCCATAACAGCCATTCCAGGTTGTTCGTGTAAATGGATTGAATGAAGTATTCTGTTGCACCAATTGGCGTAAGTCTGTAATTTTGACAGATAAAACTACACCCATGTAACATATTAATCTTAGACTCCCTTCAACTTTGACCGATTCATCATAGCAACTGGTATTTTTCATAAATACACAAGAGCTTCAATCGGCGTTGTGGTCTTGCCAGTGAAACTTTGAACCAGGTCTAGAACAAAGAGTAAATTATAACAGTCCTAACCCCATAAAAATGCCTGAAGTGAACATCGAGCCCAGAGCTTGGACGCTCTTGTAAGGAGATCTCACATTCCTTGCACTGATTTGGGCGATGTGGTTTAAGTTGAGCAGGAGGCAATATTTCAGCTCAATGTCTTTAATGGGGCAAGGCACTTAAGAGTCGTGTCAGCCAACGTCTAATTTTTGGTGTCTCACTGCAACTCTGAAAGTTTTCGAGAAAGAAAGCGAGCGAGTGTGTGGATAGTATCCAGCACAGCATGTCTCTGCGATTCTGCCAGTTCAGCTGAGCTCTTCCCTGCATCCCAGGCCAGACAGAGAAAGAAGGGAAAAGGCAAAACAAACAAGCTATTGCTTTTCTTTCGTAGCTCCGGGCCAAAGAAAGCAGAGAAAATCCCTCCGACACGGAGGCTCTTTGCTTGTACAAGGCTCGTCAATGGCTATGACCATTTCTGTCCACCGGCTTCCTTCAGATAACTCAGATAGCATCCTGTTATGTCACTTGGGTGTTAGGAGGTCGGCATTTTGCTAATTTGATCCATATGTAGCCTAGTTTTATCCTTCTCGGCGGCCATGTTTACGATTTTTTTTAAAAAAGGCTCCAAAACCCCTGCCGCTGCATTAAAACTCGTGGGTGAGTCACGTCGTGTCTGGCTAACGACTCAAAGAAAGAATGCAAAGGCCACATGTGAACTTTGGCGTCCTTTTTTAACGCTTCCCGGATCTTGATTATGAGATCACTCTTGACTTATGAGGTAATGAGTCTGAAATGCAGGACAAACCTATTTTTATTTATTTATTTTTTTTTGTATTTTCACTCTTCTTCAATTGATATAGCAAGCCACATATTAATAACAGCAAAGATGTTCATTGTGTTGGATTCTCCAGCCTTACAACATCCATCTGGGAATGATTACACTGACTTCCACACACACTTCCATTGCTGTATTTCAACCAGCGAAACATGTTTTCATCTGCAAATCATGTTCTACTGATTTTCCTTGCTTCCCAAGGAATAATATGTGATCTGCCACATTCCTTAAAGATTCATTTGTTTGTTTTGCTGGCCTACGGATTCTTCCCCAATGACACAAATTGCTGATGCTGCCACTGGTTTTGTAATTTATTCATTTTTCCTTGTCTTATTTCAGGATATGTTGCTAGTTTTATAGCCTTGCAATTGATTGTTATGACCTCAAAATTTGCGATTTTCTTAAACTTCCCTGACAAAGACCACTGATCTGCTCCTCCTCCTCCTCCTCCTCACTCGATCTTTAAGGACGTGGGTGAGCTGAATAAATCGAGCTGAAGGAATTAGGCCAGCCGAGGCATGAAATTCACCAGGCCCAGATCCATGTGCTTTGGTGGCTCTTGTGCTCGAGCAGAAGCATTAGGCTGGGACACTCTCCGAGATGCTAAACAGATCCCCCTCCCCCTCCGGGACACGCTGTTTAATGTTAGTCTGTGTAAACATGTACCTTAAGCCTTATTTCACTGTGGCTTTAGGTTACATAGAGCTATCGGTTTGAAGAAACTGAGGTCTGTGTAGTTGATGGTCATTTGAAAAAATGGTAGAAGTGATATTTCTCTGTTTGTAAAATGTCTGTCATCTAGCTAAAACTGTCTAAGAACTGTAACAGTAGCATTAATCCAAGTACAATATCATTGCTGACAACTAGCTAAGAATGGCAGAACACCATTTTGCATAAAAGGTCTCCGGGCGTTCTGAGGACTTTCACAGTGAGTCTTGAACTTCAGTACCAATCTTGAGTAAGAGCTTTATCCTGGTCAGTGTTGCAGTGGATCCGGAAACTATCCCAGGAACACTGGGCATGAGGTGGGAATACACCCTGGATGGTATGCCAGTCAATCGCAGGGCACCATGGGCACTAGGGGTAATTTGGCATCGCAAATCCACCTACCAACATGTTTTGGGAGGTGGGAGGAAACCAGAGAACTCGAAGGAAACCCACAGAGACAGTAACCCAAGACAGTAATGACAATAACCCGAGATCAGGCTCAAACAGGGGACCATGGAGATTGGGAAGCAGCAGCTACCCCCGTGCCATAGTCTTTCTTGTATAGTTGTATTTGTTGTCCCGACATCACCAAAAGGTAGCTAAGCTAAGAACTAGCTAAAACATAACATTTTCCAAAACAGTATGTTCTCAGGACAGTCGCCTCAGTGTGAGGGCTGTATCATGACTTTTGTGGTCTCTCTTTTTCATTCTGAGTTTTGTTCCATGGCAAGTCTTTAGTAAGTCAGTTTGCATGTGGCAAGACACTACAGTGTTCTCTGCTCAAGTCAGAGCCAATCTTGCGGTGACATAAGTGACATATTTTAACCTGACAACAGCTTGACAATGTGATTTAACCTCCCATTGACAATCATTCTTCACTGAATGCAAATGAATGGGAACTTTTCCAACCTGGTGCAATTCTCTCTCTCTTTCCCACAAAGCAACATCTTTGTGGTTTCATTGGTTCCATTTGGTGTTTAATGAGGAACGCATGGCGTGTTGGCAATCGCAGCCTTGTTATTATTCTGTCCATCTCCTCCCTCTACCATCCTTTCTTCTCATTCTGGGGCTTTGTTATATGTAAGTTCAAACAGACAAGATCATGTTGTTTTGTTCCTTTTTTTCCCTAATGTCTGATAAACCTTTTTTTATCTTATGCATAGCTGCTAATTGGAACCACATTTATAAACATTCGTGAATCAGAAAGCACTGCTTCCTGAGTATTCATGCTTGTTACATAAAATTTCTTCAGGACATCCAAAGCCAAATAAAAACCTAGTATGTCAAAATAGTATGGCACCAATACTCGCCACGGGTGGAGGTACTATTATGATTTATTATTTGGTATTGTAGTGATCTTGGACATAGCCTTGAAAAGAATGCAACACACCCTCACTACATCTTTATTCAAAATTGTTTCCATCATTCCTTTATCCATTTGGCAAATGTCGGCTGAGTGTTAAAGCTCTTTTAGGTTTGAGGTTGAGACTTGTGTTTAACAATTTTATGACCAACTTCGATGGCACAAATGTATCACTAATGGCTTTTGGAATTGGTATCTGCTAATCAGCTATTTGGAGCTGTCACCTAAAACTTTGTCCTGTCCCTGAAAACTCTCTCTCAGAATGGCACGATTTGCAACATCCTCCAACAAAGTGAGATAAACCATGCTGGGTTCATTAACACGCCGACTCTCTTAGCTATTTACTGGATTTGAGTGTAACCACAAACTTGTTTGTATTTAGCGCTAATTACTTTCATAGGTAATTCAATGTATTAGCAGTCCAGCTTTATGTTTTAACGAACTGCTACGCAAGACACTCTGAGTGAACATATATAAATACACTTGTTTTTCACCACGAGGCGTTTTGTATATGTACGATCAAAGCTGTGCATAAATACTAGCACTAATGTAAATGAACGTTTGTATTCAAGTCGCACACATTGCTTTGAAAACTTCGTACATGCAGTGAGCTACTGGTAGCTATCTAGCTAACAGTAATTAAAGGTATAAAAGCAACCTGGCAGCTGAGCTACCTAATTTGGTAAAATATTAGTTTGCAAGGAATTTCTAAATGTTTCACTAAAATGTAAGTGTTTCAAAAACACCCCAAAAGTCGAGAAAACTTCAAACTCGAGGGACGGAGGGGAAAACATTGTGTTATGAATGCGCTAGGAATCCATTTATCACAGCTGCTGACCAAGTTGTTACTTCGTGGTCTGTATTTTCTTATTTGATAACATTTTTGCAATTTTCACAAATTGTTTTTATCATTTTATTTTGTCATTTTATTATTACAACCTCACGCTGTAGCCTACTGCTCCTGAATCTACTACTCTGGTGCTACAAACCAGGCTTTGTATTCAAGTGTTTTTGTCGTTGTTGTTTTTTTTTTTTCGCATTTCATCTTCTCTAGCACGCTATGTGCAGCTCATAACATTATTCTCAAGGTGCATGATGTAACAGTTTATGATATAGTATTGCCAACAACTGGGCTGCATGACATATATACGAAAATGCTATTTGGGTGGACGATAATTTTTCTGAAAATGGAGGAGTAAAAATCTCTTTCTGAAAATGTGTTTTGTTATTCTGTTATTTCATAATCAATATCTCCGAAGAGGACGTATATCCTTATGATGGCATATATCATACTGTATGCATATGCCTCATTTGACGAAAGGCAACTTTTAAACTGCAACATTGCAATGGCTAAATATTCTATTGCCTAGTCTTTTCTCTCTCCTCCTCTGATTATGTTCCTTTACTCATTACGATAACATTACCAGTAGGAACCATAATTGCTTTCGCATTGTTGATTGTTAAATATTTTATTTTATTTGCTAGTGTTTACTATTATTTCTATCGTTGTTAGCATATTCGGCAACAGCGACGTACACAATATTAGTATGAACTAGGTCTAAACTCAAACTTTATCTACAGCCTAAACATCATCCTAAATCCTAAAAGCAAACCTTAATAATAATAATTCCACCACAGTGACTTGAGGGAAAACTATTCATCAGAAGAGTGTGTGTAGTTTAACTGTTGGCTCAGCTGCATGAGTGTGTTATACCAGCCACTGGAAAAGCAATTAAATCAGGCACGCATGAGTGAATGCAGGTCAAATGCCTTGTCAGCAAGTATACAAGTGTGTGCGTGTGTGTGTTTTCTTTGCGACAAGAGACTGCAAGAAAAACGTGGATGAAGAAGCCCACGTTTGACCTTGTACGTTCCTGTGCGGATGACCTTTTATTCAGCATTCAAAGTCAATGCAACAATTAGAGTTACGCATAGCATTTTGCACTGTCCATCACTTTTATTCTCTTTCCCATTTTGGAGTGGGGATCAATCTCCATTTCTATTTATTTAGTTATGCTGTGCTGCAGAGGTGGGGGGCGCGTCTGGAAAACTGGGAAAATGGACTCATTGTCCAAAGCCAGGACCAACATAAGACCATATTCTAAGCCTGCTCTTTCTCAGCCTGTTTTATAATTTTGGGGTTTTTTTTTTTTTTGGGTGGGTGATGGAGGGGGTCCCTTTTCTGAGTCACTCAGAATGGGATTTCCATCTGATTCAGTCCGGTCCTGGCAGAGACAGCCATGAGGACATTAAGAATTAGGCCTCTTTCTGCGGTTTCTAATTTACGTTACATGATTTATGAGCGTTTCATTTTTTTCAAGAGCACCACAGAACCCAAAATTTGATTTATTTTCTGTCAATTACTTGAAGCCTGGAGCGAGTGTACATCTGGGAATGTTCCAGAAGATGACGGCCAAACATTTCTCTTGTGCTGAACAGCTTGCCTTGTTTATGAACACTGTTATTATCTGAGCTAAGTTTACAGTTTTAAAGTAACTGCTTGCTTTGATTGTGTCACCTTATGGTTAGTTAATGTACTTGTCAAATTAACATACAATTTCATGATGTAGCTGTGGATTCATTAGGTACATGCTGCTCAGTTCAGCTTGTTTCTGTTCTTTACATCATTCTTTGCTTTACATCATCCACATAAACTTGGAGCGGGTGCTTACAGATTAGTCAAGCAATATGCAGTATGGTTTCAGTTGCGGAACGTCTTAGCATCGGCATTTGTCATCTAATCAGAGGTTCAGTTTTACAGCTTTATCGCCCTTGAAATCTGATTTGACTTACTTTTGGGTTAAGAGAAAGAAAAAAAGAAGCGTTTGTACTTAACTAGCATTCTGTGCTACCACAAATGACAGAGCTCATCAAACGTAAGATAAGCTCATAAAGAAACGAGTTGTGATTTGGTTTTCTGCAGCCGAACCAGTAGCGGCATCCGGGTCCATGCTGTGTGGGGGTTGGACAGGTAGAACAACAAGCCATAAATCTCCAGCAGGAACACACACACCATGTTTAATGATAAACCTGTCTAAAGCTACACCCAGAGACAGCATGATTCATTACCGCGTTAGAAGCGAGAGAAATATGCATCTCACCAAGGCTATTAAAGATGACGAGGACAATTTTGCTTTAATAGTCTATATAACTTTTTCTGGGGGGCATTTTTTGAATGAGCTCACTTTTCTAAAAAAAAAAAAAAAAAGCACACACCCTTTTGGGTAGTTCCCCAAATGAAAATGCTAATCCCTAAAATCCACTGGGTCGTTTTGTAGATTTTTAATGAAGCGAATGTAGGTCTGTGTCATGCTTTCATTACATCAGCCTTCACTTACACAATCAAAGGCTATGTGGTACATGTTATAGCATAATATATATTATTAGCATTAGGCTAATCCCGAGTGTGAACAGCACATGAGTGGAAATTTCTCCTTAACCATAAAATAGTTTATTACACAGCTTACAGTGACAGTACGAAACCCTTAATGTGTGTGTGTTTTTTTTTTTATGTTTTTTTTTTCACTGAAATTGTAGCTTTGGTGAATCAAAAGGAACTAAATAATGTTTTTGTAAGAACGCCAACTAATCCAGGTTTCTAGTGAGACCGAGCCATATGTCTGAGACTTTGGCCCAGTGTTTACCCATCCTGCATTGCTGTCTCGCATTTGCATTCTCTAATCGAAAACTGCTTTTCTCCCTGTTTTGGGAACACGAAAATATGTTCTGATTGCTTCCAGAATGCAGTATGATTTAAAACATGTTTTGATTCGCTGATTGCTCCGAGCCGGTTAAAAGCCCTAATCATATTTATTCTGTTAGATGGTAGGTACATTTTTAAAGAAACATCTCTCCAACTCTCTTTCAGATCACCGTATTCTCTCAGACTGGAAGTATAACGGTACCAGCGTGGGACTTTGAGGCCTTTTTTTCCCCCCTCTTTTGTCTCTCATCCTCACGGCCAATTTTTCCACACATTCCCCCCACTTCTTTCACCATGTCCGCTGTTTTTCTGCACTGGTTTGGCGTTTGTTATAAAAGCTGCGGGTGCTGTGTTGTAATCCACATCCTTCCATTTATGGGGAGACTAAAGCATGTATGTAATCGGAGAGGAAGCTTATCCCAAACATGAGTCCAAGACACATGTTGCCTCTCTTTGTGGTTCCTAAAGCAATAAATCAGGAAGCAGATGAAATAAATCAGGATATAAAATGCAACATATCAGACTCAAATGCAGGACTTTTCACTCATCGTGGCATTTTAGTGACGTGATGCAACACATTTAGATTTTATTGCATTCCGCTTCCCAAGTGTGCATTCCAGTGTAATTAAATGTAATGAGATTGTCTAGTTTATCACTAAAATGGCCTAATTTTTAAGTACTAAAGTACATTACTATTGTCTTTTGATTCCAAATGTCTAGAACTCACAACCATTATATTCAACATGGATCTTATTACCTGGCTTTTCTTTTTTTTTTTTTTTTCCTTTTTTTTTTTTTTTGGCATCTACCCACACTGTTAGTTTTGATAAATACTTGAGCGCTGTTGTAATTTGCTTTTTATATTTCACTTCCTGTTTGAACAAATTGGAGAATAAGTAGGACATAAATTCAAGCTATAGTCTATAAGTGTCCATAATAATCCAAAATAAATAGCACAACAATAATAACTGTGGAATAAGAAAGTTAAAAAGAGAACAAGGAAAGCTTTGTAACTAGATTAGACGTTCAGGAAACCAGTGAAACACGATGCAACAATTCTTACAGGAAAGATAAAATTTACACGTGATTTTTCCGACATTTTTCACATGTAGGAGAGTTTCACATGTAGTCCATGTGTTTTTAGAGTAACATTCTTTTTTACAAGATTGCTTAATTATTAAAATGTAGGCCACGTGATTTTCATATGTGATTTTCTCACATGTTTAAGTTTGCATATGCAATTTCAGGGAATTATATTGTGAAATGCAGCTTCACATGTTTTTCGCATAATTACACGTGAAATAAATAACACAAAACTGCACAAAAACACGAGAGAAACACTTACATGCATAAAAAGCTAGTTTTGAAGGACCAGTACAAGCATTCATAAGTCTTTTAGTAAATTTGAGTGTAAATGTTTTCATAAGCCAAATCAAATGAAAATTTTCTGCCAGATTTTCAAAACACCAATCAGCCAAGCACATTCCACAATGCACGTTCATTTAGTGACGTACAAAACCTCCATAAAAGGCAAAGCTTACATAGAGCTAAAAATGACAAAATGATGAGTAAACAATGAAAGAGCACCTCCTAAGTACGGCAAGTGTGAAAACTTCCAGTAATGCGGCTCAGCTATTGCAGCATCTTGGCTACCATAGACACACAAACTCTTCTTTCTTTTATAAGGTGCAATTACTTTTGTCCTAGTTGAGCGGCTAGTCTTATTTGTCTTTAATTTATGGATTCGTTTTGGATTGCTTGCTTTTAAGCCATTAATATGAAATGACTGAATTTCAAAAAATGTTCATGAAATGTGTGTGGAATTGAAACAAATAAGTGATTTGAATTCGACAGAATAATACATTTATAAAATCGCAGTAACCAATTATATGACTTGAAGCCAATCATTCGAGGTTCACATTAGTGAGTCTCCTTACATGTAAATTTACACAAACTCAGGATGTCTCATAGGACACTGTAATTTGATTACCACGTCTTGCATAAATGCTCCTGTGAATGATTTAGAAATAAATTCATTCATATCCAGCTTGATACATGAGGACCACTGGTCCCAGGTGCCCATTTTTAAAGCGTTTCTCCTAAATATGCCAATTAGGAGCAACTTTTAGTCCATAACATGAACACTGTTTTTATTTTAAATGTATAAAAGTTACTATTACCATAAAGAACCTATTGAAGAACACTGCAGCTCTCCATAATGATGAGGAATCTGCACATCTGAAAGACTCGGTGAAAAATGAAGATATGATTTCATGGAATGGAGTGATTGTGCAAAGGTGTAAAGCTTCAGGTTTAGCAATAACAGGGTTTCTTTGTGATGCCTTCATCTGTTTACAAAGCATATTTTAACTAAATGGGGAAGAAATATGGTGGAAAAAATGTGATGCAGGCATGGATTTAGGCAAATATTTGCTCATTTGGTACAAGCAGCAGCTAATATGAACTTTTGTTCAGACTTGTCAGGAGGACGTATTGGTAAGCTGGATCAATAACTAGTGATATTATCCTGTGATAGATAGCTAAGTTGGCTCTCAGAAGGAGAGTGCTAAGTATGTTACTTAGCAGAGTTGGAAGCACTAAGTCTCCAGGTGTTAATGTTAAAAATATAAAACCAGAAAGCTTTGGTAATTAAATCCAGAGGATGATGGAATATGTGGTATTTCTTCTAGACTGTTGCTTTGTTCACCCTCTCCCCTTATGAACATTATGAGAAGATGGAGGAATTGGTTTGGATCCATTTAATATACAGTTTTGGGAAGAGTGAGCTTTCTTTCCATGGTTTGATGATGTCACCAACCCTGAGGCCCCATGGGATTAAATTACAAACTCAACCCACATGTCATACAACATGTTTTTTTTCCCCTTTCTACTTTGGGCCTTCTCTAACTATGGGCATAACAGATTGTAGGTGGCTAGATATGGACATCTTGGTGTACTTGACAAAACAAAACCAGCCCTCTAGTCATATAATATGATTTATAATGACCAAAGTTCACACCTAATTTTTTGGGTGTTGCGATTAACAATTCGACCAAAAATGCTGAAAGAATCTGCCTATTTTCTATAGTAAATCCTTACAGGTCTGCAATACTTTTTTTGTTGTTACTATTACAGATATCATGTAAATACATATCTGCAATACATATATTACATAGATATCTGCAATACAATATATAGATTCAAATCTATCAAATGCTAGAATCTGAACTTCCAATGCTGAACTCCTTGGCTGGGTCCACATCCCATCTGCCATCTGCCATCTGCATCTTCACTGCTCAGACAAGCAAAAAGGATGGAATTCATGTACTGTGGTTCTATGAACCACAGATAACCACCAAATGTGGTGAAAAATCACTTGAATACATTATTGTGTGTGTCTTCAACAAAGTCACAAAGTGACCATATGGCTTAGTATTTCATATAAATACCATTGTCATACACCCATCATTCCCTGGAACCTTCTTACAGAGGTCTCAGATTTCCAAATGAGGGGACCCTGCTAGTTATCTGGCGTTCATAAAATCACTGGACTAAATGGAAAGGTGTTTGGAAATGACCGCCACACTCATGAATCTAGTAGGGGTGATGTTTAAATGTGTAGAACCTGGAGAAGTTGCACTGTGATGCCTAGGTAGCAGCAGCACAGAATTCCTGGAGTGGATGCTTTTAAGTAATGTCCATGAGGAGGAATACTCCTTGTAGAGTCATGCCATGTCGATGGCCCACCTGTAGGCCAAGGTGATGATGTCCACCACCCTGTTGGCCAGTCTCTGTTTAGAGAGAGGAGTTCCTCTATCTGGTCCAAATAGTACTGTAGGGACGGTACTGGCTATAAGAAAGAATGCTCAGCAGGTTCCCCTTTGTGGAAGGCTGCAAGGTCAATTAATTTTTTAAAAGTAGATATTATAATTTTGGATAACTTTGGCTACATGTCATAATGAACCAACCAACACCTTAGGAATGACTGGGATGGTGTTTGGTGATGACTACCACACAAATCCTACTGAGAGGGGTGTTTTAACCTTGTAGAACCTGGTGAAGGTGAACTGTGATGCTCAAGTAACAGCAATGTTGACTTCCTGAAGTGGCACAACTTTAATGCCCGGGAGGAAGAGACACTTCCTTCCACCACAGAGTGGGTTAGTCCCTGTTTAAACAAAGCAGATTCCCTTGTCTTTCCCCTGTGACAGATGAACAGTTGATCTGAATTGTACCATCTAGTCCAAATAGTACTAGAGGGCATATACTGGGCATAGCAAGGAACGCTTAACAGGCTTCCCATTATGGAATGCTGCAAGACAAATTGATTTGTGATATGACTGTAGTCAGAACATCGGTTTCAACCACAAGGTTACTCCTGAGTCATTCAGCCACCATGACCTTATCACCAAGGCATGTAATTCTCCCACACTTTTTGCTGAAGTGATCTCAACTGCATGATCTCATAAGAGAAAGTATTATAAAACTCCAGTATAAGAGTGAGATTCCTGCCTGGCTCTTGGGAGAGATTAGGAGACCTTGCTCCCTTTGGAAAGGCTGGGAAGTTTACAGGATGCAATCACTGCCACATACATTGTCAATGTAGTCTGGGATTTCCTGCTAACTATCAGTCCCTGCTAGTACTCCAGGACCCTTGCACCTGCACTGGATCCACATGATGGAGTGCACACTATGCATGGAACATTTTCCACTTTATTGCATACAAGGTCCATGTTCTCAGGGCTCTTGCACTCAAGCGTGTCAGACTGCTGTATGCTGGACCAGAGCAACAAATAAGTAAGTTTTTGGCATGTCAGTATTTCACGTGTTATAGCTAACTTTGTTAAAAATTGGTTAGGTAGAATTAGATGATACTTTAAAACTAAAACTGCCTCAGGCTCAGAGGATCAGAAAAGTTTTTATCAAAATATGATGGTCAGAAATGTAGGTATTTCACCTGCGTATAGCAGATTTTGTTAGCTCAATCTCCTTCATGTGCTCCAACCACATCTTCATCACCACAGGTTGGTTGGAATAAATTTTACAATAAAGCTACTGATTTTAGCTTTTCAGTGTGGTTACAGGGAAGACATAGCGACACTCCGTAATCCCACAGGAGGAAGCAAAACATTGAGGTACAACCTAAACAGGATATTAAACAGCTAATAAACATTATGAGGTGCATGCTATTTTTTTTTTTAACACATCCTTAGGCTCCTGAAACAAAATGGCTGACTAGAGTCTATATATAATAATGTAGTAGTTCAGATGGTGTAAAGACCTTTAGAGACCTGTTATAAACAACTTACACAGCCACTTACACAGTACCACAGTCTCATTTAGAAAGCACCATTCTTTTTAATGAACTCCCTGAGTTAGTGTACATGAAGCATTTGGTCCAGGCCTATGGCAGAGTGATTTGGTTTACCAAGTTGTGGTTCAGCTGTTGAGCCAAGAAGTTGCAACAGACTTTGGGTTTAGCTCAAGGCCACTCTTAATTAACCCAATTTACCAAGCTAAACATGAGTACGGTGCCTTACATCATCACACTTTCACTAGAAACGTTAACGCTTTGCTAATATTATTGCAACAATATTGGTGGAATTTGTCTCTCAGCGGCTATGTTTCCGTGATCATGACTGGAAACTGCATTCAAAACCTAGGACTGCTAAAAAGCCTGTAAGATCCTTAACCCTCAAACACTCAGCTCTCTGCACACATTGGTGCTAGCTTTGGATAAATGTGTCTGCCAAATAAAAAAAAATCTAAGATGGTCACTGGGCATGAGGTGGGAATACACCCTGGATGGGATGCCAGTCCATCGGTGGGGCACAATGCACACAAACACATTCACACCTAGGTGCAATTTAGTTTAGCCAATGCATCTATTGGTATTTATTTGGGAGGTGGGAGGAAGGAAACCCACAAAGACATAAGGAGAACATGCAAAACTCAGCACAGACTGTAACCCCAGATCCAGCACGAACCCTGACCCTGGAGACACAGACCCTGGACCTGTGAGGTGGTAACACTACCTGCTGTAACCCCATAAACATACATACAGATACAAGATTTTATATATATATATATATATATATATATATATATATATATATATATATATATATATATATATATATATATATATATAGATGAGAAACTGTATTCCCATCACTAGATTGGATTAACAAAGAGATTATTGTTAAATCTGAGAATTGTTACCCAGAGATACCTAATGAATCTGAAATTAAGCCAAGCATGTGGCAACTTTTTCGGAGAGGAAGAGGAATACAAATTCATTCCAATTGCTTGTCCACCTGTATTACTCTCCCAATTGTAAATATTTATTTTAAAGAGAACCAGCTTGCGGCCCTCCAAGGTCATGAGGCAGCAAGCCGAACCCGAGACAAGACATGAAAATCTATATGTGGATATAGGAGTGTGATCAAAAAGATAGAGATTTGCAGTGTGGTGGATGAACCTACAGGCCAGGGCTTTTAAAAATCCTGGGTACCCACTATCCTGCACAGTTTCAAGATTCAGTCTGACACACCAGACACAGCTTTTGAATGGCTTAATGATTAGCTGCTGATCTGGTAAACCTTAAAACTGTGCAGGTCAGTGAGTCCCCAGTATCAGCTTGAGAAAGCTTATTATAGGCAATAGTTTCTGCTCTTTCTCTTGTACAGCTCTTTGTTTCTTGGAGAATCACGTTAAGGGTCAACTCAACATTTCTTTCACAAGATGCACTACAAAGACCGCATTCACAGCTAGGGTTTCCTATATTTATATTTGCCATGTCATATCATTCTACAATTTTAGAAAACAAGGACAAAAAATATGAAGCTTGCTGCAAAGATGTATCTCTTTTCAACCACGATTAGGCTTATTTGGCATTCATGAGAATCCTTATCGAATATAAAGTACCCGGAGTTTCTCAAACCCTTTCCTTTTGTGCGGGCTTTGTAAATTTGGTCTGGTCCAACTTCATGCATATCCCAGCATGCTTCTGGCCCTGAGCCAGCCACTGTTCCAAAAAGTGCTCTGCATTTTCTCCAGTGCCCCAGATTCCTCACATCTGCTCCCTATTGTTTCTTCTCCACGCCCATCAGTAAAGCTACTGTTCAAGTGCCTTTTCTCTGTTTCTTTCACACAGATCTATACATATATGTACACACACCTATGTACAGTATATACACTCACCTTTCACTTTAATAGAAACACCTGCGCACCTGCACATTCATGCAGTTATCTAATCAGCCAATCATGTGGCAGCAGTGCAATGCATAAAAAGCATGCAGATGCTGGTCAAGAGCTTCAGTTAATGTTCACATCAAACATCAGAATGGGGAAAAAGTGTAATCTCTGTGACTTTAACCGTGGCATGGTTGTTGGTGCCAGATGGGCTGGTTTGAGTATTTCAGAAACTGCTGATCTCCTGGGATTTTCACACACAACAGTCTTTAGAGTTTACACAGAATGGTGTGAAAAACAAAAAAACATCCTGTGTGAAGAAGTCTGCAGACTGAAACACCTTGTTGATGAGAGAGATCAGAGGAGAATGACCAGACTGGTCTGAGGTGACAAAAAGTCTATAGTAACTCAAATAATCACTCTTTACAACTGTGGTGAGCTGAAAGGCATCTCAGAATGCACAAAAGATCAAACCTTAAGGTGGAGGGGTTACAACAGCAGAAGACCACATCAGGTTCCACTTCTCTCAGCCAAGAACAAGAATCTGAGGGTATCTTGGGCACAGACTCAATGAAACAGGACAGTTGAAGACTGGAAAAAGACCAGGTGATTTTTTTTTTTCTCAAAAAAAAAAAAAAAAATCTTCAACTGTCCAGTTTGGGTGAGTCTGTGCCCATGATAGCCTCAGATTTGTGTCCTTGGTTGACAGGAGTGGAACCCAATATGGTCTTCTGCTGTTGGCTGATTAGATAACTGTATGAATGTGCAGGTGTACAGGTATTCCTGTTAAAGTGGATGATGAGTGTACATAGTACTATATCACAATACTTGGCATGCACAGTATTGTTATGCTGGACAACACAATGTATTGTCTTTAGTGAGGCTCCCTAAGGAGGCAGCCTGAGATTCAGTCTGTACCATTCAAAAGGAAGTTTTTATCTGGATTTCTAAAGAAGTTTGGTTAAATTATCAAAAGGTTCTAACTAATTTAACCCTGCTTCAACTAATTTAAACAGTTATAGTTCATACTATAGTACATACTATTGCTTTTTGTTCATTTAGTTTATTCCTTCATTTGCGTTCCACTTTCCTGGTGGGTTTCAACAGGCTGAGAAGGTCCAGACCTCTCTGTCCTGGGCAATCCCCAGATGTTCACAAGCCAACTGTGAGATATGAAATCTCCAGTAGGTCCTGGGTCAGCCCTGTGGCCTCTGTCTTTGTATAAGGAGGTGCCTGATACAGCTCTACTGGGAGCCGACCAAGGGCAACCTAGTATGGTGCTCAAGCTACCTCAACTGGCTCCTCTTGATTTGAAGAAACAGCAGTTCTACTTCAAGGCTCTCCTGTATTGCTGAGCTCCTCATCTTATCGTGAAGTGTAAGCCCAGTAAGCCTGCGAAGCAACCTCATGTCTGCCCATGAAGTTATTCTTTCGGGGACCACCCACAACTGATGATGAGACCTAGAGGATAGAGACCCAGATTGACCGGTAAACAGAGAGCTTTGACAGTTGCTTTTAATATAAAATTATATAATAAGGAATGTGTCAGCATTACTTTTTCATATCTTGATAATTGTTAGTTTACAAGATCCTCACAATGTTGAAAATTATCACTCCATGTTTAGCTGATCTCATTCGTCAGAATCAGAAATAAACTATAAACTATCATTTGAAAAATCCTTTTTGGGATCCAGCTGCATCATAATGTCATTTATGTACTCACTTGCCTCTTTCCTTCTGAAACCCAGATATAGTTATATGGTAAAGTGTCCACAATGATAATAGTGTTTTGAATATCTTAACATATTATAAAAAAAGTGAATTTTACATTAGTATTTTGTATACATGTATTTTGTAGCATGCATTTTGGTTTCTCTACTTAAATGTCCAGGACGACTTCATTCCCCAGTTCACACAGACCTTTTGTATGTTTATGAAATATGTGACCTTTTGGATATTGACTGAACATTAGGCCTCTTGTATGTTATCCTTGTATTGCTGCCAACAGTTTTGCATGCTAATCGAAGGTCCAGCCGGAGCCCAGATCACCCGTGTCGATGCAGCCTTTGAAGGCTGATCAAATCTTGCAGGTGGTGTTATGGCCTGCGAAAAGCTGTGTTGCATTATGGGACAGTGCACAACAGGAGACAACTTTTGCCCCAGTCTTAAGGCCCAAGTCACTGGATTCAACTTGGTTCAACTTATCTATAGCTTTTACACATCTTGGAGTAGGGTCCTAGGGATGTTTTTATGTCTATTTTAAAATGGTATGTTAAATACATACACAGTAGTGTCAAATACCTTTATTATGAAAGGCTAGAATATAATTTTACTTATTGGACACTAATGAAACATGAATATCATGTTAGCTTCACTTTTCAAATGACTAGCTCTGACAGGTAGGCAAGTCGGATACATGTTCTATAAAAGAAGGCAAAATTCATGATAGTCTAAAACATGAAGAAAAGAGGTTGAGAAATCAATAATGCCAGAATTCAGAAGGTAGGGTATTTCTTGGGTGTGTGTATGACAGACCCTACCATGGGCAATAGCTGATACCCATGACTGTTGGTGCCAAGGTTTAGGTGTGTGGAGGCCAGGATTGCGACAGAAACCAATGATTACCAATGGGTCCATGACCTCAGCTGGGACACTTGACTGTTGACTGGGACAATCCCTCCCTGTTGATAAGATAGAATATTCTGCATTCTCTGCAAAATTATGATGGGGAGTTGTCCATGTCCAATCAAGCAAGGGGGTTCCTGAGGGGGTTCCTATTTTCTATCAAAAGACAATGGATCAGTATAATAAGGACAGAACATTTTTGTCTTTGTGATTGAAGCTCCTGCCCTCCATGCCCCAATAATGAACCCACGTTCAGTCATTCGGGTTTTTTCACCCTTCCATCATGATTCAAAATCAACATCATCTGGGCCTGTTCAACATTTTTATACATGCCACAGTGCATAGTAGGGTATTAAATGCTTAATTGCATCATGCAGTACACCTTCTGGAAGCATCTGCACTAGTTATGTTTCTCCACTCATACTGTGTTTTTCCATAGTCTCACCCAGAAGAGGATGGGTACAGCCAGGGTTCTTTCAAGCTACTTTGTCATGTCTATTTTTAATAGAGTTATGGTGTTGATGCCTCAGGGTCTTGTAGGGTGGTTTGGTCCTGAGCTTCAGTTACTGCCTGTGTAGACATCTGAATGTTCTTAAGTTCTCCTCAAATTGGAATAAAAGTTTCACACAAAGATCATGTGAACTGTGTCACCGGGACACTGTGGAATCTATATATTAGAAAATAGATGAAACTGATGAGAAGCAGACTGGGCAGATCATTAGGTTGGCAACATCAAGCATTGAGAATTTTGACACATTAATCTTTTTTTCCAAGGTTCGGTACATTTGGTGAAGTATGAATGCTGTTTTTGAGCTCGAAAGAACTGATTCCTGGTCCTCTTGAAAATGACGTTCTGGGGCTCACTTCAACCAAACTGTGGTGTAGTCTGCATCAGTTGTGGAAGCTATCTGCTCTTTGAGTAATGTGATTGGTCCAAATTGTCATGCTACTTCCTGTTTCTACTTTCGTGATGGCAGGGAAAGGGTTATAATGGTCAGCAGAGAAGACAAACTCCTTATTGTTATATACAACCAGACTTTCATAGGACTAGTTTACCTTTGTGGTGTAAGTGAAATGAGAACATTACAAAAAATGTGTATCTTGTGATGGCCTGCAATGGCTAAAAAGTTTATACAAGAATGGCCAAACCCCCAAACAAGCCCAGAATCGGACTCAAGTATTAGGGCCCTTAGTGAAGAATGATTGTATACTTTTTGAGACATATCATTTGACAATGATAGACTTTTGGACATTACATTAGTTGCCGTCTCACATTGAAGTCTTTGCTAATTCCTTTCAAATTACATGGTTTGTCATGATATATCCTGAACTGTTTCCAGGTCCAGACACATACTTGGCCTTGTCAAAGTGTATCACATCTTCATCAAGGCCAACTGAACATATGACTGTCCTCAAACTTGATTTAAAAAAGTTAATGTATGCGGTGTGTATGCCCTCTTGAGCTCACATTTTCCTTTGGCACGTCACTGGGGCGCTGACATCCCGAACTTTCTGCTGAAAAGAAAAGAAAACAACAGTTTTTATCCACTCTGTAATTCATTCATTACTGGTTGGGCCTTCTCATCGGGTTGGATTTACTTCTATTGGTCAGGAGCTTTGATGGTGGTCCAAAGTCAAATTCCTGCTATGACTGAAAACATGCCTTCCCACATCTTTGAATATATTGAGGCTTCTCTGACATTGTGCACTCCCAGGCTTGATGCTTTTTCCTCAGCACATTCAACTTTTGATTTTGTTTTCAAAAACGTACTTATGGTAGTATGAGTCTTTGCACTCATTTACCTCTAGGTGTTTACCCCTCTTTCTCAGACAACAATTCACATCTCCACAAATGTTCAACAGATACTGGTGAAAATGGGATAGCTGTGTTTAAAATCTATACAATAGCAAATTAATTTAACATCGAAGAAAGGTCAATCAACTAGTAAGAATTCCTTTCTGTCTTGATTCAGATAAACAGTGGCCCAATCAAAGCAGAATAACTCACTATACTCAATGATTCCTTGGACCAATCCTATGGCGCATATGGTCTGACATTTTCTTCAGTTCCCCATTCACAACTTTAGTTATAATTGTGGTTATACGTTGTGGGTTATCCTGTCATATATGGCCTCTCATTAAATGTATATAGAGACATTATGAAGAAAAAAGCTTGGAGGGAAGCAGATATCACTGGTGCCGGTGGTGAGTAGCCTAGCATGTAACATGTAAATCAAACAAGCAGTTCTCACACTGATTAGTGCGTTTTGTGTTTTGTGTTTAACTAGTCAGCTTTAGAAGATATATATATATATATATATATATATATATATATATATATATATATATATATATATATATATATCTACTACCGTTTCTCATCGGAACAAAAGAAAAAACTGGACAGTTCATGGTCTCAAGCAACAAACACACCAACAAGAAACAAACTACAAGCGACACGAGCGACTTGTCACATCTTAGCATGAATGTAGGGTTAGCTAACAACAGAGATCAGTGTAATGATACATTTGGAGTAATGAGAAAATTGTATACATTTGATTTTTCACCAAACATTCCTTTAAACTGATCACAATATTTCTATTTATCAATTTTCAATTTATTTAGTGACTCAATTTATCCAAGTGGCAATAATCACTACTCTTACATAACTATAGCATATGGTATATATAACTTAAGTGAGCTAATTACAGTTTTTTTTTTTTAAATGGATAAAATGCTTTTAATAGGCACACAGCAAGACTCAAGCAGGGATCCTGAACAAGTGACTGAAAAAGTGACATAATGGCTGTCATTCTGCTTCTGTCTATACAGCACCTACTGTAAAGACCCCCCTACCTCGATTCTCTGCATGCTGTCTACAAAAAAGCTATGCCCAGGGCCAGCGACTGTAAATCACAGCCTTGCCAAGCCTGAGAGGGTGGATACTATTTCCATTAGTGACCAATCACTGTTCCAATAAAGCAGGGCGAGCAGCAATAAAAGCACTCTGTCAGGCCATTAAGCAGCAGGGGATCAGAGCGAATGGCACAAATGGTCGTATCTCACCTAGGAGAAGAACAGAAGAGGAACAGCGCTGATACAGTTTCCCATTTTGTAGATTTGCAATTGAGAAGAGGAACCAGGCTCAAAAGGGAGCCCGTCCTTTCCTAGGCAACACCAGGTGGTGAGATTACAAATCATTACACTATTCAGTGTAGAAGAGTAAAGACAAACAGTACTAAATGCATTATAAGGATGTTCAGTATGAGCGGATTGTGAATATGAGCCCTGGGCTGAGCAAAAGGACAGTCTTTATGATTACAGCAGCAGCTCTTGGGTATCCAGGTGATATTAACACTGGAATAACGGTGAGACTTGGGTGTAAACCATGAGTGCAGTAAAGCATCATGATGATTCAAGCAGATCTGGATGGCAAATGGAGCCACAGCAGTAGAACTGTGTCTGGCACCAGTATCACATCTGGCAGCAGGAGTACACATACAGCTTGACAGAGAACAGGATTATTAGAGTTTGGATAATGGACTGTGGAGTCTCTCGTATGGGGCATGGAACAACACTTTACACTGACATACACATTTTGAAACACTTCTCTCATGGAATTGCCTTGTATGGACCAAGGCTCGAGGTTCTTCTTTCAAGCAAGAAGGTTCAGACAAGGGCAACAACTTAGTTCTGGCAGAACAGTGAACACACTGTACCTTCGAAGATGGAGATCCTATCATACATAGTCTAGCCACTTCAGTGACTTTCAAGAAGGAATAACAGCTTCCACACTGTTCCCATAGAAACATGGAATGTCTTGGAACATACAGAATTTTCCATGTTTAAGGATTGCAGAAGTAGACCCTTTACTAGTATTTTTACAGTTAAATGTACTTTTTTGCCATAAGGCAAATGCCATGCAGTAAAGGTTTGAGAACAATTAACTGGTGGTTGATTGGAAAGTCTTCTGAGTACCCTCTGACACAGTGGCTTTTCCACTAATTAAATCAATAAGATATCTATGCATGCACCAAAATGGGCAAATCAAACTATTCGTAAGAGTTCTTTTTCTAGAATGGCTTTGTATGCTGTAGCATTAAAATTTCTCTTCAGTGGAACTAGGGGCCCAAACCTGTTCCACACACTTTTGGCTATATAGTGTATTGTATTGTTTTGTATTATTAGTGTATTTGTCTTTGGTTGGTTTTTCCCCAGTGGTTTGGTTTAATTTCACCATGCATGTAATTAAACAAACAAACCAAAAAAAAAAACATTATCTGAGGGGTGTGTAGAGCTGAAAATATGCTCTTCCATTCATTGGTTAGAATAACAATGATTAAAAAAAGGTAAGCAAAACTTTAAAAACAAAAATAGCCTGAGCACAGAGTCAGCGCGCAATATGTTACTAGATAATTATATAAATAGATAGGTTAAAACATCTTATGCACCGCGTCCAGCATTTATTTTCTCATTTTGTTTGTCGGTGTAGATGTGAGCAACTTGCGTACACAAGAAATAAATAAATAAAATAAGCACATGGTTCACTTCCTGTAGTCGGGTCGATTCATAGTCAAATCAATTTCTCACTGCAACTGAGCCATGCTCGAGTTTGACTGGAGGATGCTCTTCGACCGGTTGTTCGTTGCGCGTGTTTTCATCTGCCAAAAGACAAACACACCCAGGGTTCTAATCAAACACAATGAACACTGCACATGTGAAAGCACTAAGACATTTGCCAGAATTGTCCTCAACTGAAATATGTAATTTTTTAAACCAGTGTTTATATGACTAATTTGAGTACTTGCAATCGCTTGGCACCGTAGACCAATGACCTGTCTGAACAGTGCCCTTTTAAGTGGTGGATAAATGAGTATACTGTGGCCAAAACTCATTAAGGGAGCTTATTTTTGCCAACCAGGTTTGAGAAAGCATTGCCACAGGATATTTCAGTTTACAAAATGGTGACAGACAAATTAAGGGCAAAAAGGCCTGTTACAACAGTGCAGGAACGTATGAAGAGGTTTTAAAGGAGTTTTATTTAAACAGCAAAATAGCTTGGCATTGTTCTGAATTTTCTAAGGATTTATTTTGAGATGGTCTGGAGATATAGTCATGGAACTAGAAGAAGACGTTTACCTTGTGTACACTCTATGATATTTTTCATATGAAGTGGGTTGCTATATGGACCCATGTATCAGAGCTAAAGAGATTTCAGGATTGTAATCAAAGAATGATGGATTTTTTCATATCTGCCTTGGCAGTGTGTTGAAACCTCTGCAGATTTCGGTTATGGAAATTCCCATTCCTGTGCCATCGTAAAGTTGAGATAACATCACACATCGGAAGCCCTGTGTTAATGTACCATACAGATCCCATTTGCACTTTGTATTATTGGTAATACCCTAGTAATTTGAATTCTGACATGAGGTTTGGCATTGGTGCTTTTGGGCCTTCGATTACCTTAGAAACAATTAGCCTGTGTGTGTTACATAATGGAAAGACATGTAGACAATGAGGTGCGGTTTGAAATCTCAAACTTCTTGTTCCAAACCAGATGAGAAACAAAACAACGCCAAAGGCTGAAACTCTCCCAATGTGGCCTTCTTGGATTCCCTAGATCATTCTGAGAAATTCCTGGGCCACACAGAAGCATTACTGGGAACATAGCTCATCTAGAGGAACAAGGCAAGGCCTGGCTCCTCGTACGCTTGTCCGTTTTTAAGTCTCTTCTGGTTCTGTTCACGTTTTCACTCGCTTTCTCTCTCTCGATCTTCATTTTTCTCTTTCCTACTCTCTCTGGTATCTGGACTGCTCTAAAAGCCAGAGCTGTCACTCCGTCAAAATGTCTTTCGCTTCCCAGAGCATCGACCCCCAACCCCCCAAAAGTCAGCCTGAATGGTTTTAATTTGGCCTTTCTCTCATTCCATTTTGTAGTCACGGTGGTCTCCTGTGCGCGATTTTGTTCAAATCCATCAACACATTCCAGCGGGTTCTGTTATTTCACTGTCTGCAGAAACCTGTAGCTTCAACCACTTCCATGCTTTTCCAGTTCTTCTATTAAATTAGATATTCTGAGCTTCAGCCCAGATTTTTTTTTTACTCCCAGTGGGCATGAACAAATTAAGCCTGGACTTTCATTTCTTCAGTTATCTTTTGTGAATAAATGTATTTATTTTCACACCTTTTATTAGGCATTTTACTCATCTGCGCTCTGATGGCTTTGCCACTAGTCCTTGAGCCTTGGCAGAGAAATCGTCCAGGTTGCTGTCGCTGCTTGGCTGACAGTCTCGGTTCTGTTCAACACAGAACACATAGGGGATGAAATCTGTTACGGTGCTCTCAATTTTACAGCTGATTTACTGGAGGCATGCGAACATTGGCAGGCTTCAGGAAACACAAGCCAAGAATATCATGCAGGGAAGGTCTGGGATTTAAATAAGTCCGTTCCCAACCTGTTAAAAGACAGTTTGATAGCGGAACATTTTTCCCCTTCTATCATAAAACAATGCAGCCTTAGTAAATATATATTAACATTCTATTTGCCTTTAAAATGTGTCGGACAGGAAGTGTGCACGCTCCTCATTTCTGTAGAAGAAAACTGAAAAGTGTAGTTTTCACTGTTAATATCTGATATAACATTAGTTCTAAACTACATTTACTTATTAACTTCATGGACATTCCACAACATTTTTTTTTTTAATAAATAAAAAATTGTAGTCTTTGACAAATTACTGTGGTATAAGAGGGGGAAAAAAAACACTTAGCATTGATTGTCATTGACAGTTTGACATCTAACCTTGAGACTAACTACACATTCTCATCCTATTATTCAGGACAGATGATAAATTATAATAAAAACCATATAAAATCCAAAGGTGGTAGAAGCAGGGGAATAAATAAACTTGCGAAAAAACCTCACGGTTGTACTTGTCAGCAGCGAGGGAGCCAGATAAACGTCGTCCAGTACATTTCCACTAGCCATTTCTGTGTTAGCATGCCTTATTGGCATTAAAAAAAAAAATACATTTGTCTATAAAGATCTTAATGTTCACCAGGCATGCATGCATTACTTATTGGAATTTTATTTTCAGTGTAATGTTGGCATTGTTAAAACCTGGGCTATGTAAACATTAAAGTATAATAAAATAGGAAATTGAAGTCTGTAAAACTGTAAAATTACTTTCGGGGTAGTAGTGAATCTTTCTAATTGAGGGGAAAAAAGGGAAGACAAGGTGACACAAAAGTAAATTTCATGTGTTTTTAATTAAAAAAAAAAAAAAATACTTTCATCTGCCCTCTGGCGTACATCAGGTCAAACCAGGAGACATGAACGCAATAAAATAAAACATTAAAGGCGCAGCCTGTCGACAGGTTTTTGACAAACTGCTGGCCGTCCTTGGTTGGTTGAATGCTGATTGTTTTAGTTCTGTTCCTCCCTCGAGGACAAAATCTGTACTGGCTTTCTTTTATTTTACTGCAGATTTACTGCACATGGCTGCAGAAGGCACAAAACATCGCTAGGAATGGAGTACATCGTAATTATATTGTTAGCAGTGTGTAGTGATCTACATATGTATGTTTTTAGTTTGGTAAAAAAGACTTGTGGAAAGTTTGATTTTCCCTCTCGCACCACACAAGCTAGCAGTTTGAGATCAATTTGTGAAAAGGCGATTGTTGAAAAACATACTAGGCAGTGGACAGAGACTGATATTTATTATAGCACACTTGATGCTTCGGTCACGTTAATTTCCTCAATTTACTGCCCTAATTATGTGAACCACTAAGAATGCGGCAATCAAATTGAAAGTGGTAACAATGGTTACTGTAAGAACGTTTAATAACATAAATGCAGAGGTGCCAATTACTAACATAACTTTATTAGGTTCCTCTGCTAGTTAGGTAGCAAGCTAGGTATTTAGTACAGCAACTAATTAGCACAGAAGCAGCAACAGGGACAATAAAATACTTAATATATCAAACTTGATACATCCAAATTAGATTTGGACAGCTGACACAAATACTTTATTCTGCTGGCTAGTTAGCATAACCAGTGTGCATTTTTGCTAAGTGAATGAATGTGTGTGTTGGGCTGAGCATAACAGTAGATGACAGAAAGGCAATTTTTTTTGCCAACTTTATGGAAATGCGCTTGCAATTTACCAAACAATTTCAATGGACATGCACAGTCCACATAATTTATTATGTGATAGTCCACATAATAAATTATCATGTGTGTAGTAGAGACAGTTCTTACTTTTTGGGGGGGATTTTTACAAATTCGAACAGAAACATTCATCCATCAAGGGCTACTTTAGAAAACTAACATGAACTATAGTGAGGAATGTTGTCCCGCGACTCTCGTGGGGTGACTCAAGCAGAGCCGTTATGACCTCTAAATGTTTTTAGAACATAATCATTTCACTCCCCTGCGCCGGCAAAAAAAATTTCTGTCTATGGAGTACTTCATATTAAACGCTACTACATTTCCTTTACCTTTTGTTCATTCATCTGATGCTTTTATCCAAATTGACTTACAAATGAGGCCTTGAACCTTGTATGTAAACTGAATATTGTCATGGAAACCAGCCATCCTGTCAGTCAAAATGCACTCTGATGCAATGAGACATCATTACCAAAGCCTAAGTTTTTTTTTTTTTTCTTTCTAAATTCAAAATTTTTGATATATAGAGCTCACTAGCCCAATATCACTAGGGAAATAAACCTCAACTATCACAGAACAAAGAAGCTGTGATAACAATAACGGAGTACCTCATTCATTTATCTAAAATGGAAACTTAAACATTGGGCTGTGGACAGAAATTTGTTGGCTAATGTAATAAAATTGATAGGCTTAGTTTTTTTTTTTTACATAGCTTATAAAATCTATAGGCTTAGCTATTGTTTTGGTTATGGTTTAATGCAAGGGTTCCCAGACTAGCAGCCGTGACCCCACGTGTGGTTACTTAATTGACGAATGGGGTCGAAACTTAGAAGAGAAACTCACAATCTTCGCTTTTGTTTCATTTAGTTACTTCACAAGTTACCATTAGAAATACTGAAAACAGATTCTGTGAGCTAATATTTTAAAATTGTACTGGGAGTCACATTCAGACAAGCTATGTTTAAATTAACAGGGTACATGTTATTCTAGTCTTTTCACTATACTGTCACACTGCACTAGTGTATCTCAGAAATAAAAATGGCTAAATTTCCCCATCCATCTACCTCCACGAAACAAACAAGCATACTCATGTACTACTCTAAACCGTTTTTGAGCACTAACATTAACTGGGTTTCCTATTACTGTAAGTGTTTGAAGAAAAAAAAACAAACTTCCATGTCACCTTCATGACAACAATCACAATAACGGCAGAAAGTTTTAAAGAGAAACAGACCTCATCAGTGTGTTTAACATCGTTGCGCATGAAATTGCTAAACATTTAGCAACCCTGGTTTAATGTAATAAAATCTATAGGCTTAGCCATTGCATTTTTTATTTAACGTAATAAAGTCTATATGTTTAGCTTTTGTTTTGATTATTGATTAATGTATTAAAATCTGTAGGCCTTGCTATCATTTTGGTTATTGCTGAATGAAATCTATAGGCTTCGTTATTGTTTTGGTCGTGCCCCTTTTGAACCTTAATCCAGTGCTGGCCTTGCAGAACGGCATGCTCCTGAATAAATTTAGCTTGATGTATTCAAGGAGGATCTGCATAATGTCCTCTTCACCACAGGCATCTCCAGCGTTCCTGAAAGATGAGCTGGCAGGAAAATGGAGGTCTCTTTTTCAGATCTTCACCACATCCATCATGCATCTCATCTGAGATAAGCCTCCTTTGCATGAGCCAGCTTCGCTGGAAAATATAAAAAAACAACAACCTTGCAACATATAAGGGCTCTTTTTTTCTTCCCAGGATGGTTTTAGCGGTTTGGATGCCGAAGATGTCCAGGAAACGAGTTCACGACACACACATGCTCATAAATAAAACTGAAATTGTGCCAGATTTGCTCTCACTGTCTTTCAGTCAACGATAAGCTGGTAGAGGAAAGGCAGCTCTTTAGAAATGAATCTTAAAATGTGTGGTCTAGTTGAATAAGCAAGTGTGCATGTCTTCACCTATGGAGGAATGCAACTAATGTAAACTGGTGTGCTGAAGTAGCTACAAGTGCAGACATACCAAAGCATGAAGTGTTTTCTGTGGAAAAAAACTTAGGACCTGAGGAGCAGGTCACTAAAATAAATCACTTCAAGTGTGTAAATGAAAGCTATAATTTAGGAGCCAAATGCCTTAGGGTGCAAGTTAACGCTTAAGGATTTCACACAGCTAATTTATGATGCTGTTGTAAATATATAGTAGTGATGATACACTGGCTTCTGGAGCTTTGAAGCATGAGTTGTGAAGACTGAGCACTTTGAGATGAAGCTCCACTCTATAGCTCGATGCTTGTGATACATAGCCTCAAACAAAATTAAGTCAACAGGCTATTACACTTGACTTATGCTACAGGCTACTATTTACTGAATGTTTAGAGTTACTCTGTAATAGGCAGCTGACAATCGACAACATGTCAGCAACGGTTTAGAACTACCTTTGTTCAACTGTGTTTGAGCTAATATCATTAACCAGAGCTGCAACCTGTCCATCGAAGTCTGATCTGAAAAACCAAAGACCTGAAACTAGTCCAAAAAAAATCAGAGCAATGGAAAAGAGAGAAAAAATTTCTATTTCTCAGCCTTTGCATGGGAAACAAGGCCACCGTTGTGTGCACGCATTTGTAATGTACAGACAATGTCCACTCCATAATCCCCATTTTCCGTCTCCATCTTTGATAGACTGTATCTTACAGTACATCATAGCCACACCTTCTGCACTTGCACTTTGCCTTTGTTTGCAGAAAGCTATTTGATTTCATTCTGACTATTTGCGATCTTGGCGACAACAGAGTAACTAGCCCAGCCTGGCATCCCTGTCTTTTCGTGTTCAGAAAAAAGATAACTCTGAACTAGCCCTTGTCCTCTTCTAGAGAAACTGGGAAAAGTGTTTTCCACACTGTCTATAAGATTAATGAGGCAGCTGCTAAGAAGAGGCATTCATCATCCACATGTTTGTTCAGTCTTGTGCATTTCCAATATCCAATGCAGCAGACGCCCAACAGGAAGTGAATCGACCACCTGTTGACTGAAAAAAGTTCTTGTGCACACTATTAATGGTATGCAAACAAAAAAAGGTAAATACATGAAGATATTCGCAAAGTCTTTGAGTAAGTTTTTAGGCATCTAAATAAATAAGTTAAATACCTTTGTATTAGGTATTTATCTCAGACTGTCCACCTTAAAGAAATAAAGTATGTCACGAGTGCAAGGCTAAAAGAGTGAATGTGTGTGAGCCTTCAGAAAAGTATTCCGGGTTCTCCATTTTACCTTTCCTTACTTTCTATGAGAGTTTGGTCCCTGGAGGACTAGTGGTTAGGCCATGGCGCCCTCGCCGCCACGGCCTGGGTTCACGACAGTGCACTCCCAGTGCCGGTCCCAAGCCCGGATAAAAATGAGGTAGGGCTGCATCAGGAAGGGCATCCGGTAGGAGCAACCGAAAGAAGAACAACAACTTTCTACGAGACGTTCATAGATCTGCTTTATTTTGGTATAAAAGCGACCTCTTGTGGACGAAGTGCAAAAATACCACTCAACATATTCTCTGTTTTCCTGGATGCTTACATTTATTTACTGCTAAACAACATTACAAATGCACAGTATGGGATTTTTTTTTTTTTTTAACGCTCCATTCAAGTAAGCATAATGTAAATCAGTCATGACAACACGTACCCTCTAAAAACAGAGGGTAGATCTTTGATAGCACCACTAGATCAGGAAAAAAACAACAAAATACAAAGACATTCTGCACCAAATAAAATGAATGCACTAGATACATTTGTTAGCTAATCCCTGACTGAAAATAATTTACTAACTGAAGCTAAGATTGGAGTAAAATTGTAATGCTATGACCATAAATAAGACCAGCATAAGACCTTCAATGGAATGAAAAAAAAAGGGTTCTTATTCGAACTTCCACGGCCATTTGTGGTCACTGGCAAATACTTGGTAGTAGTAAAAGTAAAGAAAATTAATCTATATTCCCAAACATTTTTTTTTTTTAAAAAATGGGAGTTCATTGAAAAAGCTCAAGGAAGTTTTACTTACCTTCTCTCACGTAGTACCTGAAATGGTTTGTTTTTGAGCTTCTAATACTCTTCACTAAGGGTTTATATATCACTGCATTTAACAGATAAGTTCATAAATAGCTAGCTGTTGTTACTTAGCCAGCTATGTAGCTAGCCAGAGTGTGTCCTCGGTAGTTGCTAACATTTACCTCACTCGTTATTTTAGATTACTAACTAGTATACTGTATATATACAACACTAGTTGTTAAATGCACTAATATACACTGGGATACTTATCTGCTAGCTACCTAATGTTAAGCTAGCACACCACACAACTAGCATAAGTCAAGTTGCTAATCTGCTGTTTTTACATCATAAAAAACTCAAAATTTCTTTGAATTTAGAACATGTACAAACACTAAATATCACGATTGTGTATTTATTTTTTTGTAGTATTATTAGAGCTGGTTGTTCTACATTACCAATTGTAATTATCTTCTGCCCTGATATTTGGGTAAGTAAAACTCCCGAGATTGTCCAAGTGCCCATGATATTCCTATTCAATATCATAAAGGTTCTTAGCACTGAGCACTCTGGAAATGCAACGTGATGATTGTCACCAATGCTAGTAAAGGTTCCTGTTTTATTTCTCCAGAGAACTGCAGCTGTACGACATATGATCATAAAATACTGAACGATACTGAAACAATATTAAGGTAGCAAACTTTTTGCAAATACAATTCCCAAATCTGGCTCCTTTTGATCTTCAGGAGTCCTTTGTGTTTGTGTTTGTGCACGAGTCCATTAAGGCTAAAAAAAAAAAAAAAAAGTGCATCGGAAATCCCTTAAAAATCAGCTGAATCACCAACACTAGAGGCCAGTGGAGGCAAATTCATTACGTTTGGGTTGTCGTTACCTCAAGCCACTTTGAAACAACTTGAGATTAATTATGAAATTGGTGTTGTGTTTCTGTTAATCCACCGTTTCTTTTCTGGATGTCCTGAGCCGGTAGTGTTGGGGTTTTGCTTTGCTAGGCATGTACCGATAATCAGTCGATCAAACTGTACCACGATATTGAGAAATAAAAAAATCTGTCCCAAGCATAAGGATAGTGGTCGAGCCCAAACATGGCCTGAACATGAAGGATGATTGACAAACCGACTGACAATGCACTAGGCGTTTTCTACTAATTGAAATATAGACAGAGACTATGGCGACAATATTGTATACCGTGAAAAAAGGTTAGTCATTATCATGATATAATTATCATTACATGCCCTGCAGTTTTTAGTGTTTTTTCTCATAAAGGGGGTGGGTGGGTGGGGGGTTGTTGGAGGATGTTTCATCCCAACAGAGTGACAAGGGTTTGGTGCATGTATTTAGCACCAAGCATTCAGCTAAGGAAACGTAGTGGTCCGAGCTCTCAGTGTCTCCGTTGTCTCATTTACACCTGTCCACCTTTTACCTGAGGATCACCTGGTTGCTAAAAAGGCCAGCAAACAGTATGTCTGCTTCACCACTCACTGATCCACCTGTGAAAAGAGGAGACTGTGTTTTGGTTTTGGTGTTTCCTGTGGTGGAAAACTTTACAACACACTGACACTGGAGACTCCTTCCAAAAATGCTTTAAAAGATGCAAAAAATACACATTTTTAAAAAAAAATTCGTTTATGTAGATCATCCACCATAGAATTCCGTGTGTCAGCTTTTACTATAGAAACAAAATTACTCATCGCCATCTAACCAATCAGAAGGTCAGCAACACTATGGTATAAATAGATATAACGTAGGATCCGAATTAAAAATAATTACAAAAATAATGTTCCCAAAACAAAATATGACACTATTGGCTTCATTTGATTAAACTGTTGTGATGCCAGATATTTAAAAAAAATTGGTTTTGGAAGTAAACCTGGAATTTTGGACCTGTTTATAGTTTACTGTTTATAGATTGAGATATATTTTAAAAAATTATATGGAATAGGTATAGTTTTAAACATAAATATGTATGTATTAATACTAAACTAAACTTTACCACTAACTTAAATGGACTGCAGGTTTTTAATCACTGTCTGATTATCTCACCTATATGGCAGTCGTACATCCATATGCGGTGGCCGTCATAACGAGTCTTGCATTTCACAATGTTGTTGGTGTAATCAGACTCGGCCACCTCGTAGTTGGGGTTAATGACAATCTGTAAAATAAGTTCAGAACAGAGGTTAGGTTCCGTCTACAGACATAGAGCGATATGTAATTTTCATACCACTGATAATCACATAATACATTATATGGCCAAAAGTTTGCAGACACCTGACCATCACATTCATATTTCCTTTTTGAACATCCCATTTCAGATTTATTCTCCCTCTGCTGTTGTAAAAACCACCACTCTCCTAGGAAGGCGTTCCACTAGATTTTGGAGTGTGGCTGTGGGGATTTGCCCATTCAGCCACAATATCATTAATGTGTGTGTGATATTGTGTGTGATATGGTGTCAGGTGAGAAGGCCTGGAGCACAGTCAGCACTCCAATTAATCCTGCATATACAGCATGTATGTAACCTAGTTTAGATTACAGAATTTAGTGTATAAAAATGTTACATTTTAAAACTCTGTGATTTATTTTGCAAGTAGCTTTGGTTTGTCTGCTCAGTGTTGGCATTCTAATGTTAATTTTGGCTAATTTCAATGTTATATTAGTGCTAAGGTAAAAAAAAAACAAATATATGCTATAACTATAACAAGTCGGCAAGAATGCTACTAGAAATGACATATGACATTTTCCCTTACAGTAAAATGCTGCATACGATTATTGAATTAAAAACAAAACTGAGATATTCAGATAATACATGATGCAGCCAATGTGAAACTCTGCTCACCTGGAACATATAATCCCCAGGCTTGACGTCGGTGATGTCCACCCACTGGCAGTCGATATCATGTCTGTAAGTGTCCCAGCACCCCACTGTGATGCCCTGCTCACCAAAGTTGGCACATTCGTATTTCTTTTCAATGCCTGGTTACAAGATAAGAGTTAATACAGCCTGAACAATCCACATATATGTCCTCTCCATTCTGCCAACACAGCTTAATGAAGCGATCAGCAACACTAACACTGTTTGACATTACAGAACAGCCGTACACAAACCTTCATCACACTCCGAGTCCTCGAGACAGAAGCTGGCTTTGTGTCCTTCTGCTACTTTGGAGCCGTTTAAGCTGAGCAGATCATAGTAAGTGAAGACCTCCATGCTGTGGTAATGTCTGAAAAATGGGGACCAATCCAATTATAATACACAGTATAGTTTTAAAATAAGTTTATATAATAATCAAGATATCTTCTAAACTATACCGATGAATAGAAAAGTCCCAAAGCACATTCCTATGGTTATACTTCGCCTTGTTATTCTGAAGGGCTAAAATGGGCTAAAACATCATTTGTGTGAAAAAATATGAATTTTAAAACTGATCCAAGCAAATGATCCATGGCATTTGGGAAATCGGAAGTGCTGTGACGTAAAGCTAACTAAGGACAACTAATCCCAGCAATGCCACAGCCATCCATAGCTGGGAGTCAAGACAGCAAAATTGGCTGTGCTATCTGGGTGGGAGGGGTGTATGCTCTCTCTCCCTTGTCAATCACAGTGAGACTTAGCCAATCGTGGGGATCTACGAGTTCACATATTTGGAAAAGGGCAGATCGGACTTTCTTCTGAGTGTGTTACACTGCCCTGTGAGGCAGCATGAGCAGCAGTGTGAAAGGATGTGGTTGGCTAGCTTTCACGTGTCTCAGAGGAATCATGTGTTAGGTTAGTAGCTGGCTGGTGGGCGGGAACTAGCAAGATCAAACTGGGGAGAAAATGGAGGGAAGAGAGATTATATTTTTGCTAAATTTACTTCAGTAAAAATAATTCAAAGTTTCAATTCTAACCAGTGTATTTCCACAGATGAGAATTTTGACTTTGTATTATTTCCTGATAACTGGCGGAATAAAAACAGTCCTCGGTGCTGGACGCAGACTTAAGGACCGTGCTGCGTGACATGTTTGGCTGACCTGTGACAGTCGTGCCAGACCCAGGTTTCTCTGCTGGCTTTGGGCTTGAAGTCGGACTGGCCGTTGTTGTGGATCTGGGAGGAGAAGCGCAGCAGGCGTCGGTACGAGTTGGCCGGAGTCGAGCCGGACGTGGAGGCCAGGCAGTTCTCCTCATACGCACACTGCAGCATGAACATGGGCCGGTCCTCTATGTACGTGGTCTGCTGCACCACCTCCGGGTTCAGCACCAGGTCCGGCGCAGCTACACCGAGAAGTGCAGGGGGAAAGTCGTTTTAAAAAACAAAAAACAAAACACGCATTCATTTTTTTTAATGAAATTATAGGATATGCAGGTTATTATGAGTGATGATCTTACTCTCAGAGCAGGAGACCCCGGCAGAGTAGCGCGCTCCTCCTCTGGGGCAGTTCACGTGCTCTCCGTGATGCAGACAGTGAGACAGAGACATCTCAGTACCGGCACAGCGCACGCCGCTCATCACGACACCGTCAGCACTCACCACCCCGGGCCAGTGCCACGTCTCCTACACACACACACACACACACACACACACGTGAGTCATTTGCTTTTTATTCTGATGTCATATTGTGATAATGATGATATCATTTTTACCTAATACAAAAATATACATAAAAATATTCAAAAATACATCGGAATATATTCACTTTCATAGATATACAATTTTATTTTCATTTTTTTTCCATTATATTTAACGGAGTCTTATTTAATTTATATTTAGAAGCTAATTTTATATACACAGTATTCAGTGTATTTATAGCCCTTAAACAGGCAACGTGCACCACAAGATATGTTCGCTTTGGCATCTCTAGGGGGCGTGAGTAAAAGCTTTCACCCAATCCTCTTATCATTTATCAAATTTTGTTTTTTAACAAATGAAGGGAAATATGTAGCTATTGTCTTGAGGGTCTTAGGACTGAGGATTGATTTTTTTTGTATCAACTTTGTTGCATACTTTAATATATAAATGTGTATGTATATATATATATATATATATATATATATATATATATATATATATATATATATATATGTGTGTGTGTGTGTGTGTGTGTGTGTTCTGTTGGGCTGGTTTGAGTATTTCAGTTTGAATATTTAGTAAACTTTATTTTATTTAATTTACCAATAATTCTATTCTGTATCTATAGAAATTCTTGGCCACTCATTTAATGCTAAGGATCAAATCATCCCAATTTTATTTTGGGTTTTTTTTTTTACTAAGAGAGCACAAAATTCAGCTGGTTCATTAGTATGCTCCACAAAATCAAAATACACTGATGATAAAAAAATTATACCATGCCTAATCGGCAGTGCATGTAGACCAGTGATGTTTCTAACATGTGAAACAGACACAGTCACATGACCAGATACACACACTGTATTCTCACTGATGCTAACCTTGTGATTAAAAAATGCAAATGTCACAGGTTTAATAAAGTAAAAATAAAACGAAGTATAATCAGAGTATAAAGAACAACCTATGGGATGTTTGATGGGGCACAAAACTGGACTTTTCTTTTTACACATGTGTAACTGAACCACTAGAGGGAGCCATGTGTCTGTTTTACATGTTAGAAACCTCACTGGTCTACATGCACTGCTGATGAGGCATGACAATTTTTATCATAAATATATTTTGTACATACAGAATATGTCCTTATTACAATTTCTTTAAAAAAAAAAAAAAAAGGCTCAGTCTGTTCTTTGGACTGTATCAAAATTACGGGGAAAACTTTTCCCTGAAGTGAAAGAGGCGCGGCCTCTGAATGCTCAGAGCTTAGCTATTATACTCTATTGCATTGAATCGTATCTAATCAGCTTTAACTGACTCTGCTTTAAATGCATCTTTAATGAATTAGGTAATTAATCACATACGGAGATACACAGATATAATTAGCTGCAGGTCACTTTGAACTTGTTTTCCGTGTAGATGTGCTCAAGATGTAGAAAGTGAGGGATGGATCCCACTGCCAACACTAAGCACAAGATGGCCATAACTGTCACAAATGAAATGTGGCTTTTAAATAAAACGATTAAAAGGAACAAATATGTTTGTGTCCTGCATGTGTGAGTGTGGGGATATTTTTTTATGCCAAACGTTCCCACAAGGATAGGAATATCTGACAGTTTTGGCCTTGTCCTTGACAACTGGTTGATCCCCACCAGCAAACCGCTTATTCTACGCTATTAAGATGATATAATTTTAATAATATAGTAAATTATTCCTGATCCTTCATGTGCTTGAAACAATTGGAGCTGGTTTGCATCATTATGATTAAGCAGGCTTTTCATTTTTAACAGATACATTTTCTTATTAACAAATATACATTCCTTTTTTCAAGGCTTTCCTGTCACATTCCTTACAGCGCCGTGCCGAACAAAACCGACCTCCCAATCGCAACGTGAAAGTATGAAATAAAACTGTTGCTTTGTTCTGAAATAGAGAAGGTCCTCGCTGACTTGTGATGGGATTCCTGACTGTGAGGTTAGTCGTACCTGGAAGGCGTGGCTGGCAAAGCCGAGGCCGAGTTGCCTGCACACTACCATGGCCTCCATGGTGCTCCAGCCGTCTCCACACACCGTGCCCCACACCAGAGAGCCGTTTCTCTCCATCAGCACCTCCACGCGGCCTTCGAATGGGTTACGGCCTCCGCTCAGACGCAGCTGCGTGGGAACAAAGTGTATTTCTTAATTATTCGGAATGTACATCCAAAACAGCGTGTTCTTATTGGCTGAAAGCAGTCAGGATGATAACAAGTGTAGGTTGGTAGATTTCCAGAAATGGTACAGAGA
>CM040998.1:2092889-2130074 GCA_022985145.1 Pangasius djambal
CATCTTTGGGCAATCCTCCAGGAGGCTTGGAGTAATATATCAAGTCAATGTTTGAATAAACTGACTGCTCGGATGCCTAGTGTTGTCCCTTATTATCAATGCAAAATGGTCACTAACTAAAGAGGATTTATGCTGATATTGCCCAAAAACCCTATTTTGTTCAGGCGTTTCCAAACTTTTGGAGGGCAGTGTAGGTGTAGGCAGCTCCATTTTAAACAAGACTGTATGTGTAGATGTACTTAAGGTGCTCACACGCTGCTGGAAGCCCATAGCAGGAACGTTGCAGCGGACTCCAGCGTCCTCCTCATGGCTGCATCCCTCTGAGTCTTTATCCATGTTAAAGACACATTCGGTGACAGATTTCTCAAATCCGGAGCACTGCACCTCATTCATGTGGACCGAGCCCATTCCTGTAACATACACACGCTTGCTGTTTAGTTGGATAATGAAGAATAATTCAATCATAAAAAACGAAAACCGAAATCCACTTCTCAAACAAGATCATTCTTCACTAATAAAAGTTATTTCCTGTTATCTCTTGTATCATAGTACTTAGAAACATTTCCTTGTTCCCTCGCCAGCCTCTCATTTTTTCTCCTATTTAAGTTAATAAGACAAAAAAAATGACATGTTACTTTAAAGCTCTGTCTTAAAGTTACAGCTTTATGAAGCACTGTGTGTTACACTGTCTGTTACAAAGCACTGACACTGGAGACTCCTTCCATTCCTCCATGTTAAAAAAAAATCCACTCCTTAATGTTAAATAAACGTCTCCTTAAGCCATATGGCTAACTTATAGCCATATCAACAACTATACATTTTCTTTGTTGAATGACAACACACTGTTTAATCTATTGGTTATTAGCCTTTATACAAGTTGTTGCTAAAGACTAAAGTTGTAAACTCAGACTACTGTCTGAGCTGCTGTTGCAGAAAATTACTCAACACTTTCTGACCAATCGGAGTTGAGAATTTAACAGCACTGTGCTTTATCGAGTGTTAGTAGTAACAGGAAAATGAGTCTAATTAAAGCACATCATCGTTGCCAACCTTGACCCAGTTGACCTCCAGACAACGCTTCCTTGGCGGTTCCAAAGCCGAGCTCTCGACACACCACGGTGGCAGCCACGAGGTTCCAGCGATCGTCACAAATGGTGCCCCACTCGCCATTTTTCAGCACCTCCACCCGTCCCTCACCAACCACCGCGCCTCCTTTCAGACGCACCAACGGCTGCTGAAATACAGAATGAAATACTTGTCCGCTGGTTACCTTTAACCCAGACTAGGTCTATAGAGTTTATAGCCTGAACTTAACTTATAAGTTAACTTATATAATCTTATCTTCGTCTAAATTATCACCAGTATTAACTAATATTCTTGGGAATGGAGCACCAAAAGCTTCTCTCATGCTTCGGAATCCACCAGATGATTTTTGTTCAACATATGGTCCGTCCATTCACCAAAAACATATTCGAAAATTATAACACATTCATCCAAACTGTTAAAATGCTTAGGAACATTCTGCTTTGTTAATGTTTAATTGTTAAAATAATGATGATGATGCAAAATCAGTCAAGAAATGTCTCCACTCTCTGGTTCCATGACACATCATCTGCACTTATAGCAGAGCAGAACCAGAAGGGGGATTACAGAGGCGAAACTAATAGTTTTTTCCCCATTATTTTAGAATGTATATGTAAAAACATTTTAATATTGTGCAGGACTGATGTGATTTATTCATACAAAGCAATTCATTTCAGCTAAAAATGTGATGTTGGTTGAAATGTGCCATTTCAGCTTGCCACATGGAGGATCCTCAAGCATGCGAAGAGATTGTGGGATTACATTTCCGTCAATATTGTCTACACTGAAAATACGTACAAAAATGAGACGTAATTAAAACATTGAGGAGTTTAAGATGTATATATATATATATATATATATATATATATATATATACTCATATCTGCTGTAATCTAACAAATCGAACTAGCTGTATTGGTGTAAAATCTAAAGAGATGGGTCAGGAGGACTCTGGAACGTGACAGGCTGCCGTCCTGACATCTGGAAGCGCACGGTTTGGTCAGTGAAATCATCCTTTTGGGAAAAATCCTGCGTGAGCAAAATTTGAGAGTGATCGAGCGCCATCCCTTATATTAATGTCGGCGTAATCATAGAGGCTCCTCCGAAATTGCAGGGTTGGGAACGGAGCCTTCATGTATGGAGTTGAAATGAATGTCCATCTTAAAATACATGTAAATGATACACTGACGGTACTGCAATGCCGGCGTTGTGTTCTGAGTGAAAAGCCTTTGATTAGGGAGAAAGTTGGTCCGTTTTGAGGACAGCGAAAGGTAAAATGTCTCATGTTAAATGATTTAGCTCTTCTTTGTTCCTAGACATAATGCTCACGAGCAGTACTTAGGTTCAGGGCTAGACTGTAGAATCCAATAGCTTATATCTGAACTTTCCAAATAGCACTAACTCACTAGCAAAATATGTGCTTTTTATGTTTTAAACTTTTTTTTTTTAAATTATGAATAAAGTTCTTAAAAGTAACCAGAAAACACAATCCTTTATTAATAAATCAAGTTTTTTTGAAGCTGAAATCATTAGCAATCTCCTTGTGTGCGTATGTGTGTGTGTGTGTGCTGGATCATGTTCATATGCATTTTACCGACAGGTACGTTTCCATCTGAATAAATTGCTAGTTTAATTGAATTACCATAAAAAGCCACTGTGTGGGAAATGAACCACAGTGTAAAAATAAGAAACACATCAGTCAAACACAGTCATGGAAATACATGAAACACACTCGCAATGCCACCAACAACATTAATACCTCGCTTCATTTTCTTTCAATGTACGATATTCCGAGACTCAAGCTCAGTTTTTCATAAACACAAATTCCGAATCCATACACTTAAAATTAGTGAAGACTTAAACTGAAATCCTGAAACTGAACTGTACATATGAAGAGCTCTGAAACCCACCTCATGTCTGAAGGCTTTCCTGTAGCCAGATAAGGGGGTTGGAGCGAAGGCTCTGCCTGGCACGCAGCTCACCACCACGGGGATGCCCTTAGCACATGTGTTGTTGGACGAAAGCGAACGTCCCAGGTTACAGCTCGAGAGGTGGGCTTCGTTTCCTGTGCAGTTCACCGAGTAATCCCAGTACGAGTGCGTCTTCCTGCGCGCAAACATCCTGGAGAGAGAAAATCAATCATCATTCTAATTTTTTTTTTAAAATCTGACATATCCCCATTTCACTAGAAACCACAGACCAGCTGAATTGGAGTTTGGAGAACAGAGAACAGTCTCAGATCAGAGAATAGTCTCTCATATGGAACAATCCAGCCATGCTGAATAATAAACTGCCGTTGTCTTCCAACGCATATAACTGACTTCAGACGAATCAGTCTTATATTTTGGGGGGGATGATAGGAACTTGGGCAGTGTGAGAATACCACGCAGACCTGTATGTGCGAGTCTCATGCCTCTGGTTATTTTTCTGGTCTGTTGGATCCAGATGCATGAAAACAACGTCTGTTTTTGCTAAACGGCATGGAATTACTAACTAAAATACAATGATGAGGTGCAGATTCCAGGAAGACTTCAACTTCATGTCAGCTCAATTCAGCATTAGGTGCAGGGCACTTTTACTAATAGACATGGTCACAAGCAGCTTTACAGAAATCCAGATGTACATTTAGACCCCCACTGAGGATATCAGAACTATGTGTGTTGAAAAGATGACTAGTATGAACAGATTGTAAATAGGAGTCCTGAGATGAGCACAGGATAGTCTTTATAATTCCACCAGCAGTTTTGAAGTACAAATCTACAATATCAAGGTGAGACTATCCACTGAAGCAATGAACTGGTGTAATCTTAACTGGTGGTGTAATCTTTAGGGTGTCCTTGTGGGACCATCCACAACAGCAAAAGTAAAGAATCAGGATGGATCAGGCCAATCTGGAGCCTGAGAGGAGACACAGGAGTAGAAGTGTGTCAGGGTCAGGCTCTGGTATCTCATCAGGGAACAGGAATGCATGTTTTACTCCTCTATGTAAATTTTTTTTTTTTTTTTTTTCACCGAATTGCATTGAGTTTTGGTTCTTTTTCTGCTCCAGGATGCCAGACACAGCCAAGAGTTCCTCCTCAATAAAGATGTGATACAAATACTGATTCAGGAAGCTGTACAATCTCCAATATCAACCATAATTCCAGTTATGGAAAACAAAAATTGTCTAAATCTTCACAGATGTGCACAGATTTTTTCCCAGTCATTTATTCTGGCCCATCGTAGCCAGACAGAAGCAACTATTCTTCTTATGCAATCTCAACCATGCCAAACCTTCAAACAAACATTTCTTCTTTCATTGTCACTGATTCGCTGAAGTGCACTGATTCTTGTTTTTTTCCCCTATTCTATTAGATCCAGATGCAGCTACCTGTGCAAATAAAAACACAAAAACAAAATGCCAGGAATCTGAAATGTCAGCCATGCCACCACATTCCTCCATGCAAATGCTTTTAGATTTACACGGTTTTTTCCTTTCTGGTCAGTTGGTTCTCAGATGCAGGTGACTGTTCCTAATAAACCACATGCACATGCTAAAATATTATGATGCAAAAGCAGATCTCAAATATATATAGAATCCGCAAATCTCGACGCTTTAAACTTGGACGGAAGTGCGTTAATGTTTAGTCGTTTTGTGATCCACTGAAACCAAACGTTCCTCCAAACGTGAGCGTTTAACAAGAGAACACTCTGTCTCGTGTGTTGAGGTGTTGCAGGAGGCGCGACTCAGGCCACATTTGTTTCTCGTTTAGCCCCTAAGCACAGGAATGTCCTGCGCTGGACTCCATCCAAAGCCATCTGTGTTAAAAACAAACTCAACGGGGACATTGACTTACGCGCACACACAAAAATACTGGCAGAACAAGTTGCTTCCGTGATTAAAACCACAGATGAAAAAATAATTCAGTTCACAAAACAACCTGCAGCGACCAAAGAAAGACCCTTTGGTGAACGTTGAATATTTTAGCAAGAAACCTTCAAAGAATTCTCATTGAAAATGAATGCTAATACTAGGCATCTGATCCCCCATTATCTTAAATGCATGATTATTTACTGGCGAGATGTTTTCAAACAGGTTTCCACATGGTCCTGAATGAAAAGAGATTTATGAGACATTAGGCAGCCATGCATCATGGAATGTACCAGAAACAGCCCTTTATAATTCTTTTCCAAGTTACAATAAATTACAAAGAATTGTTCTAAGCAGGGATGACGTCCAAAGATTCATGGCTTTTCTTCAAACTGAGCTGGGCAAACTAAAACGACTCATCAGAGACGATCCTTCCTGCTAAGTTGCATGAGGACTTCAGCGATTTGTGCATGCGGTTTAGACATGGCCAGTATTTTCCAAATGACTGAATGGAAAAGCGGCTTGTGTTTTTTTTTGCCATTATGAAAGAGTCTTCTGTTTGACTCGTGCTTTACAGTGGAGTCAATGAATAAATTTGTTTACTATTAATGCATCTAGCTAAATTATGTACAATGAATATCATTTTGGAGGCCAACATCAATAGCCAGTATTGAAAAAACCTGGAAATTGAAAGATTGTGGAATGATGAATATCTTGTGAGTGATGGAGACATTGTGGAATGGTGACGGGAATGTTGTAGAATGACTGTAAAGATTGTGGAATGTGGTGGAAACATTGTGGAATGGTGATAGAGAGATTGTCGAATGGTGTTTGGAGAGATCATGGATTGATGATACAAACTGTGGAATGGTGATGGAGGGCATGTGGAATAGTGATGCAGAGATTGTGGAATTGTGATGGAGAAATTATGGAATAGTGATGGAGAGATTGTGGAATTGTGATGGAGAAATGATGGAATAGTGATGGAGAGACTGTGGAATGTCTCTTCAAAAGCACTGCATGATCTGCTGGGTTAGGAATATTTGAAAATAGTATTGAAATCTTTAGAAAATGCAGCGCACACTGACTTGTAGACGCGCGTGTTGTATTTCTTCTCAGCAGGGAAGCCAAACATGCCGCAGATCACCCTGCTGTTCATGGGACTCCACTCCTCATTGCAAATCTGCTTCCATTTGCCGTCGTCTTTGACCTCCACGTAGCCCTCGGTTACAGGGATTCGCTTCCTGTTGGAGGACAGAATCGGCTTGATGCGTACATCCTCCACCTGGATGGTCAAATGCTGAAAAGAGAAAGACAATCTGCTAAAATTGCCAAACAATAAAATTATAGATAATCCTGGACAGTAGTCATATGCATTTACAATCATGCAAACAGGCACCCACTGACCTTAACTGTTGGCCACATTAACTTTAAATACTTCGGAGAAATTCATTTATCAGTGAAGATAGTTTCATTTTTCCTACAGAATTGTTCCTGGCACAGAAACGTTTCGCACTTAACGTCAGGGCTGTGCATTACAACAAGAAAACTCCTGTTACTCCCAGTTTATTGCAGAATTTTATGATTCATTATGTTGAAATAAGCCACTGGTCGCAGAATTCCTCCTCATCTGAGACGACGCCAACAATATGAGCCATTTTGCAGCTTACATTTCATAGCAATGCACATCAGGAATGTGAGTTGATAGAAAATGGAGTGGAGGAGGAAAGGTCTGGAGGCGAACACTAATTTTACAGCTCATTAAGCTGAAATATGTTGCAATGTAAATAGTGTCATTTATGCTGTTGTTTTTAAACTCCTCTTTACAATACCATGTTGTTCTTTCAAGACCATTTTTTTGGGGGTAAAATTTGGCCTCTGATTCTGCTCGGATTCCCATGTACTCAACCCAGATCCATCAATACTAACGTAGCCTATGATGCTAGGTGTGATACATTGACTCCCTATGTCATGAGACGAAGTGCAGTAGAGCTCTGTTTGATGACCAAACCGACACTACACAATAAAGAAAACATCTACTCGTAAGAAACGTTGTTACCAAACCACAGCATCTTACACAGTAAACCTACTGGTGGGAAGCAATGCTAACATGACTAGAATGGAATGGAAACTAATAGAATTGAAAGAATGGAAACTAGCTTTCTGCGAAACGATGTTAACCACACGTTGGTGTGAGAAGGTCAGTGAGTTTATTTGCATTCCTTTGTCTATGGCTATGTTCGAGAAGTTTGGGGACTCCACAATTGGCTGTGCTCAGCAGAAAAAAGGCCTTAAGCCTCCCACAGCTTGACCTCCCCACACACACACACACACACACACACCACCTACACGCCCATCTGGAACAAGTATAATGGCTATCCTGAAGCTTAGCGAAGTTTTTCCTTACCACAGCAGCTGAAATGAACATGTCACACTCTACTGTGTGAGGCAGCAAACGGAAAGCAAAATAATCTGAAATCCAAAGCTGTAAGGAAACCGGGCTGCGAGAGCATCCTTTCTGCTTATTAACTCTGGTTTACCACATGACACATTAATACGTTATACCACAGTGATGTTGAGTACTTGACTCTGATCGGTCAGAAGATGTTCATTTTCTATAATAGCTGCAAATCATAGGTTTAAATGAATGCACTCATTCTAAGGTATTATCGTTTCTATAGTAACATCTTACTCGGGGACTTGTGTGGTGGACGCCCCATGTAATTCAAGCCTGATAATAAACAAATTAAGAACATGTTGTTATTTAGCAAAGAAAGATGCATCATCGTCATTGATATGGTGAGGTTTTCTGTTTATGGACATTTATGGAAGGAGTCTCCAGTGTTAGCACTCCGTAACAGTCACAGCAGCATGACCTGAAGTGTTTTGTTCCTTACACTGAATGCAGGGATTCTTGGAAGGATCCTAATATCGGGATCATACATGAGTCATGGCTTACAATTCTAATAGCACTTATAAGAAACTGTATTATAACTTGAATATTCACTTTTTTTTGGCATTATGATATTATATAAATATCTAAAAGTGAATACAAAGACATTTAAAAAAAGATATTTTTTCCAGATGTGGCCAGAGTGAAAAACTTTGATAAATCTATTGAGGATGCAGCAAAGACAATCATTATGGTTTTATATTAATTCTATACAAATGGCTTAATATGGACCCATATATACTCATATGCCAGTTAATGTAAATGTAAGCTAGGCAGATCCAATAACCAACGTCCATGGACATCTGTGGTCAAACGGTACTTCGGGTGGTTACACAATTACAGTGTTAAGACTGCAGTTAAGCATTAAAAGAGCCATTTATACATTTTGGTTAACTCTTGGAAACATGCTTCTTGAAGGCCTGCGATCTGCCATAATACTCCCAGACTCCTCAGGAACATCTGAGATTGATTAGCATCCAGTACGATCCACTATAGTGTCCAGTGGGTGAGAAATGCCATGTGTAACTAGATGTTTGTGATAGTATTAAAGAGACTTCTAGAGAAGTCAGTTAACAAACATAGCCCAAAATTGCTTTTTCAATCAACAGATGACTATCAGTTATTTTTTTTAACCAAGACTAAAATACTATCTATCTGAAGTAAGACACCTCAAGGTCATTTTGCAAGGCCTCTCATTCCAAATTTCAGACACAGCTGTATTTTTGTCTGGCACATCAGCAAACAGGAGCAAGTCTACTAAAAAAAAAAAAAACTAAACATGACTCTGTGGTCAGTAACCAAAGGGTAAAATATAGGATCTGTTTTAGTGCAGTGGCACGAAGCCGGGCGCACGTCTTCCTCACAGCGCTGTTTTTAGTAAAACCAGTGCATGAAGCAATGCAACTAGTGGGTATGAGCTTCCATATTTGGTCAAATACTGGTTGATTTGTAATATGCTATCTATCTATCTATCTATCTATCTATCTATCTATCTATCTATCTATCTTTTTATCTGTCCATCTTTGAAAGCACAAACATAGAAAAATAGAAACAACCATATCCACCATGATAGCAATATGCATTGCATTTCACTTTAAAGTGTGTTACCTAGGGCTGAGCAATCTGACCATGTATTATCGATATCGTGAAACGTTAGATCGCAGTATACTTTTCAACACTGAGGTATAGCACAAGCAGCTGATTTGAACATGGGCCTGAATCTTTAAAATTGGAAAATGGATACAAATTACTTTTTGTAAAATAAAAGCATCAACACTGCTGTTTTGTTGGCGGCTGGTTAGCAAGCCTACATATCATATCATTATACATATCGGGAAACTGTGCGGTAGAAATGTTTTCAATGATTAATTGCTTTTAAGTCTAGTCAGTTATGTTTTCAAGGCAACTAAAAAACGTGGGACTGGACAGCATGGGTGAGTGGATCCAATCCAGTGGATTTTTGATTTGTCTACCCCTTGATTCGATTGTGTATGGATCAGGTAGAGAGGCTCCAGATGTCAAACACTGTACCAGATCTCAGGCAATGCATACAGTGCGTTTCCAGTGAGGCGAAATCTCACGTCCACAGGAACAACAACAGACTCCTACTTTTGCCATGTTTACAGCTTTCCGCACTCTTCCCAGCATATTATTAACAACAGGTGAGAGAGATTAATGCGTATAGAATGCAGACGATGAGGACGCACGTGAATACCGAGTAATGTGGGCAAGATCGGACCATTCGTTATCCAGATACCGATATTCAGATAAAGACTGCATGTTAAGGCAAGAGGTAAATGCGGTCAAAGTGTAAGTTAGTAATAGGGTGTCTGTGTAATAGAGCGACCGTGGTTATGTGGAATGATTTAAATTTAAGCATGCAGACCATCGAAACTTTCCAAAACAAGAAAAAGCCACACACAGTTCTCATGTAACACTGTTTGTGATTTCTGAGGTTTAAAAAAATGGGAGAAATTGCTGAAAATGTGGCTTGTCTCAACAGGCTCTTAACACAAACACAAACACACACACTCACATACACACACATCAGATGCTATTTGCTGCTCGACTTCCTGTCGTTTTCAAGCTCATGTTAAAACAACATGTGAGTTCAGATACAAGGAGGTAGCGCCAGTTACAACCTATTACCAGGAAAAAAGCTTTAGTAAATTTCCTAAACACATGTGGCTTGTTTCCGCAAATGGAGATGTGTGTGTATGTGTGTGTCGGGGGTTTTTCACGAGCTGGAAGGTCGATTTGTAAGAACATGTCTGTCTTTTTTTTCTTTCCGAAAGAAATAAAGCCCCCTTAGGCTCATCGAACTGGAGAAGGAGACAGAGGCACAAGCGGTGAACCTGTTCCTCAGCACGCTAAAAAAACAGTGGAGGAACGAGAGAGTAAAAAAAAAAAAAAGAAGAGTCTGATGGAACGCATGTGTATGTCCAGTCTAGAGAGAGAGAGAGAGAGAGACAGACAGACAGACAAAAAAACAGAGACGGTGGAGGGTGTCTGGTTCTCATTCTGCACTTCTCATACTTTGTGTTCCTAAAAAGCAACATGATCTCCAGCAAAGTTTGTAAGAATTGGGTGGAATTTCATAACATCTTGAAGCAAAGTCATAAGAGAAGCTAGGAGAGAGACTGGTGCACAGTGGTATTGCCAACACTTTTCATGGAATACAGAAGAAACATAAAATTACTACAAACTGATATACACACACACACACACACACACACAGTCAGGTCCATAAATATTGGGACATCGACACAATTCTAACATTTTTGGCTCTATACACCACCACAATGGATTTCAAATGAAACGAACAAGATGTGCTTTAACTGCAGACTGTCAGCTTTAATTTGAGGGCATTTACATCCAAATCAGGTGAACGGCATAGGAATTACAACAGTTTGCATATGTGCCTCCCACTTGTTAAGGGACCAAAAGTAATGGGACAGAATAATAATCATAAATCAAACTTTCACTTTTTTAATACTTGGTTGCAAATCCTTTGCAGTCAATTACAGCCTGAAGTATGGAACACATAGACATCACCAGACGCTGGGTTTCATCCCTGGTGATGCTCTGCCAGGCCTCTACTCCAACTGTCTTCAGTTCCTGCTTGTTCTTGGGGCATTTTCCCTTCAGTTTTGTCTTCAGCAGTTCCATTTGAAATCCACTGTGGTGGTGTATAGAGCCAAAAATGTTAGAATTGTGTCGATGTCCCAATATTTATGGACCTGACTGTATATATATATATATATATATATATATATATATATATATATATATATATATATATATGATGGAATAGATGGAATAATCTGCTGTTATTAAGTACTATAAAAGTCACAGAGACCAGAGTTTAAAATCAAGAACAAAAAGAAGTGCACAAGTGGGACAAACAATGGTGATCAGTGATTGGTCGGTGGGAGCAATGGTGATCAGTGATTGGTCGGTGGGAGCAATGGTGATCAGTGATTGGTCGGTGGGAGCAATGGTGATCAGTGATTGGTCGGTGGGAGCAATGGTGATCAGTGATTGGTCGGTGGGAGCAATGGTGATCAGTGATTGGTCGGTGGGAGCAATGGTGATCAGTGATTGGTCATTGGGAGCAATGGTGATCAGTGATTGGTCATTGGGAACGTAGGCTCAAGCAACTCAGTCAGGCTTTACACACTAGTGGTGAGTAACTGAACCTGCTCTCTCAGATCTTCTAAACAGCAGTAAGCTGGAGAGTCATGTCAAGTGCATAACAGTCGCTAACAACTGCTCAAAAGGTCGTTTAACTTGTTGTCAGGTTCTAGGGGTATAAAAAGTCGACTTTTTCTAACACCAGTTGGAGGAAGAATTACTAACCCTAGCCCTTAATTAGTAACTCTTTCCTTAACTACACCCCTTGCCTTAACCTTTCTTCAAATTTTAACAAATTTGTAATTGTCATATTGGGGGGAACCCATGAAGGTTTTAGGTACAACAGAGAGTTTCTATTACAGAAAAGCTTCCAGGTAGGAACTCTTTAGAAAGCTAGAACAATCCAAAGAAACATGCTAAGAACCCTTAGGACACCATTTTCTCTGAGAGTGGAGCTTCTAAGGTTTCTAGAATAAAGATATTTAACACTTGACAATCAAGCTAATTTACAAAAAGGCTGAGTGAAATGTTTTAGCTGAAATGAGAGCCTGCATAAGGTTTAGATGCCACATTGGACCGTTTGACCGCTTATCTTATCTGTCACGTCTGGACTGTTTCGAGTGTGTGATTCAGTGAAAACCACTGGAAACAGGCGAAATGGCCTTGAACCTCATCTGGCTAACTATGTCAAAAAAAACTTGACCACTCGTCCTCCAAGTCTCTGCTTGCAAAAGGTCTTCTCAAATTTACAGAGATGTTACAGCAAGCATTTACATGTTTTTACAACGCTAGCAGACTTGCTCCTAACAGCTGATATCCTTCTACTTAAAACAAACAGAGCTGCTTAAGTGGTAACATTCTGTTGGCTCGCGTGATCTTAAATTTTGGCGCCACCAGAAACACTCATTGACGATTATCACTTTCTGCTAATAGATAGTTTCAGAAGAAAAGTTTCAAAGTAGTACAAAAAAAAAAAAAAGAGTTAAAAGAGAATAAAACAGGAGTCACATGTGGTCTCACATTTTAGAGGTTGTATTTAAGGCTTCATTAGGGCAAGCTCAAGAATTTGCACGTGTTTTTTTTTTTTTTTTATGAGAGAGAGGGGGTTGGGAAGAGAAAGCTAGAGAGAGAATGATGTCATGAAACTTAAGGAACACATGACATATAGACTCCTACAGGCAGTTAATCTCCATTTGGGATGTCATTGTAATGTATTGCCTCAAAGCCCAAGGGCATAAGCGTGACCTTTAACCTTGGAAAGATTAAAAGAAAGATTGTGGAGTTTGCTGTCTGCAATCAGTTCGGTTAGGCGGCGGTATTGGCGTCTGTTTGAGCGGAATGTTTAAGCAGACAAGGTGAGAGAGCTGGATGGACTCAAAGATTAAAGTGCCGCTGCATCTTTCTCTTTAGATAGAGATGAAGCGAGGGGTAAATCCCACTGCACCACTATCAACTGATTGTGCAACGTAGGAAATCATTAGCCAAAGGGAAAATAGACCAACATGTCGATGAAAAAAAAAAGTGTCCGAATTTCATTACAAACTAAAATCTTGGATGCCAGAGAAAACCACATGTTAATTATAAAGCAAGTCATTTAGGGTGGATTGTTCCTCTAAAGTGCTCCTCATTTCCTGGTCATGCATCACTGCAAACCATTTACCATCAGAAACGTTCATCAGACACAGAGTCCAAGACGGAAACGCACACCAAGACAGCGTCAAAGATCTGGCTTAACCTGAATCCAGGTTAGTTCATTTGGCCTCACGTCTTCTGTGAAGTTTAAAAGAGCAGTGTGGAAGACCACTGCTGTGCAAAGCCTGACAAATACACAGCTGTGAGTTCCTAGGGCAGCTCTAGGGCATTTTTCGTTTTTAAAATCAACCCTCTGTGTACCAAACTGATCCAAGATCAGACGGTTTCACTCGCACACTCACATCCAGAGCGATTTTAAAAAGTGAAAATCTGATCCAGCGTTCCTCTGAACCAGTTCATTAAATACGACTCAGGGTTACGCGGGGGAGTTTGGGAACATATGAGTCATTGTTTGGAACAGAACAACAGGATCTGCAGTGATTCTCCTGCTGAGATAACACTGTCTCTGAGCCACGGATAAAACCGGGATTTGTTTTAAATAAACTTTCTCTATAATAAGGCTAATGAGTTCTCTGAGGTGTGAGGGTTTCTTCCAGGATGGGATCAAACTTATGCAGAAAATCTGCTCAATGTTTTATGATGTATTTGGTATTTTCAGTTCCTGGCTGTGTAAACTAGAGGTAAACAATGAATGAGAAGCCAAGAAGGAAGTGGGCAGATTGTATAAACAGTGTATACACTATGACTTCCATATTGCACTTTCTAACAAGGTTTCAGTGGATATAGTCCGTGCTTTATAGTTAAGCTAGACAAAGTCAATAAAAGGTGAATTTTTGGCACCAAATCTACATTTTGTAACAAATCTAAACAGACGTTACAGCAAGAATGAGACCTAATACCCATCACTGTAAGCTATCTGCTGCTATGTACACTTTCAGCGGTTTGTATCAGAGTTATTTTCATGCTAACTATCATTTGAGAAATTAGCAATAAAACTGTTGTTATTTAGCCTTAGCTAATGTTCTTCCGACATTCCTTGGTGAAAACGGCATTAGTTTACCATCAGTAACTTAATACGTCTTTTTCCTTATTTTATTTTCACGTTTTCAGTCAATTTAATAGGTTACACTTTTCTACTTTAATCTAGTGATGACTCTGAAGCTGTACTTTTACCAGAGGATTTATGCATGTGTGCAGCACAGTGTATTAGCAGTTAGCCAGCAAGGAAGTGCGCTTTGCCAAAGCCCTTCTCCACACAAACACAGACTCGCTCAGTCATCACTACTGCATAAAGTTATGCAAGAAATGTCGCAACAGATTCACACAAACTCCAAAACACAATGCATGGCCCGAGTTAGTGGCTTGGACATGATCTAAACTCTGGACGGGGAAATATTTCCACAGCGCATGGATGAATTCACACTGGAACACGATATCCATCCTGTCCTTGGGTAATAAATAATGCTGCGGCGAACTAATGCTAACATGCAGTGAACGTTCATCAGTTATATTTCTCTAGGACTTGTAAAGAACTACTCTTGAGTAATAATCTTCTAAAACACTTAATGAAGTAGCATTAATGCTATATGAGAGTATCACTAATGAATCCTCTGTCGCTCAACATGCTGGCATTAAATCTCGCTAATTCCACACGATGCTAATCCCGTACTTCCTTACATGTGGTCAATATTTCTGTCATTATGGCTGACCTTGCTGCCTCTGAACCACTGTTAAGTGTGGTCTGTTGCCAGATGGGAAAAAAATTACTCTTTTTTTTCCTCGTTGGCTCAGTTGCCGGCAGCTGAAGCAAATCTGACTAGATGAAGTCTGAAGGCCAGATGTCTAGACAGCTGAAGGTGTGTATGCTTCACTTGTAATTTGTACCTGCCTCTTTTGGAGTAAAAACAAACAAACAAACAAACAAAAAAATAACTGTCCCTGCTTTCTTTTTTGGCCAATTCTTACAAATCAGTAAGAATATACTAGTGGTAGTAGGTTCTGCAGAATTTAAAACCCAATGCTAGCTCCTCTAGCAAACAATTTCCAGTTCAACAACAACAGTGTGGTCTTAGAAAGCTTAAATAGCAGAATTACAGCCTAAAACTTTGACATGCCAGACTAGTCAGAATGAAATTGTCATCCGGCTCCCACTAATGAGCAAACCTGGACCAAAACGGGCTTCGCTCTTCAAAAAAGGAATTACAGTCACTGCAACTAATTGCAGAGGTCAGATAAAAAAAAATCTCATATCATTGCTACACTGTTCAACCCTTTTTTCAAGGGGAGTGTTGAAAATCTGGCCTTTTGGTCAACGAAGAAATTCTTCAGTTTGCACAGCTGTACTTTACAAAATACACTTAATCATGTAGTCATAAGCTCTGGTGTAAAAATATAGTGCACATGCCTTCGTCATTATCTCATGGTGTCTCCGCCAAGCTGAAAGAAGCAAAGACACACACAAAAAAAGGGCACTTACGTCTATGTAGTTGGTGACTGGATTGAGGAACCTGAATCCCGGGATCCTCTTGTCACTGCAGACGACTCCGACGTCTTCTGAGTGTTTGCAGTCGGACACACCGATGCCGTTAGACTCGCACTGCGCCAGGGTGCTCTCCTTCCCTGTGCAGCGGACGTTGTCAAACCAGATGCGGCCTGAAAAACCAGAGAAAAGCAGTGCACAAATATTAACTAGGTAGGGTTAGGGGTAGGTAACTAGTTTAGCATTTCTATGTGAAATAAGGGCATAGCTAAAGTCACATCAAACATCAACCACACCAACATTAATTCTAATAGTTCAAAATCTACCTAGTTCCCAGTACCTATTGTTAGCTACGACAGCATACCTTCTCCTTTCCCGTATTTGGCGGAAGGCGACCAGGAGATGGCCTTGGAGTACCCGAGCTCTCTGCACACCACCTGAGCCGCGTGGTGGTTGAAATCATCATCACAAACGGTCCCCCACTGGCCCTCGTAATAAACCTCGACACGTCCCTCGTTGTGCTTTCGTTTCTCTCCGGCTAAGCGTAACTGGATCCTTGGCACATCATTGGGAATCTGCGGAAGGGTGTAGTGATCCTGCTCGGGCTCGGGGTAACCATGGGGGTAAGCCAGATACTCGTATTGGGCTTGGCACAGGCTCCATATGCATGCTAACACTGGCAGGTGGCACTGGAGAGACCAGGGCGCCAGCATTGTGGTGTTTGTCCAGAAAGTCTGAAAATTAAAAGAGAGTTTCCAAAAAAAAAGGCACTTTAGTGTAACCGTACCAAGGAAGGATCCAAGAGTCAACATTTCTCAAAAAAAACAAGCTGTTCATTACATACGGAATAACACACTCGAGGACGTGCTGTTACTGGAAAATAATCAACAATGGGCTGCATTCTGATACAAATCGGAGTTACTGGTACCACCCAAAGTTGATTATTTTCCTATAACACCATGTCCCGAAGTCTTTTATTCCTCTTATATCACAGCAATTTATTATTTACCAACAAATACAAATTGCATTTATTAAAGAATGACATACTTTCTTCTGTTAATAAATACCTTTAATGTTGTGGAACATCTGCGAAAATAGTAGCTATAAATGTATAGAAGTATAAACGTCGTTCATTAACTTTTTTTTAAAATTTATTTTGCCGCTTGTTGTTGCTTGTGAGGGTGGGGCGGCGGGTGTTAAATTTAAATTTACACCTTTACCTCTGACACTGGAGACTCCTTCCATAAATGTTAAACAAACGTCTTGTTAAAGAACGCTTCACCATATCACGTTATGCAATTATTTTTTCTTTATTTAACTATTCTTTATTTACTATTCAACATAGATTAGGTGCAGTGTTACTATATGAGCTGTTACTATAGAAACAATAACGTATTAGAATCAGATTCGAGAATTCAATAGCATTGTGGTATAAAGCAAAATATTAAGTAATTACTTTGAATTACGTAGTAAATACGGTAAAAAAAAACTTTTCAAAAGCTAGTTTTAGACATTTTGCTTTACAGTAATCAAACTAGATTACTAGAAATTAGATCTTTTTAAAAAAAAAAAAAAAAAAGGCATTCGTAGCTCATTGAGTTCAAATCCCAGGACTGTCAGAATTCCAATGAGCAACATTGTTAACCATAAACTGTAGCAGATGAGATTCTGTCTGATTTGCTTTGGAAAGGAAAGTCCCTTTAGATAAAAGTCTACTAAATTGAAATGCCAAAGGTTTGAATAGCAAGAAAAACGCACAAAGGAGCGTCAAGAATGTCATTTTCTTTACTGCATAGCCCTTTAGCACGTGCCAGAAAAGGGGGGAAATCTGATTACATTCTTTTTTAGGTGTTCCCTTAAAATTTCCATGTCAAGATAAAAACAGAATCCTTTCCGAAAAAAAAACAACCCTCATACACACATTATGTCAGAGCTGTTCTCTTAAGTAACTACGAACTGCATCCCTAAAAGTGTCAAACATTATCAACAGCCAGGAGCTTCATGCAGCTCAAATGCACATGTGGCAGACTCAATCCTCAAGAACCCCTGAAGAATTACTCACACTTTCCATCTCTACACCGTAGGGCTTCGCTCAGGCGGAGCACAGCGTGGCAGTTATTACACAAGGTTTTAAAAATGTACACGTTACAACATGGTTGGAAAAGGAAACCAGAAACCATACCATGGCCTGTAGCTCAGCTTTCTGCAGTTAGTGCATATGTGGTATGTTTTCAATTCCTGATGCATTTCCAAAAAAAAAAATAAATAAATAAATTTGATGTATGAGGTGATGCTCGCACTGAGCTACTACATCCCTTGTTATGTGGGTGGATTACACAGACACTACATGACACATCATTGCACGGGATTTGAAAAATGTTTCTGGCTCATTAGCGAAGGAAACAGCTGGAAAAGAGATTAGTGGCAATTCTGAGAATTTGAAAAAAAAAAAAAAACACAAACAAAACATTTGCTGATGTTAATGTTAATTCATTGGTATAATACTTTCTCACCCAACTAGCTTAGTAATGTTAGCAATCTGGGTGAAATATTCCTTTTATTTATAGCAGATTTAGTACATTTTATATGTCACAAAGGCTTTCCAGATGTCCTTGAATCCTATTTCCAACAGAATCCTAAATGTCGTGGCATTAAGAGTACAGAAATGCAACTACGGAACATTTACGCATTTGTGTTACGCAACACTGGAGCCGTTACATTTCACGCTCTGTCTATATATGCCTGTCTCATTTGCACATTTTTGCCCCCATTTGCCCCTTGCCACCATGAAAGGGGATTCCAGGACCACCACAGAGGTCAAGGGTCATAGAAGCGCAAACAACAGTCATGGACCATGGATTACTTTTCTTCCAACAGCAGCTCTGAGAGTAGATCCCAGCACAGCACATATTAATGCTCTAGGTAATACCTTGCTGTTTCTATAGTAACAGCTCATTCACACAAATTAGAGCTGTTAAACACATTACAAACACGCTCTTATTTAACAAAGAACAATGTGTAATTGATGACATGAGGTGATGCGACGTTTTCTGTAAGGAGACATTTATTTCATATTTATGGAAGGAGTCTCCAGTGTCAGTGCTTTGTAACAGTCGGTAAGTTTTCCACCATGGGAAAGTCCTCAGGACAGACTATAGATGTCAGACTACTTCATTTATTAAAGAACGACACATCACACTTTTTTATCCATTCATGGTTACGGCTAAGGTTTCGAAGCGTCCACTAAACGGGTTAGTTTCTGTTATCACTTACGCTGTAGCAGCTATACACAGTCGCTCGCTCATGTTCTCTTAAACCACATCTTGAGACGTTCCTGTGGTGGATAACTTGAAATAGCTTTACTTCTGACTGTTACATAGCACTGACACTGGAGACTCCTTCCAGAAACATCCTATAAGATAACCATTAGTCCGATGTCCCGATGAGCCGCTGGTCACCACAAAGAGGAGCGCAATAGTGGTCGAGGGTCTACATTGTCTTACATTTAACGTTAAACTATTAGCGTAATGTTGTCACTCTCTGCAGAAAAAAAATGCAATGTGCAAATAAATAATTAAGAAATAATTATAATAAAACACCAAACTGAATGATGGCAATCAAAGGGTCAAGATAATGTTTACATTTCGTACACCAGTGACTTTTCTTCAACATATCGAAAGGCATATTGGAGAATCACAATATAATCAGAATATGACATTTACCATATGCCATATCCTTCGTTCCTGATACTTCTCTCTTCCAATGACATCATACACATTAATCATCCTTTTTTTATGTAGTTTGAACTACTTTTGCTCCATGCACTTTTGTATTAATCATGTTCTTTTTACACAGCAATAAAACAAAGACTGAAGGATTAAAGTTAAAGTTTTATCATCTCAATGAAAATGCAAATCTCAACGAACTGAAGCAAATCACTTTGTTGAACTCACCCTTTTGTGTCCGATGTGGCTTCAGTCTCCTCTCATCTGTTTCCCAAAAACTCCTTCAACTTTTGTCTGCAGTCCAGCCCGAGTCCTGGGGTTGCCAGATTGAAGCGAGCTTTTCTACCTCCTTTTGGGCCTTGTTTCAGTTTTCTATAAGCGTGCCCTCATGACTTGGAAGTGTGCAGAGTAAAGCCGTATGAGTGACACTGTACGAGATGATCTCCAAAAAAAAACCCTGGCTCAATGATGAAAACAGGCTGACGTAAACAGGACCATTCTTCAAAGTGAACTTGAAGTGATAAGGATACTGTTTCTGTTTCTTAGTACGTTTCCTTTCAATTTCGCCATCATCGCTACCGTATTTGTATCTGACCCGTGAGTCCTGTCCTCGGATTGGTGGCCTTTAGATAAGCATCGTAGCAGAATTTACCTGCTGAGTGCCGATCTCAGCTTATGACCAAAGAATTCTTTTATGATTTTTTTTTTTGTCTGCGAAAGCAAAATTGGGTTAAAGACTGTACAGTGTAATGACATTCACACCACTTCTGTATGGATAATTCCACAATTGTGACATGGTGCTTTGTTTGTTTGTTTTTGTCTTATTAACTTCAACAGAGAGAGAGATAGAGAGAGAAAAAGAGAGGCTGGTCAGGGAACTACCCCGAAAGCTACAATAACATAAGTGATAACAAGAACGAGCTTGCTTTGAGGATGTTCCATAACATTAAATGTAACTATAAATGGATAAAAAGTACGACATATCGTTTTGTTTTTTTTTTTGAAAAATGTAATCGTTGGCAAATTGCTGTGGCATAAGAGGAACGGCATGCTGTTACAGGAAAAAAATCAACGTTGTAGTGATAACAGTAACTCCGCTTCATCACACCACCCGTCATGTTTTAGTCCTTACTTAATAATAAGCATTAATGTACTAATTAAATATTAAATATTAACGGCTGTATATTTTTAGAAATGGCCTACATGACACCATGCCTGATCTAATCAACCTCACTTGAGCTAATAAAGAATAGTATTGAATTTAGTATCTAAACCTGGTACTGAATTATATTTCATCTAACATCTGACCCAAAATCTTGTAATTTTTGTTCCACTCTAATGTACAAACTGATATGATGAGGTCATGATGGGGTTTGGGCTCAATCTGGCAACCCCGCAGAGTAACGCCTCCCTGTGCTGCACGAAAATCCCCGCTGGGATGCTTCATCCGTACGCCTCGGAAATTCCACTAAGCAGCGTGGAAACGTGGAAAACGTGCAGAGTGAAGTGGCAGCGCAAAAAAAAAAAAAAAAAAAAAAAAAAAAAAAAAAAAAAAAAAAAAAAAAAAAAAAGCGTGCTTTAGGAAAAGTTTAGACTGTGCGCGTGCAGCAGCTGGCGGACGTGCGCACGTGCTCATGCGCAGGTCACGACCACGAGTTTGGGAACATCATCAGCTTGCATTTGCGCTGCACGGAGGCGCGCGCACCACAGCAGCCACCACCTACACGAGCGCGTGCTGCCACCGCGTGGATAATCACGTGTCAATAATAATCACCTGAAAGTCATTATTATTATTATTATTATTATTTCCAGATCTATGTCTTAAATGAGGTCTTTAACCCTTTCATGCATGCATGGTCTCCACACTTATATAAGAAATATAAGACGCAAATCACTCGAGACTAGCATACTGATTTATCAATATAGTTTAGCCAAATTAGTTACAATTATAAAATATAAAATTTGTGATTGCACTGTTGCTGTGAAAGCCCAAAATCAGCTCTCTGGGAAAGAGACGTGCTTATGGGTTGTTTCCACTGATGCACAATGCAACACTTTTGTAACTATGCAGCTAAAATACCCAATGCATCAGATAGATGTTCTTATCAGAAATTCAAGATATTTCATTTCATTCCTTAAAAAAAATTGTTAATACACATGATAGACTCATAACAATGTCCTGTTTTCCACTTGTTCACCCCAGGTGAAAATCTGCCTGTGTGCACTTCAGCAGCAAGATGAGTGTTGGAAGATTTTTGCTTTTTGTCCATATTGCAAGATTAACGGCAGCCTTCTGTAATTTTCGTATATCTCAGACGTAATAGCTGAGTCTCAGGGGCCCTGGTTCGTAAATAACTTTCGGAAACTTGAAGAATCTTAACTTTTTTTTTGCCCGCCTGGTCGATTGGAACATCCATATACACCACAAATTGGCGTATTTACAGTTTACAACACCACACAGTATTAAGAGTAAAAGGAATCAAAATGGCGGACAGCAAAGTTCACACGTTTTTGTGACGTCATGTGAAAACAAGCCAGAGTGTAGCTCTCTAGCTAATGAACATTTAAATATCATTAGCACATTTTGTCAGAAGCTGAGTTTATTGCTCTATTTTGCCCCCTAGTGGAATAACAGACTAGATATATATATTTTTTTTATTATTATTTTTTGTTTTAGTACACATATTAACATATCCTATAGGCTAACATCTGACATAGCTATGATGTAAATGTCTGAGTTTATGAGAGAACATATCGTTAAAACAAGATGTGAGTGATTATGATGGAAGTTTGTCATTTTTTATACATACATATATATATATATATATATATATATATATATATATATATATATATATATATATATATTTATTTATTTATTTATTTTATTTAGATGACTCAGAACGTTGCTAGCCAAATCAGGTTGCTAGTCAGCTACAAGCTGCTTAGTAAGTAAGCTATAAATAAACCCTTAATTTTAGTTCAATTTTAAGTCATTGTAATGTTGTAACATTGTCCATTAATAACATCAGCATGATAAATTTAATTATTAAACATTGCATTGATGGTGTAGTATGATGTAACGTAATTCAGAAATCTTGTTACGACTTGTTAAACCGAGATTTTTAACACAATAAAATTGAACAGTCTAACTTGAGTTTATGGAATAACAAAAGATACCAGCACATGTTCGCCACTGTGATGTATTATCTATGTCACTTCTGCAATGTTGCCCACCATAAAAAAAAATTTGATCCTGATTCTGAGTAATAAGAAACATCACTAGAATCTACATATGTTTTAAATAATCTCTGCGTGAAAGGGTTAATGAGGTGATGCTGCGGAGGCATTTCATGAAAACAATATCTGATTATTTTTGGTCTGCTAGAAACAGCGGTTCTTTGCAGTGAGACGGAGGAATCGTCTCAGCTCACCACCACCACCACAAGCTGACTCTTTTCACTCCCAAGAGGCTCCTTGCTAGTGTTCGGTCTCCTGTGGTTGTGGTTGCCCTGTGAATAGCTCTTGGTTGCTTCTCTCAGTGATCCCCTCGTTACCCGCTCACTCACTTTTGTCAGACGACGTCCTTTAGGCAGAGGCACAGTTGTGCCGTTTTCTTTCCATGTTTGGGAATTAATTTCTCTCTGTGGAATGTTCAAGGCTTGAGATATTTTTAATAACCAAACTCTGATTCACATTTTTTTTCCAGAACTTTGCCCCAGACTCTGAAAGCTCCTTAGTCTTCAGAACTCTGGAATAAATTGGGATCCATATATTCAATGAAGTATAATCCCAGTTACATCCATTTCAGGTACAGCTTGTAACATTAAATATACATCAACAGGGGTGAATACTTATGCACTTATACACTGTATATACATCAAATCTTTGGATGAACCTGGCCACAGTTCCCAACCCAACCAAAAGGGTTCTTGCGCTTATGCTTTATTGTTTTTTCCTACTCTCACACAGCTTGGGAATTGCTGGATGATTGATTAGGCGAATTTGGTGTGTTGGAGCAGGGAAAGCAACAGAACAATAATATATATATATATATATAGTCAAAGATCATTGTTTAATGGTAGAGTGAGCATCACACTGAATACTCTCTCCCCCAGTTAACTTCATTTCACCATGTTTTTGAGAAGCTCAAACCTTTATATTCTAACCCACACTCTCTCTGATGAAGAGAATCCCAAATATTCCTTTTTCCTTCCCATTTTCTTTAGATAGCACCTCATGTGCTAAAAACCCCAAACAACCTCCTGCACATGGAGGCATCATACCGCAGGAAGTCAAAGCTAGCAAGCCTGTGCTTTTCTTTCTACTTATGGCTCCTGCATCGAAATCCCCCAAAATCCTCTGCAAACCTGCAACGGACTACACATTACACCACAAGAGGGTGACAAGAGCTCCTGTGTAACTCCACGAGGTGCTGGTCTGGAGCGCTTGTGCACTGAGATGAACGTAATGACGACATGCGACGAGAGAAATACACTTTCACCGCCTTGATTCTTTGAAAGATAACATGGGCATTTTGCTGTAAATCGCCGTTACGATGAATTAAGTAGGGAATAAATCACACCGTGGTGTGCTGTTATAGGAAAATAGTCAACGACAGAAAGGTGTGATGAAGCAGAGTCACTGTTACTGCCCTGATGTGGATTAATTTCCTGTAACAGCATGACCTGAAGTGGTTTATTCATCTCATAACACAGCAGTTTGCCCGTGACAGTGTCTTCTTTATTAAAGTAGGATACTTTTAACTGTTTATAGTGACTTAGTTCCTGTGATTTGAATTAAAGCCGATCTCACCGTCACCTTCTGACCAATCAGGCGCTGTGGCATGTTATTACAGTACGACATCTATAACAACAACCTGCGCGTGGTTTCGTAATCAACACTAGAAACATCCTTAATGTAGAAGATTCTGTTACTTGTTTTTCTGTTATTTATTTATTGCTGTGAGGTGTTTTTTTGGTTACAAGGAAAAGCTCACTGTGATGGCGTTTGTATTTGTTGATTTGCTATTGCTGATTCTTTACATAAAAGCAAACATCTTAAACATATTTGATATTGAAACAGAAATTAATTGATACTAAATTATCCCCGTGAAACGTTTTGTTTGTGCAGGTTGTGCTCTGTTTTCTGGGACGGGCGTTCGCTCGCTCGCTCTTCACTCAGTTCCTCGGTGGAGTCAGAGGAGTGTGTCAGTGAGGCATCTGTGCATGGAGCAAGTCCATGTCTGTAACTCGCTACGAGGGAAAATACAGATAAACTCCAGTGTTTAACTCCAGTGTTTAAAATGAAACCCGACTCGGGGCAGTTTATGTGGGAATGAAAGCATTCAGTAATAGTGTTACTGCTACTACACACAGCAGGCATTTCTGAAACCTGGAGCTGAAGAACATGTGAGATGTTAGTGTGTGTGTGTTAGTGTGAGATGTTCATGTGTGTGTGTGTTAGTGGGTGATGTTCGTGTGTGTGTGTTAGTATGTGTGTTAGTGTGTTCGTGTGTGTGTGTTAGTATGTGTGTTAGTGTGAGATGTTAGTGTGTGATGTTCGTGTGTGTGTTCGTATGTGTGAGATGTTAGTGTGTGTTCGTGTTAGTGTGTTCGTATGTGTGTGTTTTAGTGTGTTAGTGTGTGTTAATGTGTGTGTTTTAGTGTGAGTGTGTTAGTGTGTGTTAGTGTGTGTGTGTTAGTGTGAGTGTGTGTGTGTGTGTGTGTGTGAGTTTACTAACTGCGCACGCTCTAAGAACTCGTTCTACAGTAACATTATTTCAGACGTGTAAATCGCACGTCGCGAGTCTGCTGTGTGAAAGTGATCAGAATCAAACCGTCTGATCTGTGGCCTGTGGAGATCAGACGGCACAGAGATCAGACTGAACCCAGATATTTAACATTAGTGACTTTGGGATGTTTGATATCTGAATATCAGAACTTACAGATTCTCACGGACCTGATCGTGAAGCTGCACCTTTAATCAACATTTAACTTCAGTAAAGTGTAAATAAACACAAACAAAGAACTCTGGCTTTTGCACTTGTTTTATTTGGATACTTTTTGTATTAAAATGTTTTTTTTTTTTTTTTTACATAAATGCTTAAAAGTTTGAATGAAAAATGAGACGTTATACCACAACTACAGAAAAGCTGTTATTGTTACACAAATAAATAAATTAACATCTTTGTCCTGGCTATTTACAGGAAGTTTCAATCAGGATATTTACAGAGATAAAAATGGGACCAACATGGGCACAGACTATTAAAACAAATAAAAATAAACAGACTATTAAAACAAATAAAAACAAAAGTAAAACGCATTAAATGTCATGTACAATTGGAGTTTTAGTGTAAAGACTTGTTGTTTTTCCAGGTCTGTGGTCTGAGCGGCTCGGAAAGGGGTCGGATGCGTGCGGAGGTAGCGACAGTGTGTTGTTTTCAGAGTCCATTAATAAATCAAGAGCAAAATTTCCATTCAAATGTCTCATCACGGTTCGTGTGAACGTGACGTCACTTCCGTTTAAAAAACAACAACAACAAAAAAAAAACAAACAAACAAAAAACACTGCTTTTTCTACCGGAAGTGCGGACGAACCACACAAGGATGTTAGAATTTAGTTTTTTTTTTTCTTTTTTGGGAATCACACACACACACACACACACACACATAAAAATCCCAATTTCTTTTTAACAAACATTTCTATTGTCGCAAATTTGTATCAATAAAAATTAAAGACATTTTTTGGGGGGAAAAAATAAAAGATATCCACAAACCAGGTTTTATGTGAAAGTGTTTCTCCTGTGAAAAGCCGGATGGAAACATGGCTAATGTTCAGTGCGCCGCTGTTTGTGTCTCGCTGGTGTTCCTCTACAAGTCTCTAAGCTCATTTCCACTCCTCTCGTAGCTCGTAGTATTATCATCAGTTCTGCGCATGCTCAGTCCAAAATTTAACTCTTTCTCTGACAACTCGGTGGTATTATAGATGTTTTTGGAGTTTTACTTCTTCTTCGCAGCCGCCTTCTTCGCCTTGGCCGGTTTGGGTTTGGCTGCTTTAGGCTTCCCGGCTTTGACCTTCTTGCTCGGGCTCTTGGTCACTTTCTTCGCCGCGGGTTTCTTCGCCTTCTTCGGGCTCTTTGTGGCCTTTTTAGCCGCAGCTGCTGCGGGTTTCTTTACCTTCTTGGGCGCTTTTTTAGCAGCGGGTTTCTTGGCCGGTGCTTTTTTAGGCTTTGCCGCTTTAACCGCCGGTTTTTTAGCCGCAGGCTTCTTGGCTTTGACCTCAGGCTTCTTGACTGGCTTCTTCACCGCGCCGCCTTTGCTGACTTTAAACGAGCCGGACGCTCCGGTGCCTTTGGTCTGCACGAGCGAGCCTTTCTTAACGAGTGCTTTCAGCGCGAGCTTGACGCGCGAGTTGTTCTTCTCTACGTCGTATCCGCCGCCCGCGAGCGCCTTCTTCAGCGCGGCCAGAGACACGCCTTTGCGCTCGTTGGACGCGGACACGGCTTTCAGGATCAAGTCTGACACGCTCGGGCCGGACTTCTTCGCCTTTGAGGCGGATTTCTTTTTCGGTGCTTTGGCCGTGGAGGCTGCCGGAGCTGGCGCGGTCTCTGCCATCGGACTCGTTCAGAAGTTTATCGTTAACGTTTACAAGACTTTTTAAAAAATGCACGAAGTGACAATGTTTACGTCGAACAGCTGAGGGCGACATATAAACGAGCGATGAGAACCTTATAGACTCAACCGACCGCGCGGCTGCTCCCAACAGTAGAGAGTGGACTTCAGATGTGTTTTCTTACCTCGAGAAACGCTGTAATTTCCGAACAAATGATCCATAAATCGCCGTGTAAAAAGTATTTCCCGGTAGCTGAGTTCCCTGTTTGCACGGCTGCTCCTCGGTTTGCTCGATTTGTCCGGCCATTTTGTTTAAAATGACAAAAACGCAGCCAAATCTGCAGGGAAACTGAGTGGTGGAAACCGTACTTCCTCTATTCTTTTAAAGTTTATATAACAAATTTCGTGACGAAATGCAGATTTTATAGTAAACTCACACAGAAAAGACTCTCATTCACACACCCATGGTCGTTTTAGCAGGACTTTCTTCAACAGCGAGTCATTTTAGGCGATTTTCGGCGGTGGAGGTAGCACACTTCCACACCGTCGCCATTTCAACCTCCCTTAATCTCATAGAGTCTTACTTTATCCCACCAAGCATTAATTATGTCTCATTTCTGCCAAACATTCCATCAAAGAAACGATAACAAGCGAGTAAAATCGTCTCATTGGGAAGAAATTCCCAGTCGTTGACATTTTCATATGAAATGGGAATGCTAGCATTAGCAATGTGTGGGATGTGTGCTGTCCTGTGTACAGTGGCTAACTCTGAGGAGTAAAGTTCTGAAATAAAAGGTTGTTTTTTGTGCTCACATTAAATAAAGAGTCCATTAAATCAACATAATACTCATTATTAATGTTTAACAAGACTTTAGGCATGGATTTTCAAGGACACTTAGTAGCCTAATGCTAATGGAGCCACATATAGCCTGGATTCACTGAGTTAGACGCATCAACATATCTGATTTTCCATCACATGAAGGTTTTGTATCTGTATGATTATTGAAATAAAAATGAGTTTGGAGGCATTTTTCTCCATTAGCTGCCTGTTGTTCAGTCTGATCAGTCCTATTTTCAGTGTTGTTTCCCCTCTCGGGAGGAGTCCCTAGTTTGTCCTCTAAGCAGCACATGGAATCAGTGACTTATAATTTATTCACTAATAATTATCTCTGATTCTGGGTCATGATAGGCTTACTGAGCATAAACAGGAAAAGTGTACGTTTAATCCCCGAGATAACAATAACAAAAGTCTTCTGTCATTGCAGCTTGTACTGTATGTCCTGGTATGACGTGTGTTAATGAGCTCAACAGTGTTCTTATGGGACGTTCATATGCGCTTATAAAGCTCATAAGTATCATACAGCTATTAAAGCTCATAAAGATCATAAATACTCATCACAAATGAAAAAGTAATCTTATAGGAGTGTTATGCAATTACTGTTTTTTTTGGCCAGGCTATAAGGCAAATTAGAAAACAAGTCTAAGAGTCTATTATTATTATTATTATTATTATTATTGTTATTATTGATGTTTTTACTCACCAACAAGATGTGATCTTGGACAAATCAGTCAAAACAGTATTGATTTATTACTTCTCAATTAAATTATGTACAAGGAGAGCAAATAATAGACTTTAAGTGCACATATGAAATTCCATTAGCAGATTTATAACCAACTTTTACATATTTAATATAATTATAATGTAATTATTCCTTTAACAGTCATCAGTTCTGGAAAAAAAAAAAGTGAGGAGTGTCTTTAAGAGGAAACAGAAAAATCCCTCACCGAACTACAACCTGCTCATTTACTACACGCTCACAAACAGCGATTTACTCACAATAAACAGACATATACATATTAGTCCTCGATCCTTAATGAAATGATGAGACGGAAAATAAGTAACAGATTTTGCGAGCTGGAAATGCACTATTAGCAGATTTATACCCGTCTTTTGCATAATTAATATAATTACAATATAATTATTTATTTAATGGTCATCAGTTCTGAAGAAGAAAAAATATATATATAAAAAATATATAGAAAAAATGTGAAGTTATAAATATTTATAGAATTTTTTAAAATTATATATATATATATATATATATATATATATATATATATATATATATATATATATATATATATATACACATACCCTATTTTCTGTTCATTTCAATTAAAAAAATACAAATAATTATAGAAAAAATTGTTAAATTATGTATTATATATATATATATATATATATATATATATATATATATATAATTTAAATGGTTAAAATTATTTTGAAATTACTAATAATTTAATACAAGCTTCATATAAACTTCTCACTATGTATAAAACAAACTATTTTGCCATAGAACAAAACCATAATTAAGGTTACAAACATATTTTCACTCCAAAATAAGAAAGAAATCACTGAATTACAATAAGAAACATGTTTATTGTACTCAAATGAATCTCACAATAATTCCAGTGAAAGTGAAAGCGCAGAGTTTGGAGTTTGCTCTTTGAGAGAATAACTGGGCGGCCCTTAAAAGAGCCTTTAGGTGTTTTTGTTTGTTCAGAGAGTGAAGTCCGGAAGTGTGCGTTCAGCCGCCGAAGCCGTACAGAGTGCGTCCCTGGCGCTTGAGCGCGTACACCACGTCCATGGCGGTGACGGTCTTGCGCTTGGCGTGCTCGGTGTAGGTGACGGCGTCGCGGATCACGTTCTCCAGAAAGACCTTCAACACACCGCGAGTCTCCTCGTAGATCAGACCGGAGATACGCTTCACGCCGCCGCGGCGAGCCAGACGCCTGATTGCGGGTTTGGTGATACCCTGGATGTTATCTCGCAAGACTTTACGGTGCCGCTTGGCGCCGCCTTTCCCGAGTCCTTTTCCGCCTTTTCCTCGGCCAGACATCCTGCTGCACTCTTCTTTACTTCTTCGCGCAGTGTTCAGAGAAATAAAGGGCGGGTTGTAAGCGAGTTGGTATATACCTAAGACGCGGACCTAGTTGAAAGCAGCGTGCTGTGTGTTTGGCGCGGTGCCAAAACTGAACAAAGATCGCTGAATAGGGAATTTTTTGTTGTAGTTAGTTAGATCTTTTTTTTCTTGTTTTTATTATTTACTATTACTTGATTACATATAAAAACAGTGCAATGTAACATGTTTACAGTTCATTCTCGCTTTTTTCGCGAACAGTAAACATACATAATGATTACTGTCTCCGCAAAAACTGACAATAATAAAACCGGAAAACCAGCTCTTTTATTGTGACCTGGGCGGCTCTTAAAAGAGCCTTTGTTTGTAATATTTTCCCACGTCGAGCAGGTCAGAGAGTGCTCACTTGGAGCTGGTGTACTTGGTCACAGCCTTGGTGCCCTCGGACACGGCGTGCTTGGCGAGCTCCCCCGGAAGCAGCAGGCGCACGGCGGTCTGAATCTCGCGCGACGTGATGGTGGAGCGCTTGTTGTAGTGCGCGAGACGCGACGACTCGCCGGCAATCCGCTCGAAAATGTCGTTCACGAAAGAGTTCATGATGCTCATGGCCTTGGAGGAGATGCCCGTGTCCGGGTGGACCTGCTTCAGCACTTTGTACACATAGATGGCGTAGCTCTCCTTGCGCGACTTCTTGCGCTTTTTACCGCCTTTACTGGCTGTTTTAGTCACAGCTTTCTTCGAGCCTTTCTTAGGAGCCGATTTTGCGGGTTCCGGCATCGCGACAAACACACACACACACACACACACACACACACACACAAAAAAATTATAAATAACACTCCAAGTTACAAGAAGTAGGTTAACACATGACTCACGCGGAACAAATGAGTATATATACAAAGCGTATGCTAATTTGGAATGAGTGCGCTCTCATTGGATGAAATATTTCCCTCGTTTCCTATTGGCTAACTTTGAACACCGACGTGCTCCTGCTCTGTCCTATAATAGACTTTTGCTTCACTTGTCCCGCCCCCCAGTCCCCCGCCCCCCCCAGTTACCAAACCGGTTTGAACCGGATTAAGGAACAAAGACAGACAAAAAGATGGGTCATACAGTTACAATGATGCATAATAAAAACATATTTCATTTATTTTAAATTGTATATTTTATTGCTGTTATTTATTATTGACAGAACAACCAAAATTACATTTTCACTTCATCACACATCACATAATGTAGCACAGATCTCTGAACATTTATTTATTTATTTATCATTCATACTAACACACGTTTATGATGCTAGGCTCTTTTTTTTAATTATTCAATTTTTACAATTTTTTTTTTGATGCACTGCACACTTACAAAACGGAAATGAAATGTCCAAACACAAACAAGTGGTGTAATCAGAAGTGAATAAATCAACGCTCCCAGCACATAAATCTCCGTATCTGCGCATTAAACGGATCCAGACTGTAATCCGAAGCAAAACAGCATCAAGAAAGCTAAATGAAAAGCCTGTGAGACTTCAGCTGTCGCCTCCTGGCAGTTGCTGGAAAGAAGAAAAAAGGAAAAAGAAAAAGCACCATGAACATCTGTAATATATACGCAACTTACAAGAATGCAAACTATAATACTGGTTTTATACATTTAATAGAAGTTTATGCTCGTCAGTATAGTGTGATGCATCTCTGTGGCTCATCATATAACACACAACACCGATGATGAATATTAAACATTATGATGTCTGTGATGTTGCCGGAATTAAGGCTGAATTTCATGGACGTCAAATCCTAATGCATGTTTTATGTAAGCAATACACCACTCCTGCTTTTAAGTAGCAAAACGAGAACAAGAATAGGTTCTAAACATAAGAATTGAAACATCTTTTTTGTACACACACACACACACACACACACACACACACACACACACACACACAGGCTCACCCTGTAGCCCGCCTCCTCGTTCCTTGGCTCGGGACGTTGCCAAGTCTGATTGGACAGGATTTTCAGGACGACCAGTGCCAAAGCCACGATGACGACGCCAAGTGAATTGCCGATTACCGCCTCCGGTGGCAGCTGGTTGTACGGCAGCGTCCCATTGGTTCCCTTTTTTCTAAGAGAACGGACCAATAGCAGAGCAGATTTGGTGTTAGGGCACTTTCATTACTGAGTTTTGCTTTGTTTTCACTCTAAAGCTTTTGTTCCTTCGTTTCTCTCGTACACATGCACAGTCTTTAAACAGCACTCAGTGACAGATTGACCAAAAATGAAACTTCAAAATGGGGTCAGTCAGCCACGACATGTTTGGTGTCTAGTTTATGTCCACCAGTTTAGCATTGTGCAAACTGCCTGTCTAAAACTTTCTAAATCACACACTTGTATCGAGTTTTTTCATGACACATTTATCTATGGACAAAAACAAAGCGTGAAGCTGAATCAGGATAACGAGAAACTCACAGCGCAGCTACAAATACAGTAGTAGTAACAGCTAAACATAATGCTAATGGACAGAAAGATACACATATTTTGTCACTTGTTTCTATTTATGTGAGCCAGTTTTCTGATCACACTCACTGATAACACATACAGAAGGAAGTGAGTTTCTTTAATCGCAGGTTAGAGGATCTTCGTCATATAATCCGACAGTCTGAAGATGGAGTATTCTATAAGCGATGCTAATAATTCGGATGATAATATAGTTTCGAGTTATTTAGTACAAACGTATTCTGCTATTTAATGAACCTGTGTATGAACATGGTATTACAGGTCATTATTAAATGTCATCATCAAAGCAAAGCACTCAAAGGTACAATAAGCAGAAAAAAAGCCCATATGCAACAGCAGCTATATCTATTTCTACACATTACAATATTACATTTGTTGAAAATTAGTTTTCAACAAATTCTTCTAACTGTTTGTGTCCTCGTTGTTTCAAACAGCTTGTGTGAATCAGTGACATTAACATCAAATTCACTCAAATATTTTGTTTGCTTTATAATTCGAGAACTACATTCCTATCAACACACGTAATATTCTGGCTCTTCTTTATTTGGTGAAAATGTACACTGTTGCCTGTTTGTGCTGAAGACGGGGCTAAAACACTAGTTATAACCGTCTTCAAATTTTATTAAAGTCAGATAAACGAACATGAGCAGGAAATACACCGTCGTGAGGAACAGCTGGAGACTGTCACTCGAATTTGTCATAACTTTGCATAAAATGAGGAAAGATCTCGATAGATGTCGTCACTTATCTGAATTGAGTTTGTAAGAGTAAGGATTAGAGTAGTAGACTACTTCAATAGTCCTATGTGTGAGTTTGATTTTTTTCTCTCTTTTTTTTTTTTATCACTACTTCCTTTTCAAACACAAAGAAATAAAGGGGGCAGATTTGGGGAAATACATGTTTCTGCTGTGGTGAATCTGACAACGCTGGTTTTCCCCGTTTGAACGTTAAGATAAACCTGGTGACCGGCCATGTGAGCAGCAACACAGCGTTTACTTTTTTTTTTTTTTTTTTTTTTTTAACGTTTATTCACTGAGTCCTGAGATTTCAACTCACTGGCTGATTTAAAGACATGTCCTGTCTTGTCTGCCACTTACAATGCAGAAAACAGCTTCTCGTTGATGCCGGAGATGCAGGACACGACACTGAGGACCAGGAGAATGGCTCCCATCCACACGTGAGTGGGTTTGACGAACACTCGCAGAGGCACGGGGGAGCACGGGAGGAGGAACGCTCCGAATCCTGCAACCCACTACACACACACACACACACACACACACACACAGCAAGAAGAGTATTATTATAAACCAGTCGTATTTATGAATACACCACAGCGCTGTTGAAATCTGAAGCTGGAGGGTATATATTTCTTCCTAAAACGTTCTCGTTTCCATGGTAACATAGTTACTTTATGTGCACACCTTCCACTGAAAAGAAAAGTCCTTAAGATAGCATTCGATATCGTCCACTTTAGAGAACCATAATAATGATAACACTGGATCGTGTCTGCACCTGAGCGGCGAACAAGGCGCTGGTGAGGATTCCCACCCAGCTGTGCAGCGAGTACAGGTTCGGTATATTATTGGCGTTGTGGTAGTTGAACACGGCACACAAGCCCACGATGGTGAAGATCAGAGCAAGCAGGAGGAGGCAGGCATGGAGAATCTTCCATGGCAGTTTGTCCTGAGTCCAGGTCAGCGGGACACGATACACCACGGCGGCTGAGATAATAAAGATTATATATCTGATGAGTTGATTGACAGGTGCTGTCTCAATGATTCGCTCACATTTCGTTGTTATGAGCTCCAGATTATTATGTATGTGCATGATAAACAAAATCACAAAGTCATACACTGTAATCCCCAAATGACTCACACACACAAGCCAAAAATGTTCCTCCCACGCACACACACACACATGCATTATTTTGCTTATTCACCCACTCGCTAGTACACACCCTTCATCCTCGTCACATCGCAGTAAGCACTTTTTGACCCTCACCGTTTCCGTACAGCACAACCAGGCCGACCACCATGAGCACGGGATGCCAGTTGAACTGCGTGACTTCCCCGTCCCAGGAGAAGCCGCCGCGGTAAGTGGCGTTCCAGTGGACGACCAGCACCACACACACCAGGCTGAGCACCAAACACAGCAGGTACGCTGTGTAAAAGGATACGGTCGCCTTCATCACCGGAACCGCCTGAAAAAATGGTGCACGCGGTTAAAAAAACTAACGGAAGTGAGGGCGTAAAAAACGGCAGAGTTCAGTTTTTACGACAAATGAGGAAAAAGAAAAAAAAACATCAGACACTGTAAACTAATTAAAGGAAAAATCCACCCTGAATGACTTGCATAGTAATCGTAAACATGTCTACCTAAAGACAGTGATTCAGCGGCGCTTCGGTCTGTCCTGCTCTCTCATCTCGACATTCTGCTCAAACAGATCAGCTTCCAAAGCTTCAACTTTCATGTCTCTTGTTTTAGTAACAACGAAACCTGACCGTTACGAGATTTTACTATTTTTTTCTTCCCTATGGTAACAATTGCGAAACACATCAGTAATATTTCTGTATAAACATCTAATGTGTTTCAGCATGGAGGTTCCTCATTACTAGATAAAAATGTAAACAGTTCCTTATTACATCCCACGGGGAAACCCTTAAAAGTGTCCATTTCCAACCCTGGGGGTTCCCTTTCAGAAAGGCTTTAAAGTAAATCCCTTTATAAAGCCAGAACCCCTGAGGGACATTATTTTTTTAAAAATTTTATAGGTTACAGATGAATCGTGAGTAAATGCACAATTTTGTTTCAACACTCAGAGTTACTAACACACACGTTACAGAGAAACCGCAATGCGTAAACTCCTGACTGAAAACTTACTGTTACAAAGTGCTGGCACTGGAGACTCCTTCCGTAAAAATGTTAAGCAAACATCTCCTTACAGAAAACCTCAGCACATCAACACATCTTCTTTCATGCTTTAAAATTTAGATTTTGATTATGTAGCGTCGTGGAAACAAGTCCCTGTGAACAAGCGCATGAATATAAACCTGTTATTTGAATTACAGCCGGAATTACGATCAAAGCTGCTGTTATAGAAATTAATCAACGACCTCCTGACCAATCAGAATCCAGAATTCGACCAGGCTGTGGCATACATTTGCATATTTCTAATCTAAAAAAAAATCTTTTACTTACCCCACCAAATGGGTTTAAAGCATATAACAGTGAGTAGCCTTTGAAATGTCGAAATCACACAAGTGCCAGCGTAATGTGTGTGCTGGATCTGAAAGACTGAAAGTTTCCTGCTTTTGGTGACATCACACCAAAAATAAACCGCGTGATCTTTAGTGTTATTTGTTATCTACATAATTTCAGTTCTCTTTTCCTCGCCTGAGAGTCTTTCCTCCTTTCCGGAGTGCTGCCCAGGTGCACAAACAACCCCTCCCCCCATAATAATAGTAATAATAACAATAGTAATAATAACAATAATAATAATAATAGTAAGAAGAAGAAGAAGAATAGTAAGAATAATAAATAAATAAATACATACATACATACATACATACATACATACATAAACAAACAAACAATTTTTTCAGTTTAGTCTGCATTTGTTATTATTAATATTTTATTTTATTATTTTGTTGTTGTTGTTGCTATTATTATTGCTTTTTTATGATTTTTTTTTTTAAAGCTAGAGAGAATTATTGGTCAGATTTCTATCCCACCATCTGGATTTCCACAGTCACTGAATAAAAGTGCACATTTTCAACTTTCCGGAAATAAACACCAAAAACAACTTCTTCTTGTTTCCACGGTAACTGCCTCACCCCCTCGCGCGCTCAGATTCTCGCTAAACAAACTGCATTTGCATTTAAAATCAATCGATAAAACAAGAGATCTTTTTTATAAACATATTTTAACGCCTCAAAAGCCTTAGGACAGTTTATATAACACACCTTTGGACTCTCCTAGCTTAGCGGAGCTGCCATTGTTTACTTCCGCTTTTCCTCCGCGCAATGCACCATGGGTAATGCAGTGACTTTGCTATAGAAGTCGTAGCGCTAGTATTATGTGAATAAACTCACTTTAGTATTGTTCATAAATTTGTGTTAATTTGTAGAGTAAGTGGGAAAAAAACATTGTAAATATTTTATTAGGTGTTATTTTTTAATGGAATTGAATTAAAATTAATAATCTCAATGAGCATTTCTTTTATGGCATGTATAAAATATAGCACAACATACCTATTACATAAATAAATAAATAAATAAATAAATAAAAATTTGAAGAGAGCATTCAGTTACCACTAGTAACAAAGATATCTGATCTGAGGCAGATATCTTGTGTGTGTGTGTGTGAATATTTCTTCTACTTTTACTTTAAGATAAGATAAAATAACACTTTATCGATCCAAGGTGGGAAATTCCTTTCATACTTACACTCTTGAATGTAGTTAAAGTATTCAGGAAATACATTGTATGGTCACCTGACCATCACACCCATCTGTGGTTATTCCCCAAACTGTCACCACAAAGTTGGAAGCAAACAATTGTATAGAATGTCTTTGTATGCTGTAGCATTAAAGTTTCCCTTCACTGGAACGAAGAGACCCAAACCTGCTCCAGCATGACGATGCCCCTGTGCACAAAGCGAGCTCCATGAAGACATGGTGTGTGAAGGTTGGAGTGGAAGAACTCGAGTGTCCTGCACAGAGCCCTGACCTCAACCCCACTGAACACCTTTGGGATGAACTGGAACACCGACTGCACCCCAGACCTCCTCACCCAACATCAGTGCCTGATCTCACTAATGCTCTTGT
>CM040998.1:2130174-2142393 GCA_022985145.1 Pangasius djambal
TCCAGCATGACGATGCCCCTGTGCACAAAGCGAGCTCCATGAAGACATGGTGTGTGAAGGTTGGAGTGGAAGAACTCGAGTGTCCTGCACAGAGCCCTGACCTCAACCCCACTGAACACCTTTGGGATGAACTGGAACACCGACTGCACCCCAGACCTCCTCACCCAACATCAGTGCCTGATCTCACTAATGCTCTTGTAGCTGAATGAACACAAATCCCCACAGCCACGCTCCAACATCTAGTGGAAAGCCTTCCCAGAAGAGTGGAGCTTATTATAACAGCAATGGGAGGCTAAATCTGGAATGGGATGTTCACCAAGCACATACGAGTGTGATGGTCAGGTGTCCACATGCACTATCTTGTCATTTGTTCACAAACAGCTATAAAAGCTTGCTCTCTAGTTCCAGCAATATGGATCAGCTTGGGCTCTCACCACATTTAATCATTTGGTGAAGTAATGTGGTGCCATCTTCCGTAAACCTGGCCCAACAGAGTGGAGCATAAAGTATATTTTTCCTCCAACTTCAAACGGTTTGCTCGTTTTTAACCAATAGCTCATTGTTTGGGTTGCGAAATATCAGCATCAACAAAAACGGTCATGTCTGAGCAAGCTGCATCCTCCTGAGAATCTAATGAATACTTGAAGTCCCTGTTAGACCAGGTCTTAATGGCTGTAATGATGTTTTCTGAGGTTTCGATCACTAGAACTCACGGGGGGGAGAAAGTAACGCATGCCTGAAGATAAGGTAGTGCCTGCGACTAATTCTTGGTCAATAAGACCGTAAAAGATCGAATATATTTTAGAGCATTTTCATGATTTTTGTGAAGCTCTTAAACTCAGTGTTGCTGTAACACTACTTTGCTCTTCAGCTCTTTCACTACAGCGCTGAGAGTTTTAGGTTGAAATAATGGCACCTTATACAACACCACCCTCTTGTGGTCAATGGTGACTAAAAAGTGAAAGATAATACCAACCACCATAGTACAATAGATTTTCATCGGTCTTGTTTTATAAAAGGTACAAAAACACATTTAGCAAATAGGAAATTTAATATTAAGTAACAAAACAAAGTAGCAAATGGAATGGATGAATACGAAAAATCAACCAACCAATACTTCACATTATTTAAAGGACAAAAATAAAAATGTACAATTGTACAAAATTCTTACATTCATATATATTTAGATATAGTACGAAAATAATAAATAACACTCAAGTCCATTCTTCTCCCAACAGTGCCTGAATTGTATTGTATTTTTTTCCCTACTCAATCAAATATATTTACATTAAAAATCCATACACAATAAAGCACTGCAGTAGATCTCGTGCTTGTTTTCAGTCTTCTTCATATCTGAAGTGGCCACAATCGATGGCCCTTGCGACGATGTTTTCTGCAGACAGCCTCTGGTTCAGACTAAGCAGGGCCTCGATGAGGCTCATAAAATTGGCCTGCATGCCTTCTTTCTCCATCCAGATCTTCAGCAGCTTGTACACTCTGTCCTCGGGCGAAGAACAGGACACCTCGGTGGAACTTATGGCGTTGTCGCTCAGGCCGAGGAGCCTGAAGAAGCGGTTGTGGTAGTTCAAGTCTATCTCTCCGAACAGGTCGAAGCTTTTCCTCAGAGATTCATCTCCTGCAGAAAAAAAAAGGGGGGGGGGGGGGGGGGGGAGCAGAGGTCACACACTGTGCAGGAATGACACAGAACTGAAGTATTTATTATATGAAGGAGGAAAAGAACATACCGTTTAAAGGAACGAGGCTTCGTAGTTTTTCAATTTCCTGGTATGGAGAGAAAGTGGGGAAAATACTCATTAATACAAACATGATTTCTCACTGAATGTTTACTGAAGCTTGGATGATGCTGAGGTTTCAGCTCCAGATGGCGCTGCATAGTGACGCTGCTCTTTTATGTGAACGTTGAGAACTGATTCTCACATGAGAGTCATTTGCTCCCATTTTTCTTTACTCTTGCAGGGTATTTTAATCAAAATGTTTCCATGGAAACCTCTTTTCAACATGAATCAGGAACACGCGGGTGTAAAATCTGAGGAAACCGAGCAAAACAGAGTGCAGCGTAAAGCCATCATATCATTCTCCTGCTTACTACACGCGGGCAAACGGAGTGAGATAAAAATAAAATCCCCCACCCAAGTTGTCATGAGGAAGAAACCTGTTCCCCATGCGTTCTGAAGCCACTGAGTGATTTCTTTCTTTTCTAACTGTAGTTCTGAGTTGCGCAAGTGAGTGAGTTGATTATGACGTATATGACACCACATCCTGTTAGCGCATTTAGCTGTACAAGTTTCTATTTCACAACACTAGCTGAGAAATGCGACAAGGGAGGTGTGGCTGTGCTACAGTACAGAAGACCAAAAAGAGGACAAAGAGCAAAACAACGAACCTACGAGCAAAAGCTTGCGATAAAGCTGGTCTTTTTTTCTTTTTAAGCAGAGATGTAAAGGGAAGAATTAAATGGCACACAAACACACAAGCATACACACACACAGCTGTGCTAGCGTCACTTAATGCTGGTAGAGCCTGACTGATTGATCCAACCATACAGCTGAGGACTATCAAGGTTCCGAGATGATATAAATAAATAAAAGAAATATTCATTATTTCTTTGTGTTAAATATCAACACTTTGTGTTATTGTTCATGTATTAGAATGAACGTTTTAATTAAACCCGTGATTTGCAGCTACACTACTGTCAGAGCTGCTGTTGTACAAAATGGATCAACGCCTTCTGACCAATCAGAGTAGAGCATTTGACAGCGCCATGGTACAAAGCACTGATTTTTAGATGTCTTTCGAGAGGAAAACATTATATAATAATATTCATCAGCGTGATTTTGAACCACCAAACCCACTATACTGTATGTCATTAGATGGCGCTAAATCACTAAATATTGCAATATTTTGATTTTGGATCAATGATTTTTGGATTTACATTAAGACTGCTTATATACATGCAACTTTGACATTTGAAATCGTCTCAATTTGTCTCGGCTCAATTTCTGTTCCATTCTATTAGCTTCTGAAACTTCAGCGAAAAGTTTCCTATCAGTCAGGCTCATGTGAACATAACCACATTCTTGTGGTAAAGCGAAGAATATGCGAAATATCTGTTGGCACAATATTGCCCGGTGTCTGCATGCATCAAACTTCCTGTGTTTAAAAAAAAAAAAAGTAACTGATCCAAGATGACGTCACTTCCTCTGACTCGCGTGCGATATTTCATTTGCTTGCAGTAGCTCCGTTTGTATCTGTACTTGGTTTAGACAGCGTGCAGATGTGTTTTTTTTTCTTACATCGATCAATAAAGGATCGATCTGTCTGTCTGTTCTCTCTCCCACGCTCCCACAAACCAATCCCTTATTCTCCTTCAATTCTCTTTTTCTATCATTTCTAGCGTTTTATTTATTCACCTGACCTGATCCTAGCAATCTTGTCATTTATATACGAGTAGATAAAGAGGAAAGCGCTCCTTCGTTCATCCATCAGTGTCACCCTCCAGCTTCCAGTCTCTATTCTCCGGATTCTTCCTTTTCTTTGGTCTTGTCTTTCTTCACCAGATTAAAAATAATTACAGATGTAATTGCAAGAGTCTTGCTTTTAAATGTAATCCATTCAGCTATCGGTCAGGACTTTTATATCCTCATCTACTCCTCTCCTTCAAACAAGACTAAATGATACTGTATGTTTGTCCATCTATCCCTCCATTCTATTCACCCATTTAACCATCCTTATAAACCTTTCATATACCTACTCATCTGAGCATCTATAATCCACCCATCCGCTGATTCCTTTGTCCATCTGTCCATTCTTCTATCCATCTACCATTTCACCCATCCATTGTTTCCATCTATTCAACCATCATGACCTGTCCCCTCCCCTGCCATTTCTGCCTTTAAAAATTTGTTTCCTTCCTTTCATCCTTCTCTATTTTTCATTCCATCCACAAGTCTCCTCATGTATTCACATAACACTGGCTCTGCTCTGACCGCGAGCTGTGTTTGATGCCTGCATGCACTGGAGCTGCGACTCTCACCAGAGTGTTAAGCGGCTGAGGCAGTGAGCGGCTGAGGCAGTACTCGCTTGTCAGTGTGCACACAGGCAGGCTGGTCTGGGACGAAGCAGTGGTGTTGGGGAGGCTTGGGCCGAGCCCATTATCCTCCTCAGCCTCTGCTGTGTCTTCACCCACCGGCTGAGTCAGGATCTGTGCTCCTTCCTCCAGTGTGCCGTTCACAGTGTTCTGCTTTGCCTCCACCAAATCGCTGCCATTTTCCTAAAACGGAAAAAAATAACATTCTGTGGTGAAAATCCCCAGCTCTCTCTTTCTCTCTCTCTCTTTCTCTCACACAAACACACACACACACACACACACACACACACACACACACACACACCAAAGCATTGGAAAAGCTTTTCCATAAACTTAAATGACTTACTATGCACGTTTTCCACATTCCTCTCGGCCATCTTGACGCCACTGAAATTACACAGGTGTGAAAATATTGGTGCTGGTGGAAATATTTCAGAACTGAGGTATAAACCTGTGTGGAGCCCATTTCTTACCCGCGTTCCTACATTGAGCTGACGTTCTCCGGTACAGGACACACCCGATGACCACGATGATCATGATGAAGGCCACGACTGGCACTGCGACTGCCACTGCATTTCCAAACACAAACACAATTCACACACATTTCCATCACGACGAGTAACTAATCGTGGTTCGCATCATCATCACTGACGGTTTCGTCTACCTTTTTCTATTTTCCAGAACTGAAAACTGTCCGTTGAATAGGATTACGAGAGGTTATGTGATGCTATGCAACACTCCTTCAAACAGCACTACTGTCCGATCTGCTGTTATAGAAAACTAATCAACACCTTCTGACCAATCAGAATTGAGCAGCGCTGTAGTATATTGTGTACAGTAAACAATTCACACACAGGAATTAGAAAAAAAAAATTGACATCACATGATCAAGTGCATGATTGGCTGATCTAATTTAAATTAAGCCCCGTCCTTGTTGACCAAAGTATATGCGTGATACTGTACAAAATCAGGACGCGTTACAAGTTCCACCCTTAACTATTGTTAACTATAGTTTGCTTGTACGATTTGGCCATAGTGGGACTACATGAGGCAAGATGGTGTGTGTGTGTGTGTGTGTGTGTGTGTGTGTGTGTGTGTGTGTGTGTGTGTGTGTGTTGGAGTGTATATGGCTACCTGTTGATGTGCTAGCGGAGATGGAGCCTCTTTTTCGGCAGATAGTGTTTGAGTGGGCTGTGCAGCTCTCCACCATCTCCTCGTCTTCTTTACATCTAGAGATGTCAAACGACATGAGAATCATTATGAGCTTTAAATCGCCAAAGCAAGATGCACGTACACGGTGTCTGACTTGTGAGAACTGATAATCGGTTACACAATATATGTCGACATTGTAATCGCCAAATCAAAAAACCTGTGTAAGTGTATCGTGACATAATTTATCATGATATCGTCATATTGCCCAGCGCTAATGGCTATCAAATTTGCTAACTTGTAAGACAAGAAGCTGTTCCTCCCCCCTCCCAAATACATATTGAGTTATGACTAAAGCACTGTTTCTTCACTCAGCTGAGGTTCTTCATCAGTGGTTTGGAAACCTGAAAGACCTGGGATGAGTGCGTCTTCCAAGTTTAGTGAATCTAATCGACTTCACTTACTGGGACATTTCAAACACCCTTGATGTCTTGGATTAAAAAAAAGTTACTGCTTGTGACAATATATACCATATATACACTCATACTTGCATTCACACTTTCACCCACGTTCACTACCAGATTCACACACACACAAACCCAAACCCACACTCAATGCAGAGGTGCGAGTGTGAACATACTTCCTGCAAATCTTGCAGACCTCACAGGCTTGATCTGGCAGACAGAAGGAACTCGCTTTACACTGGCAGCGTGTGTTTCTGGTGCTGTTGCATCGCTCCACAAGCTCCTGATCTACAGATATTGATATTGATAAAGAGATCACCAGAATCAGAACATTGCGAATGGAAATGTAGGAACACTGAACGAGACGTTCCACAACATTAATTGTAACTAGAACTTGATAAAAAGTATAACGCGTCATGTTTAATTTTTAAAAAAATGCCGTGGTGCAAGAGGAATAAAACACTCCAGGACATGCTGTTATAGGAAAATAATCACCTTTGGGATAGTAACAGTAATTCTGCCTGATTAACCCTTAACTTCTCAGAGCTCAGTTTCAATTAAGAACCTTTTTCCGGATAGAGAGAGTGTTCAGTTTAATGCTCGCTCTACCATTTAGCTATGCTCTTCATGCTTGGATTCTATTCTACCTCACTAGTAAGTCATTTCAGATACACACTTCAAATGGTGTGATTGTATAGCACTTAGTCGAGTACCTGGGCGACACTTGGTACACATCAAACACTTGAAAAGTCCATTATCATGCTCGGTGTAGGTGTCAAAGTCGCACTGCTGACACACACCTCTCTCAAACGCTGTGCTGCACGCCTCTTTGACAAAAGTACCTGCAAAAAAAAATTAAAGAAAGATGTTAAAAATCTGCCAAAGAAAATCAACTCCTTGAAGATCCAGAACATTCATCATGCTCGTGTGAAACACTCTTCCCCGCCGTGCATTATGGGAACCGGGACTCTCACCAGCTGGACAGGTGAGGCAGCAGATGTCGTTGTATGCGTACCCCACGCCGTCCCTGCACACAGTGTCTCGCTCCGTTCGGCTCCCGCTCGAGCTCCAGGCCCAAATCCATAACATCAGCTAGAAAACACAGACGCACAAAATAATAAAATGACATTTACATGAACATGAACATGCTGATGCACATTTTCTGAGCTCTGTTATATTTTATTTTTTTACTTGTATGGATTTGTTTGGAAGACACTTATGTTATTTAAAAAAAAAAAGAAAAAAAAAAGTAGGTTATTGTTGATATTGAGGTTTTCTGTAAGGAGATTTACGACTGGAGTCTCAAGTAAACAAAAGTACATTAGTCAAGGAACTTTAACCACTGGAATGTAGCCATTTTTGAGAAAAATGCTAATACAATGTGGAAGCCAAACGTGGCTTCCCAAACTGCACCAAAATTGGCTACGTGGCCTAAATACATATTGAGCCATATTTTATTTTTCCCCCTGTATGATGAAATAAGGCCTATTTCTAAACATGTCAGAGCTTTTTTTTATCATCACTTCCTATCACGTTATACAAATTGCTTGACGCAAGACTCCTCACAGTCTCAGGAAACAGCTCGGGGAGTAAAATTGCTGTAGCATTCTTGCCCCACCTGCTGGTAACACTTCTTCACTTCAGTGTTAATTCTGAGTCGCAGTTTGCATTCCTTTGTACCACATAGACACGAAGAGGACTTTGAAGCATGTTGGTCAAAAGATGAGAAACACTCATCTGAAACCCTGAACATGATGATGATGATTCAAATATTAACCCATGTTGGGTCGGTTCAGTTTCTAACGTAGCTTGGTGTTTGCATTCATTTAAAAACAGATCTCAACTGACACGTTTCACTTTTTACAGCCAGGAATCTTCCATACAGATGTATTTTTATGGACTATTGAAATATCAGGCTCTTTATTGATAGATCATATATTTAAAAAAGTGCTATAGAGCTTTTATTCTTGAACTTCCCACCGACAGAACCCATGAAGTCCAAGCAGATATGATTTACAGACCTACCTGTTTTTCAGTTATTAAGATTTGCCATTTTTAAAATCATATTTAAAACATATTTATACCATGTATTAACACATACAGCTGAATGTATGGCAACATATGCTGGGTTGTTTTTGAATCAAAACAGCTGGCCATTACTTTAATACAGCCAAAGATATTTTGTGCTCTGCAAATTAATTCTGCACTAGTAAGTCGTTTTATTGTAGAATATTTACATGCAACAGATATGCAATGAACAGGTTTAACTTAAACTTACATACTGTTTGAATTAATGAAATTTGATTTGTGTGTGTGTTTGTTTGAGCAGTGTGTGTAAATAACAATATCTATCATCCACTCACTCACTCTCAAGCACTTTTTCCCTGGTCACTGGACATGAGACGGGAAATACACCCTGAATGGGATGCCAGTCCATCGCACGGCACCACACACACACACACACAAACACACACCTAGGTGCAATTTATCTCAGCCAATCCACCTAGTGTATGTTCTGGGAGGTGGAAGGACACCCATGTGGTCAGGGGCAGAACACACACGCGGACGGTAACCCAAGCTCAGGATAGAACCGGGGACCCTGGAGCTCTGAGGTAGCAAAAGTTCACCATGCTACCCATACCCATCATCCACATATGCAATTATTATAAATTTATAAAAATATAACATTCCCAGAAATTGTTTCTATAGATGTGTTTGCTACAGATGTCTTTTACTACAAGTTCTTAAATTTGGGGACATCAGTAAGCAAACAAACAAACAAACAAACCATCAACAAACACACAGAAAAAAAAAACCATTGAAACTGACTTTAACCCTCAGAAAGGCTTAGAAATCAGAAATAATGATTTATACAGAAAATACAGGAATGGTTTCAAGTGCTTTGAAGGTTATTTACATCTTTTTTTTTCTCCTTTCCTAAAAAACAGCTTTACACTGTACATGAAAGGGTTAATTTAATGTTAATTTACCTTAATCCCAAATCCCATGTGTTCTGTAGGTTAATATTTCTGGAATTAATTATTTACAAAAAAAAAAAAAAAAAAAAAGCTCTCTGACTTCAATAAACAGCACAAATATTAGTGTAAGGGGTGTAAATAATGAGTTTAGGTTATATTCAGAGAGAGAGAGAGAGAGAGAGAGAGAGAGAGAGAGAGAGAGACCTGTGAAGTGTGCGTTGCAATTAGATTCCTGGCTGCTGTGTAAAACTAATCTGTGATTTTAAAAAGCGAGTTTCGACGCGTTTAAATTGGAAAAGTTTTTTTTTTTTTTTTTTATTGTTTTTAGTTAAGCTCCAGACTCACCAGGCTGCTATAGTGTCTCATGATGATCCTTCAGCAGTCACAGAGAAACCTGAGGTGAATGAGCTCCACACCGCGACATTTGTGAGCACTTTCATCGCAGAACAGCGGCGAAAAATTCACAGCAGTTCTTCCACTACACACTTGATATTGCTTTCAACGCTCCTCCCTCTTCACCTGCTTCATTCACTGCCTCGGGCTCCCTTCCAATCCGCTCTCCAGTGCACACTTGATGACTTCCCCTTGATTGCTTAAATCCTGATTGCCATTTAAGGAAATGGGGGGGGTTTGCCTCTTTCTTTCTTTCTCTCTCTCTCTCTCTCTCTCAACCAGACTTGCTTACATTTGATTCTTTCAAATGATTCTTTTCTTTTCAGTGAGTCAGATCATTCGACTCCCAAATCCCAGTGCCTCTTTTTCCTTCTTTGCCTGACAGTTTCCAAAAATAACTTAACAAAATAACATTACTGTGTACTGCAAGGCACTACAAATGTGCACTGACAAATACAGTAAGAACTAATTCATTAATTGATTAATTGATTCATTAATTGATTCATCGATTGATTCATTCATTCAGTAAAGCACTTTACCTGAGTAAGGGTGGTGGAAGATCCGGAGTCCATCCAAGGAATACACACTCTGAATGGGATGCCGGTACATCACAGGGCGCCATGCACACGCACACACACACACACACACACACACACACACACTCAGAAAACAAAGAGTACTAATCTGCACCTTTCCTTGTCACTCTAAAGGTGTACGTTCAAATGTACATCTTTCTACCTTTAATGATACATAACTAGAGCTTAAGCTTAACACTAAAGGTACAAAAGCTGCATGTTTTTGGGAGGAAACCAGAGAACCCAAAGAAAACCCTCACAGACAAGTGTAACTGCTTATAACTCATATGAGATAACTCTGATTGTTTTTTAGTCAATGTCCTACTAGTCAAATATGACAGTGTAGTTTAATAAAATGCAATTTAAACTGCAACTTTACCTAATGTTTTCAGTTTGACCGTGCATAGTCAGCTAATGTATGTTGCGCAACATCACATCTCAAGGGGTGAAAAAGTTTGGGGAATACCAAAATTCTCGACCTGTTCTGGAAACTGCTATCTTGGCAAGTGACACATTTATTCCATAAACTCATTTCTTAAAAAAAAAAAAAACAACAAGCCTGATTATAGAACAGGACTTCAGAGTTTGATAATCTTATATTGATTATTATCATAATTTCATAATGAGATTATGAGAATATTAGATAAATTTGACTGTGTTCAAGAAATTGGTGCTTGATATCATGCTAGCTGCTCCAGTTTTGGAGTTTTATCTTCTTGCTCAAGCACAGGATTCATTTTATTTAAGAACCCCCCCCTACAAACACTGCATCACACACACACACACACTGGTGTGAGGTCGGCACTATCAGAGTGACGCCTAGCTGCCTGCACCGCACTGATAACCTCAATGCTGCATGTACGGCAAGGCTGAATGCCAAATCCCTCCCTGCTCCCTACATAGGGTACAAAATAACGTCTTCTACCAACAATTATATTACAATAAATATCTAAATGTGAGCCTTTTTGGATTAAGCTCACTACTCCTTATGTAAGTGCACTAGTTACAGTATGGCCAGAAGGCTTTTACACTACACAAAGTGCGCGATATCTCCAATATCCATTTGGGATGCGACCTAGACTGCTGTCAGTTCGCAGGAAAGCGGGAGGAGCCGATCCAGTTTAGTGAGTCATTGACTAATCTAAGGGGAATTTCACGGTCATGTGCTAAAATTCAGGCCTACATGAGGGCTGAAAACTAAAAAAATAGCTTCCGCTTGGGCGTATAGTGGACTATAAAGTGAGCAAAATAGTATACAGAGAACAATCAAATAATAGAGAAATTAGTCCAGAGGTATATACATATAACAGCTAATAATGTTTGTAATTTTGTTTGTAGAGCAACACATGTCGTTTGACACATTCAAAAAGGACAGACTGGACTTTTATTCCTAGCGATTAACTTCCATTACTTGTTAGCAATATTAGTATTGTAGATCCAGTGCAAAACTACAAGAGGAAAATGAAAACATGTCTACCAACATGCACCAGACATGTCCCTGCAGGATCGAATACATCATAGGGCAAAGGGAACTTTGCTTCGCTTTCATTTCTGGCCACTTGTAAAGAGTTGATTTCTTTTCAGTTGGGTCCTTACTAAAAGTGGACTCGTGTGGATTTTATGAAAAATGGATATCTTAAGTAGAACAAATGCTGCGATGTCGATGTGACAGTCATGCCAGGTCTGCACAGGTCGATTAGTCATTGATAACAAGGAGCAAAAACATCCCCCAGCAGTGCAAACTTCCTGTTGCACAACCACCGCCTTGGTGACTCAGACAACTCATACAGTCCATTTCCTCTATATTCGATTGTAATTGATATTTGTAGACTGTTCACTAAGGTTATGCCGGGTTCAGCAGCCCTGGTGTGATTGACTGACATCACCGTGTTTAGCTACAGTCAGACGTGGTAAAGTGCAAAAAATTGCTAATGCTCAGCTAAAACCAGAGAAGGAAGTCTGCACCTCAGGTCACACATTGATTTTGTTTTTTGTTTTGTTTTTTTGTTTGTTTTGAACATGAGCTCATATGATCTAATTTTAATAAACAATAGCTAACAGCTCTAGTTTTCAGGTTAACACTTGTGCCGCATTCGACTAATGCTCGTAACTGAAAACAAAGAAAACACCTCCTTAAGTCAGAATTCCTACTCTGAAAGTCTGGATGGTCTCCTCAACCCTGAGTTCAGCAAGTGACATCAAATCAGCATGGCTCAATCAACATGCAGACATATTCGCTTGTTAAATCTGTAACCCTGACTATACAGTATAGTGATCTGAATATACACATACACAATATCACTCATCACTATACTGTTGCTAACAATAGATGAACAAGGAGGCATCCATGTTTTTTTTCCTCCCCATTTTGTAGCTCGAATGCACAGAGGTAGGAAATGACGTAATGAGTTCTGACTTAAATGAATCCAAAATGTACATCGTGACACAGATACTTGTAGCGATAGATAGCATGACTATTTATTTATTTATTTATTTATACATACATTTTAGGTAGAAGTTGAATTCTCTCCCCCCCCCCCCCCAAAGTTCTT
>CM040998.1:2142493-2159749 GCA_022985145.1 Pangasius djambal
ACACAATATAAGGTTTAAAAAAAAAAAAAGAATGGAAAAGAATAAGGTATGCAGTAAAAGGATGCAGGACTTCTGTCCACTCAGAGTTTGGTAGTTTGTTTAAATACTTAAACACTTAAAATGTGTCTTGAAAGTTTGTCCTTATAAAGTTGTGATTTCCCTCTAAACATGAGGTGTTTCTCTGCGTCCTGTTTATTTACAGACCTGCTGCACTGAAAATGTGGCAAAAGATTAATCTGGCAACGCAACATGGTGTGATGATAAGTGTATTATTTTTACACCAATGTACAGCCTCTGTTATGACTCATGACTGTCACGAAAACTGAAATCAAACCATGACAACAACCCAGGTTTGTGGTTCTTCACTGTAACTATGTCTATACATGTGACTACGAAGGAATGTTTGTGTGGTTTGTATGCTAATGTGGCAAAGAGTCATCATGTTTTTTTATGATTGGGCTGCAATTACTTCACAATGGATTACTTTCTATGTACTACTTCTATTTCAGTCTTCAACTAAAATTCTTCTGAGTCTTTATACTGTTGACGTGTGTGTGTGTGTGTGCCTCTCTTCTCTTGCTCTCTCTCCCTCTCTCTGTCTCCTCTGATAATGTGCCGCTCGTGTGAGATAAGAAAACATTTGAACTTTGCATCTGAAATGTCGGCACACGAAAAGAAAATGACAGACGCTGGTTTTTTTTGTTTTTTTTCCCCCCTTGATCTTTACTTTGATGCTGCAGTAAATGTTTAAAATGTGAGTTTGGTTAATGATACACGGCTTCATTTGTTCTCACTTCTTTAACACAGGATTTGCGAAAATAAAGTTTTTGAGAGATTAGGCGTGCGCTAGAAGTCAAATTTTGGACACTGTAGACTAAAAATATTTGTTCACTGTCTTAAAGCCATATTAATAAAGGCTTCTGGATGAAATTGTAAATAGTGAAGGTAATGGCCGTGTATGAGTTTATTTCTGAATCAAAAAGTCATTTTCATGAAATAAAATTAATTGTTGTTCCACATGAGCAGCTTTCATGCAGAACCCCATGATCCCCATGAAGCTCCCCATGAAGCTGGTTAAGGAAATGCAGAGAGCATCAAAAGTGTTATTAAGAATGCCGTAAAAAATTCAAAATAGTTTGGATTTGTTTCAAGTTGTTATCGTGTCTATAGTGACAACTCTTATTTAGGGACTTGTATGGCAGACTGCTCATAATTGAAGCCTATATTAAACTGATTTAAAAAAAAAAAACACGTTGTGTTGTTTAACAACAAAAAAAGAAAACAGTATAATTGTTGATGTGGTGAAGTGTTTTGTTAAGAGATGTTTCTGTAACATTTATGGAAGGAGTCTCCAGTGTCTGTGCTTTCTAACGGTCAGTGTGTTTCCAGACACAGGAAAGTCTTCACGACAGAGGAGTTTGTGTTTCTGGTTTATCAGTGACATGGCTGTGATTTTTGTCTCATTAACTTCAAGAGAGAGAGAGAGAGAGAGAGAGAGAGAGAGAGAGAGAGAAGGAGTGTCTGTTTATAATGTAAGCAGTAACAGGAACTAACTATCTTGTGGACATTCCACAACATTCAGTGTAACTGTAAACTGTTAGAAAGTGCAATGCATCATTCACGAATATATTACAAATTGTAAGTGTTGTCAAATTGCTTTGGTATAAAAGGAATAACACACTTAGGATCATGCTGTTGTATGAAAAACAATCCATTTAAAGCATTAACCACTAACCACTGGAACCATACAGCAAAGAAAAACAAATACTGGGACCCTAAATATTGTTACCCATGTGATTACTAGTGTTTTTTTTTAAAAAAATTTTTATTTTCTTTATGCAACAATGTTTCAAAATTTGATAGATCTTTATCAGATCATGCAAGTTTCTTCTTTCTCTACATCTCCATTTTAGTCCTCCATTTATTATTACTCTTCTGCTATGAGACATGACTGGACATGCCTTTATAGTATGACATAACATTGATTGCATGCATTGATTGATTGATTTATTTATTTTTTTAACTTCTGTAGTTTTTTACTTCAGCAGCATCTCTAGAACTATTAAATCTCATGGAAATGGAAATGTCACGGCTTTCTGAGCAAGTTAATGTTGGTGACTTTCCAATGTGCGCAGGTAATTCAGCAAACGTTTCCTTTTATGACAAAGTGAGCAATGCTTGCGTAGAGCTTCGCCCACACCTACTTACATGGCTGATGTCATTTGTTGTTCCCACACAGTTTAAACTTGGGCGTCGTCTTCAAGCCTGAGCGTCCTAGCAATCACACTGTACAGTCAATTAAAGATGTTTATTGGAAATTAGACCACACACTTCTGAGATCAGCCAGTTCAGCTGGTGTTTGAGCAGCATCTTATTATATCTGTCTTGTTTTGCTGAGTCACACTTTGGTGGATCTTTACTATAGTAAAGTTAATATAGCATTAATATTTTATACTATGGAACCTGTACTCGTATTTGGTCATCAGTTTTCAACTCTCTTTTGAGGAATGTGATTCCTTTATGTAGGGCATGATCCTGAATCGTCATAGATTTCATTATTCCTAGAACAACATTCCTATTAACCAGCCACTCCCATCTGATGTCATCATATTTGGAATGCCACCTCTTCCACGTTCAGATCCCCAATGCATGTTTCTGAAATTTCCTCCAGACACACCTGTGTGCCGGCTTTCACATGAGAAAAGGCACTTTTGTACGTCAGTTCAAATTGTTGATTTGTTAAAAAAAAAAAAAAAAAATAGCTGAAGGTGATTATTCAAGCCCATACAGTATAAGGACTCGTAGGAGTTTGTATGCACAGCAAGGTAACAAGATCTGAGCCATTAAAAAAAAATGAAGAAAAAAAAAGTGTGGCTCCAAATTTCACCTCTTTCATCGCGCTTTTAAACGTGGACTCATTACTTTACAGAAGTGTGAACCCATGACGTGTGACATATGGCTTGAATCAGGGTACTAGTCTGATAACTTCAGGCTCGACCGAACACATTCTCAAGAAGTCAAAAGAAAGTGTTTGATTTAAACACTGACTTAGATTTCATATCTGAAGAGTCCCCACTTGGGTGGTATGATAGTGTTGAAATAAAGATATGAAACAAAGCGGGCTGGGGAAAAAAAAAAAACAAGTATTAGCAGCTTCAATTACAAAGCAAACACTGTTTTAAAAAAAGCAACCAATGGAAGTAGAAACCATGGATTGGTAATGTCAATAGATATTGAACAGATAAAGTGTAATGTTGACATTACCTCATTTGGCCACAGGATACAGCTGAGCAGTTTAATGCTAGGATTTGAACTCATGACCTTCTGATTAGTAGCGGAAAACCTTAACCACTGACCTACCACTTCCCTTCAATGTGAAAGTCAGTGACTGACTAAAACTCATCCTGAGTGTTTGATTAAGTGATGAAATCAAACAGTTCTTTGGGGTGCAGTCAGAATTTCAGACACTCCTGCAGTAACACTCGGCAGAAATATCGTTGCCTGAAGCCTCTCGTTCTTCACGCTGCTTTATCTGCTCTGTCGGTGTGTGTGATAATGAGAGTGGCTCCTGGGACAGGAAGGTTTATGGTGCTTGAAGTCATTAGTGAGAGAATGAGAGCGAGCGCTGTGTCCTGACGGCTGTCCCATTGACCTGGGCCATCTCTTTAAATTTTATAGCAGCGCTGCTGCATTTATTTTACAGGCCCCATTATATCTTATCTTCATCTCCCTGATGGTCAATATAAACAATAATGATGTATACGGAGCCATAAAACTGATCAGGGATCTACCTAAAGGTGTGTGGGAATGAAAATAAATAAGGGAATGGGGCAGTCAGTAAAGCTTCTTTTTTTGGATTGGTTTTAAACACTTTTACGCCTTTATTTCACTGTGTTCCTCTTAAAAATGATATAAATCTAATGTGCAATTGTAGCAAAAACAGGAAATCACTTTTAGTAAGAACAGGATATATTGTATATTTTGGCATGAACTGAACATCGGGGTCTGGCAAAATATGTGAGCTAATAAAAAAGTGACACTATATGATCACTATAGGGGGTTAAAAGAGAAAGAAACTCACAGAAAGGCCATATTTTGTGCCACCTACTGGTGAATGAGTATAAAACACTGAGGAAAGAAGACGTATATACATATAACAAGCTCTGTTATTGGCCATAACACTTCACCACCCTGCTCCACGTTGCTCCTTAGTTAAAAGTGCTAGCTGTGAAGCAATTTTTTTTACTCATACAAAGTATAAAAATCGTCGGAAATGTGTGCAGCTGAGATGAATGAAGCACTTCAGTGAGGAGCTGAGATAAGAAAAGAGAAAAAAAAAATCTCACGTGAGGATTTTGTGAGGAGATTTAACGTTAGCCTCAGTGCTAGTTGTTAACATTGAAAAAAGGGGAAAACAATGCTCATGTCTCAGCACTTTTAACTCATAAAAAGAGCAGAAAAACACATTAACATGCATTAACATTCAAATTTAGAGAAAAAAATTCGACCAAAAATGACATTTCCAAAACTTTTCCTCATCACTCCAAAGGCAGTGAAGTAGGTAAGACGTGTGAGCTCTGAAGTTTGCTACTTTAGCTACAAGGCTAATGCTGCTTTAACACTTTGAGTTTTTTTCTTACAGATAAATCTGTCTGTAGTGATTATATATATATATATATATATATATATATATATATATATATATATATATATATATATATATATATATATGAAAGCAGCCAAATGTAGCTACTGTGTAATGAAAGTTTATAGCTAGCTTAGTTGTGCAAACTGCTGGTCTGAATCAACACACACATGATTTAGTCAGTGTTTATGTGACACCGTGTGACACAGTTCTCTATAAAAACAGGACAAAATGACGTCACACAGTTAAATCCAGTCATAACTCCATTTTGAATGTGAATCACTTTTTAACCCACAGAGTTTGTTAGGGGGGCATGGCAGAAAGTTTTAAAATGGAGATCGTATGCTTGAAGAGATTTAGATGATCGTATAGTTCATGTCTGACTTCATTAAAAGAACAAATATCTTGTACACTTTTATGAAACCGCATATGTAGAAATGGCCTTCAGACCCAAATGATGTTTTTTCTGAGGCGAGTGTATGATAACATGTCATACTGGCTTGTGTTTGCCATGTAGCTCCATTACAAAACTGAAGAAGCAAACATCAGACACAAATTAAGATGGTTCAATAACAACAATTCAATTTGGGGGGAAAAAAAAATCTATTTTGGTAAGCTGTATCAACGTACCCCTTTCCATTTTTCCCCCTCTTCCCCTCCTGCCTACGGATGGCTCTGGCATCTTCAGGATTCAAACTCACAATCTCCAGATGATAGGGTGAAAGCTTTTCTGGTGTGCCACTGGGGAATGAAATCATAGCCACTCGTGATATGAGGATTTGAGGAGTAAACAAAGTAGAAAAATGGAAATGAAAGAGCAATTGAATGAGTATCAAGTGTGATTATGACAAGATGACAAGTTAGTATTAGTAAATGTACATGTGTTAGCATTTCAATGAATTATATAGGGTCACAATAATATGTTAAAAAAAAATGAAATCAGAATCATTTTAGATTTCATTTTCACCTGAGGATTTCCTGGAGTACTGAAATGATGCAACAGGGGTTATTTGTCTTATTAGTCACATCAGTAAGCTACATGTGCCCTCACTAAACAGCATTTTAATCAAATTTATCACTCTGGAATGTGCAGAAGTGGCTTTGACCTTGAATGACACCCCTGATAGTGCTATCTTTGGTTAGATTGATTGAGCGGAAGTTTTGCCATAGCATTTATAATGTTGATCCCTACTGCAGTAAGGGAGATGCCTGAAAGCTAGCAGTGTTCAGATCAAACACCTGGCAGAAAAGCTGATTCACTGAAGGGGAAAGGACATGGGATGTGAAAGACAGAAAAAAAAAGGGCGGAACTGTGGTCTCGTCAGACGGGGGGGAAAAATGGAGGCAGGGATTATATTAACTCTACCAGACTTTTGGCTTTTTTTTCTTACTTTTGCTTAACTAACATCTGGAAAAAAAATTCCCTCCTGTCCATCAACATACGCTTGATTTGCTGTGTTAAAATTCTTTTTTTTCCCCTCTCCACCTGCTAGGATTTTCTGCTTAGCAATGTCCCTAAATGCTTCATTATGTTGGTTTTTGCATTGTTTCGACTGAAGCATGTAAAGTTTTCAGCTTTCAGTCACTCCTCGCTGAACTCTTCCTTAACGAGTGAAGAAATGATTCCTGAAGACATTCAATAATTCAAAAGGTCCTGCTTGAACGTTGAAAGACATCTTGAGACGTTCATGCTAACTGGATAACATCTTTCACTGTTAATGACCACCAGGACGTGCCTTTCTCTGAGCGAACCCTATTAAAAATGGCCAGAAATGAGCCCCACGGAGGGAGCGGATTAATGAAGGTGATGATTTGGAAAAGACGGACATGGTGTCGCACTGCCGTATCCATCTCCGGTCTGACAACCATTTCCACTCGGCTCTTTCTCTCTCCTGTTACATCTATCTCGCCGGCACGTGCTCCTCTATTGTGGCTGAGTTTGGTCAGAGCAGATAAGAGGCTTTTTTTTGTTCCAAAGCTTTCTTGGGAGACTGCTCTTTTTTTTCTTTTTTCGATTGATTCAAAAGGAAGCTGGCAGGAACAGATGGCTGTGTGCTCGCTCCATATTGGCTATATTAACCCTTGAAACCTGAGCGAATTCCTACGCTCTTTCACTTCCTGCATTGGTTTAAAAACTGTTATTACAGGACATTAGTGCACTATATGGTGTAAAAGCCATTAGATTGACATCTATGTATGGCATTTTAAGTGAAAAACTACGGACGTACCATTCCCACCTTTTATTTATTTATTTGTTTGTTTGTTTTTGCATTTTCAGTTTTCAGGTAAGGAATAAAGACTTTGGGATGTGTTGTTGTAGCAAAAAAGGAGTGTTGTAGCACTACTGTCAGAGCTTCTGTTATAGAAAATGAATCCGTACCTATCGACCAGTCAGATTCAAGAATTCGACAGTGCTGTGGCGTAAGAGAATTTAAGCCCTGTGACGTGTCAAGCAACATTACACATTTACACCAGACACAGGGCTTAAATGATCTCCCAAACTCTCAGAGAGCCTTGGTAATTTATAGGGAAAGTGCTGATTGGGAACTGGTGCAGGAGTTTGAGGAACGGGAATGATCATGTTACGGGGTTTGTAGTTTGGCTGAGGATTCTGGGAAATTGAGTTTGTGTGTTTTCATGGCATATATTGTGTGTATGGAATTTAGTAAATAAATTCATAACCTCCTTCCGTTTAACTTTATTGGATAAACTGTTTGTCAATACATTAAAATCTTGTGGGAAAAAAAAAAAAATCAAGCGGAAACATTTTTGCCAGGAAAAATCCTGCAATTATGCATATATTTATTGTGATGTGGCTGGATTTTCATCAGCAGCAGGAGGAGAGCTGAGCTGAGGAGAAGACCAGAATAATTTAGGTTAATTCAGGAGAAATCAGTTTCACATTTGATGGGAAAATATGGCATTAAAAGGGCAGTTTCATATAATTCCTTTCTTCATTCTGTGTTGTCAGCTTTAGGATGTTGATCACTATGGAGACGGACAAAAACTGAGGGATGTTAATCAGTCGCTTATAGATTCTGTCTGTTCTGTTTCTGTCAGCCAAAACAAGAGAAAAATGTACATAATTCGCTTTATATATGAAACCCTTCATGAAAACATGTCAGATAAAGAAAAAAAAGAAGAAAAAAAACACGCAACAGCAGCAACATGGTGGATTAACAAAATGTTAATCCCGTTCTAAAAGCGGCTTTTCACCTCAGTTTCCTCTCTCAACTGACGCCATACTGGAAGAGGCTTAATATCTTCCACTGCTGTATCAGTTGCAGGAAATGAGGCATCTTTCAGACTGAGGCTTTTTTTAAAAGCTGATTTTGGGCTCGTGTTAATTATCTGACTGTAACTGTCTCGGACAGCGCAACGTCCTCTGTGCACAGACGACCGCAGTAACTGCTGTTGTTATCTAAGAGAAACACATTGGAGCTGCTGTGCTGATGTTCAACCCGAGACCCGAGCTTACGCTCCCCTCCCCCCCACCTCAGCTTACACATCTTAAAAACAACATTAAACAGAAAAGCACATATTTTATTCATCTGCGTCCCAGTCGCTGCTTTTACACCGCCTCCCTACCGGCAACACGAAACGTCGCAGTACACAGTGTGCGGAAAACCCGATCCTCACTCACAAAGGGGAAACCACGTCGCTTCTTTTGAAACGCGCCACATATTTGACCTCTACAATGCTTTATAGTGCAACCAAACCACGAAATAAGTAAGTAGTAGCACACTGAAGCGTTAAAGGTCCATGCTGCCTGTGAACCAGTGGCGAAGCTTAAAAGAAAAAAGGAAATGTTTAAGAAGGTTTATGACCCGAGCTGACCCTCATAATGATGGTACAGCTGAGGCAGAACTTTCCTCAAGTGCTCTCCTCTTCTTTTTTTTAAAGCAGTGCATCCTTTTACTCTGTCGTTACACACTCCTCATGTTCACGTCTCTCTCTTTCTCTTTCTCTGGAGCCGGACGTGAGCACTCACGTCATGAGTTTACAGACAGATTGTGTTCGCATCTCCCCGTCACTGATTGTAGTCTGGCTGTGTCTCGCTTGGGCTCTGGGCCGAGCTTTTTGAGTGGATCTTGCTGATCTCCTCGAGGGCGCTGGCCAGTGAGTCCAGGTCTCCGGAGGCCTGGTGCCGAGCCTCCCACAGGCTGAGGATGACCCCGGACGGGCTGCGCTGCGTAGCGAAATATGACAGGTTCCTGAGGAAGGGGACAAAATGACAAATGAATGTTGACTCTGGCCAACTAGAAATCTACAGAGGGTTACTGTATTGTATTGTATTATGATTTAATAATAATAATAATAGCAAGTGGATTTTTTTGTATTTATTTATTTATTTATTTATATTCTAGTGATCATAATCACATTAATACTAATAGTAACACTTTACAATAAAGATATGCTAAATAAGGAAGAAAACACTTGAGAGTGCGATATTATAATAAATGCTGATTTGCCAACGATTACAACTTTGAATTTAACAACAATGAATTTAACAGCAAAGTCCTGGAGACTTTGTCCAAAGCGCTGACATTAGAGACTCCTTCCATAAACGTTGCATAAATATCTGACGGAAAACTTTCCATCACCGTTTCTATTTTTTTATTTGTTAAATAACAATCTTTATATGTAGCGCGTCCGCCGTACAAGTCCCTGTGAGCGAGTTGTTACTATAGAAACGATACCATATTAGAACAAGCGCATTAATATAAATTTTTCATTTGTGTTACAGCTCTACAAACTACTGTCAGAGCTGCTGTAATTGAAAATAATCGCCACCTTCTGACCAATTAGAGTCAAGAAATGAACAACCCTGTGTTGTAATACTATTTTATATGTTTATTATTTAGTGCTAATTATATGTAAAAGTTGTATAAAATGTTGCTATTTGTGGCTCTTCCTCCACTGCTGTGCCCTTACTCCCTTCATCTTTTCTCTGCTGAGCCATTTATCACTCTGTGATGTTCTGACGTCTGGCTCTGATAAGAGAGAGTGAGAGGGAAAACCAGCACTGAGTCATTTACAACGAACAACAAACATGCTACTTTAGACTTGTGTCTAAAATAAATGATCATACGTCATCTTGTTTAGAATGACACATGTTAAAAGCCAGTTTAGGGTTTTGCATCCAGTGTTTGCATTAATCCTGTGCTCATATTTACGGCCACTTGATGGCAGTGTTTCAACATGTTTGTGCATTTAAACACCAAACAATAAGCAGTTATTTGCCCCGAGTCGTAAATTATCTGAGAAGCCCTCAGCGTTCATGAAATAATAACGTTCCTTAATAAAGCTGAACAACCACAGAGCCCGAACCTAAAACGTCAGATGTTTCCCTTCTTGAGAAATGACATGCTTAGCATGCATAAGTTATGAAATATTGCAGAACATGCATAATGTATAGCATATATGCTATAACAGCATGATTATTTAAAGAGTTTTGTGTCGTATCATAGCACAGCAGAGCGTCAATGTTAAGTGGAAGAAGTGAAGGCAAAGCAGAGGCTTCTTAAAAAAAAAAAATAACGCGGTAACTTGTGACGCTCAGCAAGTTAAGCTGAACAAAGACGGCATGTTTGTGTAAGGCTTTTACCTCTGAATGTGGAGTTTCTGAGCGAGGAGCTGCCAGTCCTTGCCCTTGGCGTTGGCAGTGTCGAAGGTGGTGCAGATGCGCTGCCGAATGGACGGAGGGATTTTGAAGGCTTTAGCGCCCGTCTGGGAGGTGACCGTGCAGTCGGTCTGCATAAAAAATGGGAGCGTCTCCTTCTCCTTCTGGAAAAACATCAAAAGGCAAACATCATGCAGCGAGCTCTGCTGAACTGAAGATACACAAGTGGTGTGACTCATAACGTTCATGTAACGTGAATGTATTTCTGATCAGGTCATCCACGGAACAAGAACTGACCTCCTCCACACAGGTATAGACCTGCAGGATCTGCTCGTGACCTTTGACCTGGCGCACGCTGATCTTGCAGGAGAGCTGCATGGTGCCGACGTTGAAGCGCTCCAGAGAGAAGGCACAGTGCAGAGGCTGCTGGTTACTGCTCCATACCTGCGAGAAGGAGAACTCCTGCAACACACACACGCACACACAGAAAAGAGGAGAGAGAGAGGAGATGAGACAGAGATAACAGACGTGTGGGGAGTAAAGAAGGAGGGAAATGGAAAAAGACTGGGGAGAGAGAGGAGAGGGAGATGAAAAAAATGGGGAAAGAGAAATACAGAAAGAGTAGGAAGGAAGGAAAAAGTGGAGGGAGACAGAAAGGAAAGAGAGAGAGGAGCAAGAGAACACAAGAGGGGACAGGGACAGCATGGAAGAAGAGAGAGGAGGGAGAAAGAGAACAAAAGGAAGATGCGAGAGAGAGGGGAGAGAGAAATAGAGACAACATGGGGAAAGAGATACAGAGTAAGAGTAGGAAGAAAGGAAAGTATTAGAAGGGGGAAAGAAATAGAGACGAAAAGGGAGAGAGAGAGAGAGAGAGAGAGAGAGAGAGCGAGACAAATAGAGACCAAATGGAAGACAGAGAAGGTAGATGAAGAATGGGAGAGACGGGAGTGAGATATGGACCAAATGAAAGAGAGAGGGAAGAAGAGATTAAGAAAACATGGGGGGAAAATAGAGAAAGAGTAGGAAGAAAGGAAAGGATTAGAAGAAAGGGTGGAGAGAAATAGAGACAAAAGAGGAGAGAGAAATAGAGACTGAATGGCAGTCAGAGGGAAGGATGAAGGAGGTAGAAAAGTAGGAGAGAGGAAAATGAGATGGAGACCAAATGGAAGAGAGAGGGAAGAAGAGAATAAGAAAACCTGGGGGAAATACAGAGAAAGAGTAGGAATGAAGGACGGGGGGGGGAGGACACACAAAAAAAGGGAAGGAATATAGAAACACAAGTGAGAGTCGAGAAAGATTATGAAGAAAATAAAGAGGGAGATAGAAAATGAGTGGAGGAAGAAGAGGAAAAAAGAAGAGAGAATGGAAGAGATGGGAGAGGAAGATAGAGAAAACATGGGGAAAGAGATATAGAGAAAAAGTAGAAAGAAAAGAAAAGTGGAGATAAAGGAAGAGTGGATGGAGAGATGGGACATACGGAGGAGAGGGGGAGACAGAGACAGTAGGAAAGAGAGAGGGAGAAAGGAAGAAAAAAGACAAGATAAGTGGAAGATGTATGTAGAGGAGGAACGTGATGAAGATTTATAGAGAGATGAGAGTGGGGGAGAGGGATGAAGAGAGGAGAGACACAGTGTTCACTGAGTGAAGTCACTGAGTCAGCACTGCTACTCAGCTAAAAGAGCTGTATTTGAGAAGTTCAGGACAAAACCAGGCTCGCACCCAAATCCCTGTTAATTCCAGCAGTCGGGTCGCTCTTGGGTTAAGCCTCACGCGCAGTACATGAGTGCCGGACAGCAACGTCAGCTTTGATGTCGAATTAATTTCAGCAATGAGGCACAAGAGCAGCGAGCGTCCTTGACTTCCCGCAACCCGCAGTCATGAGAGGCTGTTTTTCATGGAGGTACAGAAGAGGTGCATAATGGGACTGTAGTCTAGAGTCTAACTGTCTCACTTCCCACTGGAAAACTTTTGCCAAGCAGTCAAACTCTTTATCCCTTTATCTCGATATATACCGACGGCCCTCTGTTTCTAGGATCAGCTTCTCTCTTGCTTCCTCCAAACCCTAATCCAAAAACATCCTCAGAGCTGATTCCAGATCAACGTAAAAAGGACAGGTGTTAAGCTGGAGGAGACAGGGCAAGAGATTAAATCCAGCCTAGCGGGACCCTACCACACCTGACTCGACTCGTCTGCTGATTAACAAGCCTTCATGATGTTAGCAAGGTGTTAGATCATCATCATCATCTCCTCTCTGGTGTGAGAGGAATCTGACCGCTCCTTAGCCGTTAATGCTAAGATGTTGCCTGGAAAAAGAGCCAGAGCCATTTCCTGAAAAAAACAAATCTCATTGTGCAGACACTTGATGATCTGTCCTTCTTTAATAAATTAAAAAAATATATATATGGCATTGGCAAACTGCTGTGGTACAAGAGGAATAAAACACTTCGGGACATGCCATTATTGAAAAATAATCAACTTCGGGGGGTGCTAACAGTAACTCTGCTTCATGCTGGTTGATCATTTTTCTATAACATCACGTGCCCAAATGTTTTATCCCTTAATTAATATCCAAGGAATATCCAAACTGAACAAATATTTATATTTTTCTCCCAAGATATCATTTTTCCATGATAGCTAGCAACCCTGGAAGGCCAAGGCTAACCCTCATTTCCCCTGACACATATAGCACCAGCTGTGAACTGGCTGAATGCTAACAATCCCGTTCTTGTTACATCCCATAACAAACGCCTGCGATTATCAAGTGTCGTTCTGAGCGATGGAAGGTGGTCATCCTTCCCATACGCTCTCTATCTTGGGAATCTCAGGACATCGACATCCAAGTAGAAATATCTTTTCTACATAAAGCAGAATGATGACAAGTATCTGCAATACATTCTACAGCAGGACACTGTGCTTGTGGAATGTAAGAAATAAACGGAATAAAGATCCTCACCTGACAGGTGCTAAAGGGCTTGATGCTCCATGGGAACTGGGGTAGATCCTGGATGGAGACCTGTAGACTGTAGGTGTTCCCTTTAAACAGAAGAGTCTTGGGTTCCTCCAGGAGCAAGCCATGTCTGTTGCTCTCTGCGGTCACCACTCCCTGTGGCAAGGCAGAAAAAGGCATTCAATTATATAAAGAGCTCTAACTGGTCTCTTTAAGCAGCTCTCAAGGGTTCTTTGGCTGATTGCCACAACCTTTAAAGGTTTCCCCAAAGGCTCAAACCAAAGACGATCTAATAAAACTGCTGGACTGGTGTTATATTGAAGATGTCTGCTCCTTCATAGTTCTTTATCAGTTCCACTGCAGAGTAGGAAAGCTCCTGAAACCCCTATGTGTGATTCACAATGGTGATGTCATGAACCTTGCAAAGATCACACTATCCTCTGAGGTGTGATTTAGTGTGAAACCACAGAGGTGAAGATGTTAGGATGGTGGTGTGTGTAGTTGATAACGAGATGAAAGAGATGGTCTGCTCTGGTTTGTTGTAGAGAGCTTCTATATTTTCAAGGAGTCTCAAGAAGGACTGGCCCCAGACATTTTGACCTGAGGAGGTCCTGTGTTGGAAAAGGATATGAGACAGCTGGTTGATATTGTTGAGATGAACAAGACATGGACTACTTGATGCACTTAAAAAGGCTTGCTCAAAGGTTATCTGAATGATCAGTAGTATTATCTTTCTAAAAGGTTTCTACATAGAACCTTTAAGGGTTACCACAGAGGGCCAGTTAGATCGATTTAACCTTTTCCGCAAACCATGAATGGCTAGAAATCTTCATGCTCCATCTCCTCATTTAACAACACAGATGTTACTCTTTCAGATTACGAACGATTACATATCCTTCAAGTTTGCATTGTTGCAAGTCATTGTGGATATCAGTGTCTGTATGTGTGCACCTGATCATCACACCCATATGTGCTTGATGAACATCCCATTCCAGATTTAGTCCCCTTTTGCTGTTATAATAACCTCCACTCTTCTGAGGAGGCTTTCCACTAGATTTTAGAGCGTGGCTGTAGGGATTTGTGTTCATTCAACTACAAGAGCATTACTGAGGTCAGGCACTGAGGAGGCCTGGGATGCAGTCGGTGTTCCAGTTCATCCCAAAAGGAGTCAGTGGGGTTGAGGTCAGGGCTCTGTGCAGGACACTCAAGTTCTTCTACTCCAACCTTAACAGGTTGCTGCTGGAACAGGTTTGGGCCTCTTAGTTCCAGTGAAAGGAAATTGAAATTGTAAAGCAAACAAAGACATCCTGTAAAATTCTGTGCTTCCAACTTTGTGGCAACAGTTTGGTGAAGAACCACATATGGGTGTTAAAGTCAGGCATCCACAAACTTTCAGCAATATAGTGTTTACTTGTGTTGGGAAAACTTTGCATGAATGGAAAAACACGTTCTTGGTTAAAGTTGCCTTGACACATTACTACAGGACATTTCGCAGCTGAATAAAAATTAAATGAGTGTAGGTTCAGATCCTAGGACAGGAAACGAGAATGCTCGTTTAGTTGATGTAAAGACTAAACGTTACACTCTTAATAAACACAGTTAAACTGTATCCATCATCAGTGCTGTATCCAACATTAAATCCCTCATGTAAAAGTGCTTTAAAAAAAAACAACAAAAAAAACAAATCAACATTACTGCAGTGTGTGAGTCACAGATTTAATGGTCGATGGTCAGGGGAAAAAAAAAAAAAAATACTGGCATCAGCATATCCACTTTTAGAAAGTGTTGGAATCCTCAGAGAATCCTCGCTTTTCCCGGCTCAGATGAAAAATGGTGATGGCAATGCAAAAACAGAGCAAAACACAAACCAATACACACACACACACACACAAAAAAAAACAACAAAAAAAAAAAACAGAATCAGCGTGAACCTTAGAAAAGTAAATTGAATTTAAATTGATTAACGGCTGCCTTGCTTTCAGGTGTAGCACTGTTCATCTGTCATAACTGCTTTGTGTCTCACTGGCTTTCTCAGATACGCGCGTGCGTGCGTGCGTGCGTGTGTGTGTGTGTGTGTGAACAGCATCTATTCTGAGCATTCTCAATTTCTCCCTGCTTACTGATAGCAGTGTGAACACTCATGCAACACTACAGTGATTGATTCTGACGCGCGTGTGTGTGTGAGAGAGATGAAGAAAGAGAAACAGCAATGTTGACAGCTATATGAAAATACAAACTGTAATCGCGCAGTGCGACATCAGCTCTTTACTGAAAACAAAACTTGTGGGTTGCTTTTTGTCACCTTTCGTTTTTTTTTAACCGCATCACACTTTCAGAATGAAACGTGATGCAAATATGGAAAAACGTGAGTGTAACATCCGCCAAGAGAAACAGCATACTTAATTTTGTCCCAACCTGCATTAGGAGTTAGACTTATGCTAATCCAATGCAACATTTGGAGCATTTTGTTTTACAGTTACAGGTAAATGAGCACGGTATCTGCCATGGTATCTCCATGCACACACACATTCTCACCTCGGATCAATTTAGAGCACCCAGTCCACCTAACAGCATGTTTTTGGGAGGTGGGACGAAACCGGAGAACCCAGAGGAAACATACACAGACATTGGGGAGAACATGAGAAACTCCACACACACATTAACCTGAGCTCAGGATTAAATCCTTGGAGCTGTGAGGTGGCATTGCTACTTGCTTTAGCACAAATGTATAAGACTTATCTCAAACGGAAGTGGGAGAGTAAAGAAGAAGTGGGATCAGAGACATCATAGGGAAGGCAGCGTGAAAGGAAATCCTGGAACGTTTGACTTAAGGTAGAGATAATAGGAGTAGGGTACTATAGATCAGTAGAGTGTGATGGTCGGATTTCTAGTTTTGCACTAGACGGAGTGAATGTTCAGTCAGTCTCAATGATCCTGAAAGATTTGGCGCCCCTTTGGTGCACACTAGGTCTGGATTTACCTCCCGCAATAGCAAATGTACAAGCACAAACCCACATTATAATCAGTATGAATGAAATATGAAAGAACAGTGGATTTTGAGGAAAGTGAGAGCCTCAGCACTGGGCAGTACTTCACATTTATCTATTCCGACAGATGTTTTTGTATAAAGTGACTTCTAGAGTTTAGGGTCTTGCTGGAAAGCCTGGAAGTTTTGTCCTAGCTCTCAGAACCTCCTGAACCGCCCTTTACAGCTAGCATTATCCTCTTAGTGTAAGCCCTCTCTGCTCTAGTCCTCCAAAGTCTAGATGGCATTTTGGTTTATATCTGGATTTGCTGCACTATCATCCGCCACCTATTTGAAATAAACGGATTACTCAGCCAAAAATAACTTCTTTCACACGGGAAACACTCAGCTACCAGCAGCTCATGAACACATCTTCAGTCTCCACTTACACAATTCATTCCATCAGCCACCTGCAGCCGAGCACCTGTGATCTCTAATTAATATTCCCAATGCATTCCAATGACACTGCAAACAAAGCTAACAAGAATTGTTCAATATATTTTACCTTATTAAACAAAGGCTGCCAAGATGCTATTTTTGCACTTGATACTGGAGTCCACTGCCCAATCATATCTACTGAACCTTATCCCATTCATTACCTTTCCAAACTAGACTGGTTTGCACAAATCAGCCTTCGATTTAGAAAGAAGTGTTAATTGAAGGCAGGTGGCTGTGGCCATTGAGGTGTAAAGTGCATGATAGCAAAACCAAAAACACAGCAAATTCGGAAACATGACAGCGAAACCAAAAACAAACAAACGCAACAGCAAAACCAAGCACATAATAACAACACCAAATACATGAACAGCAAAACTAAAAACACGACAGCGAAACCAAAAACACGACAACAAAGTGAGAAACATGACAGCAAAACCAAACACCTGACGACAAAACCAAAAATACGACAACAAGCCAAAAACATTACAGCAAAACTAAGCAGGACAAAAAACAAACAAACAAACAAACAAAAATATTAAAGCAAAACCAAACACATGGCCAAAAAAAAAAAAAAAAAA
>CM040998.1:2173497-2208909 GCA_022985145.1 Pangasius djambal
TATATATATATATATATGTGTGTGTGTGTTACCTTAAGATGAACCCGAACATATTGCAACACCACACAGAAATGAATGCGATATAGAGTGTATCATATGGAAAACAGGAAGACGTATTGACCTGTAGTTAAGTGAGAAAAGGAAAGAGAGAAATGTACAGAATGATGGAGGGATATTGTGTTTCACCTGGACTCTCCTTGATCGATGAGCATGTACATTTCCCAGGACGTGTCCTCGGCGATCGCCCCATGGGACACCAGCAGACTGACTCCTGCACAAACAACACGCCAGACATCTGCCATCAGCTCACACGTCAGGAGTGCGCTCGCCTCGGGAGCGAGCTGGAAACTTTGGATGCGTTGGTGAACGTGTAATGAATCACATGGGAATGAAAGTGCATTTCATTCTGACGTCCAGCTTCCGGTAATAACGCTGAATAAACGCACTGCCGTGTAATTGCTTGTATGAAGAAAAACTTAGTCATTCTGGCAAAATTACAGGCTTATTTATTATTAGAATTATACGACTTTGCTTACCCGTGCAGCGCGCTCTTTATTTTCAGGTGCTCAGACGTCATCATCTGACGTGTACTTGCTCTAAGAACTCCCACTGGCTGTTTTTAATAGAACTGACTCTGTGTCTGAGTACTTATGTCACATAGTTGTGATTTTTTTTTTTTTTTTTAAAGAAATAGCTCGGGTAGACAGCATCTCAAGTGGGAATTACGAGATCTTTGGTGAGTTCTTAGTTATGTGGAAGAATATGTGATGAATGTAAGATGTTTTTTATTTATCGATTTCGTCTGCCCTTGGGTTCACATGGTCAGCGCTGCTCTGAGATCCATCGAGGAGTCTGGTTTTGAAATGATTTGGTTATTCAGAATAACAAGAGGATTTACTCCGGATTTATTAAGACGGAAGGCGTGTTATTGGGCTGCACTCGGAGTGCATTACCTGATGCTGAAGTGTGGACTCGGGCTTCAAATTTCACCGCTGACTATTTTAAAACAACATTCTGAAATCCAGAGGATGCCTCTGGATCGTCCGTGAAACAGGTTAGTTCCTATAAATACTGTGCTGTGGTAGAATGCGAATGAATGCAGTTAGATGTGCAGCGTAATTGGATGGTGAGTGATCTGGTCAAGGAATCAAGTATAAAATGCGGTCACTTCTGAGACACGGGAACATAAAATGGAGGAAGGAGCAGGCTTGAGTGCTTTCAAGGTCATTCCCCTGTGCTGTTCTGTTGTCTCCTCGGATAGATAAGGGACAAGAGAGAGAGAGAGAGAGTGAGTGAGAGAGAGAGAGAGAGTTCTAGTGCTCTAAAAGACCAATAAAAGTGTTGGTTAAGTTTCTCAGTTTATCCTCTTTTTTTTTTTTTAATGCATTCAGTTTTTAAAAATCTTTTAACCCTGTGTCATTAAAGCTGTTTTGTTGAACTTCTTGAAGCTTATTACATTTTTGGACCAATTTCTTTTTCATTATCTTTCAAAAATCTGTATGTAGTCGCGCTTTCGCAAATATCCTTGTAGAGTTTAACAAGTAGAGTGTTTTAAAACTGCTTCATGACAGTCATCCAGTCACAAACACACACACACACACACACATGCTGGTGATTTCACTGTGACTCTAAAGAGGACTGAAGTACCCTTCAGAAGAGAAAGCAGGCCTGCTGGACTGTTGACCTTTTTGCTCATTAGCCAATGAAAATTGTGATTGTCTCACGGCACATCACGGCTAAACGAAACACGTCTCATCATGCTTTCTGCAGCGGATTTGTGCTAATGATGCTGAGATTGGCTCTTTATCATGAGAAAAGGTTTAGGAGGGCTGGGGGGGAAAAACAGTCACGTCTGTCTGCTGACTAAAGGCAGAAAAACATAAACGACGGCACTCGAGTCAAAGCTATAATGAAGCTGTTCACCCTCAGACTCGCTGTTAAACAGAGGCGGCTGTAAGAAAGTGATGTTAATGCTGCAGTTTTGTCATTTCTTTAAAGATCGTCAGAACTTTCTGCCTCCACAAATAATACGGACCCCAGTCTGCTCCTAGGAGTGTCACGGTACCATTCAGCTCCTAATTAATATCTGCATATCTATTTACAAAACTGTACAAGCACAAATAAATAAGCAACCAAAAAAAAAAAAGCAAATAAATAAATGAGCTGACAATAAGCAAATAAAATAAATACGCAAACAACCAAATACATAAGCAGACAAAGAAAGAAGCACATAAGCAAATAGATAAATAAGCAAACGAACACAAAAAGCAAGCACATAAATACAAAAAAATAAGCAAATAAACCAAAAATACGCAAATTTATAATCAAACAAACAGCCAAATACACAAGTAAGCCAATATGTAAATAAGAAACCAAACAAAAAAATAACAAATAAGCAAGCAAGCAAATAAACAAATAAATAAATAATAAAAAAAACCCAAATAAATAAACAACAAAGAAATAAGCAAACACACAAATAAGCAAATAAAAAAATAAGCAAACTAACAAATCAGCAAATAAACAGATAAACAACCAACCAAACAAGCAAAAAATCAAACAATCAACCAAACACATGAATAAGCAAATAAATAAAGAGTAAGCAAATAAAGAAACAAACATTCATAAATGTGTGTGCACATAAATGAACAAATAAACAAACAAAAATAAAAATGCAAATAAATAAATAATTTCTCTTAGCAAACTGAAACCCTGCTCTGCCACTTGAATGTAATCTTAACGCAGTTTCTTTGTAAATGTATAAGCTGTGATATCACACCAGATTTTCGATATTTCAGATTTCCCAGCGCCTCTAGGAACCTGTGCTACGGAACAAATTGCGAAGAGAACTGAAGACAGAGACTGAAGATAGAGACTGCACTTCTGGTTATCATTAGCGTGGTGTATCTCCACAGCCCCACCTGCATTGGGCATGACCAGTCGTCCTCCCTGGTGTCCGAACACGCCGCTGCTCCTCAGATGAGTCCTGTAGGAGTTGTAGGGTCCATTGTTTGTGGGTACGGGCGACGCCGGGCCCTGGGGGTAAGTCTTGGCGTGGTACTCAGCTGTGAAGGAGCTCTGCACTTTAGCCGTGGCGTCAGGCAGCGGGTCGAAAAGCTCTTTCCCCACAGAGTCACGGAAGCTGTAGGTCTGCTCAGGCCGGGCAGATGAATTCAGAAGCAGAGGATTGCCTGAGAGAAGAAAGATAGGATGATTCTCTCTTGTGCAATAATCAATATAACCAATATCGATGGAAAGAAAAGCCCAAAAGCACTCTCAGGCTGCTGTACTAGTGTGTGTGTGTGTGTGTGTGTGTGTGTGTGTGTGTGTGCGCATTTTGACTCAGGAGATCAGACTGACGAGGCTCGTCCAAAACAAGCTCGAGTTGGAAGCATTCTCGCCACACTACAGAATGTAGAGTCATAAATATATTAAACATGAGTGGCCACAACTGGACTGGTCAATAAATTAGAGAGAATAAAACTGGATGTTTTTAATCATTAAAACTCAGCCGGAGGTTGTGATCACTGGAGCGGATGCATCGGTCTCGCAATCGTTCCTCATTATTCCGCGTGGAATAAGTACGTCAGAATTAAACACCAAAACACAGAAATTGTATCAAATGGAAAAAAAAAAAAAAAAAAGGAATGAAAAGAAGTTGAAAACAGTTCAAGGTCCAATACTTGATTGAAAGATTAATTAAATTAAAGATTGAAAATGGTAGCAAATGTTAACATCTAATCAGCTGCTTTAAATCAGAGTTTGTAACTTGTGTGGAAATATGGGTGAAGTAACTGTAGCATCAGAGGGCAGCGATTACAGTTTTTATCCGTTTTTTTCCTACACTTCGTAACTGTGCTATAAACACCTTGCTGTGGGTGCTAAAGTGGAAAGGTTATTTTAATATATTTAATTTTATATATGAACAGTCTAAACGACATATATAACCTAAAGCTTCTGATCCTCCACTTCACAGTTAATATGAACATTCCGGGTCAAAAAAAAAAAAAAAAAAGCCACCATTTTGTCCTCCACAAATCAAACTGGTGTGTTTCATTAGCATGCATTACAGCTACGCGCAGGTTGTTTTTAATTGCTGGATTTCCACTTTCTCCGAAATGTTTTTCTTCTCGCTGTTAGCTATGACTCAAATCTCCCATGGTGTGATATCTTTATCATCTTCCCTTGCCCTAGCGCTCCCTTCTTCCCTCCTACCTCTCTTTTTCTTCCTCTTCCTAGGGAGCATCCATTTGAGCTCTCTTTGGGTGACCTTCTAGTTTTGAGAAGAGTGACTAAATCGGGATGATCCCAGCATGAGCTCCAGCAGGCGGTGGTCATACTTCACCGTTCCTCCTCCACCTCTGCCAGCTTGCCCCTGTGCCCGGCTCGCCCTGTGCCACGTGCCGCACAGACTGTAACCCTCATCCCAGCTGCCGCGCAGCAAGAGGCGCGAGGCTAATGGCCCTTTATTTTTAGGAAAACCATAAATTACCCCAGGCGAACAGATCAGTGTCACTGACATTTCAGTCACCAAATGCTTTGTGTATCCCGTGCTATACACACAAGCGAACGCGTAATTTGCAGACGCTCTGATTCAATCTTCCGATGTATGTGAGGACCGTTTCGCATTGTAATAACGGTTCCGAGATGGTGACTTGACGAGTGACAGAAGCTACAATACGTTTCTGTTCATGTGGCACAAATACATGCATGGAGAAAAGTAACTACAAAAAAATTCATCCAAATACTTGAATGATCAGCAAAAAAAAAAAACCCAAAAAAACAAAGATGGCTCTGGGGCTTTCACCATCCATGCTGCTGCAGTGAGAGTGAAATGGAACGGAGATGCCCGCATGCAGAGACACGCTGCACTTGACAAGGCATGCCATCAGCTCTGCATCTGAGATGCAGCCAGTTAAAAGGTCAGGCAGCTTCAGAGGAGATGATGTTTGATAGTGTGTGTCTTGTAAAGGTGAAGGATCGACACTTCAGACATCCCGACTGCAACACAGATTACTTGGGGAAATAAAGGTGTCTTGATCGGTGCATGGGCATGCTAGGGTAAGCAACTGAATTAATGAACCATGAGTATTAAAATAGATATTCTTCTGGGCATGCATCCCTTACATTAAGACAGTACCCCATATGATTTTGAGCTAATGTGTATTTGAGGTCGTTTCTAAAAACCTTCAGTTGGTTATAAATCCTTAACACTTTGTCCAATCCTTATCAAAATTGACAGGTAGGTGCAAGACATGGCTCTCAGTAAATGCACCAAATACTGGACTTTGCTTCATTGGAGAATAAAATAATTGTATAAACACACTTTCACAGATGTCAATAAATCCAAGTCAATAAATCGGTCCATGTGAAATCAAAGGTGATGTGGTTGAATTTTTCAATTTCATACAAATAAGGTCATAAAAGAATGAACTTTATCTTTGTCCCAAACATATTTTTTTTCATACAACTTGCAAATTTGCAAGCGCGAGTTGGAACGCGGAAGTGATCTTTCCCGAAAACAGTACAATGAACACCCACTCAGATCTTAAGCAAACTTATCCAGTTATTAGCTGTTCTATGCCACATCGCTAATCTGATTAGTCGAATGGTGTGGATTAATTTTCTATAACAGCAGCTCTGAGAGACGAGCGGCTGTAATTCAAATCACAGCTTTATATTAATGTGCTCTTTATAATATGGCATTACTTTACTGGGAATACTCATCTTTTCATCTGATGGAGAACAGGAGAGAGAGAGAGAGAGAGAGAGAGAGAGGGAGAGATAATGATAGAGAAGGAAGGAGTACATTATGTTTATCATCTGAGCTGCTTAATGTGAAACAATGAGCTAGTCTTTTTTTTTTTTTTAAGCGCAAAAGTAATTAAACTGAAATTAAAGGGCTGGCATTGTGGCACAGTGCGGCGTATTAGTGCAATGCTCATCTTAATTGTTTGTATGAGTGACTTCGTGCAGTCTGAAAAGCTGAAATGTTTTTTTTGTTTGTTTTTTATCAAATTAACATGTTGATGTGAATTTACAGATCTGACGAACACTGCAAGCACTAAAACCTGGTGCTTAATTAAAAATAAGCAGGAAAACACAAGTGTCATGCCTCCTCCAAATAGTTCATTAAGAAAGGCAGGGTGCTTCTGCCACTCAAGGACACTTCACATAGCACAACGTTGGTAAAAACAACCACATGCACACTCTATACATGTGGTGTGGTCCTAGAAGGTCAATGATGGGATGTCTGCCAGTGCAATGCCATTAGAAATAACAGTAGCCTACCAGACAGAAAAGAACGATAGTGACTATGGTCCAGTGGTGAGAATGGCTCTGGCAGGTGCTGTTTTATTACTGCGTATTACAACAATTATAATCACACCATCACAAATTATTGAGCTACTGTCATTGCGGAATATTGGACCTGTTAGATCCAGCACTCAACAAAGTGACGTTTGGTCCTAAAAGCTCAAGCTCACTGATGGGAGATACAGGAAGGTTCAAATGGTGTGGATGACGATATGGAATGACAGTGCTCTGACAATTATGTTGAATGACAGATGTCTAATAGACTTAAATGATAATCTCTCAATACTCTTAAATCGTAGCTGTACAATATGCTTATATACTAGTTGTACAATAGACTTAAAATGTAGTTGTTCAATAGGCAGCTTTCACAATCATCCAACAGGCTGAAAGCAGGCTTGAATGATAGTTGCCCAATAGGCAGGAATGACCGTCAACCAATAGGCTTAAATGATAGTCATCAAATAGTCAGAAATGATAGTTGCCCAATAGGCAGGACATGACTGTTGTCGATTAGACAGAATGACTGTTGTCCACTAGGCCATTGTTCCTGCCTATTTGACGATAGTTGTATTTAATAGGCTTAAACAATAGTCTTCCAATAGGCAGGTTTGACTGTCATCCAGTAGGCTTAACTGTTAGCCATCCAATAGGCTTGAATGACAGTTGTCCAATAGATAAGGATCTCTGTCGTCCAACAGGCTTGAATGACAGTCATGCAATAGGCAGGGAGAAGTCCAACAGGCTTAAATGATAGTTGTTCAATAGGTGGGAGTGACCATAATCCCGTAGGTAGGGATGATTGTCGTCCAGTAGACAGGAATGATAGTCCTTCAACAGGCAGAAATGACAGTAGACCAATAGTCAGGAATGACAGTTGACAAATAAACAGAAATGGCTGTCATACAGTAGGCTAAAATGATTTATCCAATAGGCAGAAATGACAAAGCAGTAGGCAGGAATACCAGTGGTTCAATGTGCTTGAATGGCAGTCAATAAACAATAATGGTCCAATAGGCAGAAATATCACAGTCCCTATAGCCTGGAAAGACAGTCTTCCAATAAACAGGAATGTCTATGGTCCAGTGGTGGGAATGACACTGGCCCAATGTAAGGTATGACAGTGGCAGGAATTACAGTCATCCAGTGGTGGGAAAAACAGTGTTGTAATAGACGAGAGTGACATTGAGCCCAAAAAGAATCATTTACAGTGCTCAGAATGATGAGCAGGAGGGCTGGGACAGCTGGGCTAGTTAAACAAGACTGATGGGTTGCGGGAAGACACCCAACTGTGCCCACATCCCCTCCCTTTGTATGATTTGTGTGGGGAAGACAGTGGTGGTGGTGGACGTTGTGTGCAGACAGAGGGTAAGTTTGCCTCTCCGGACCATGAGCACAGCATGCTCACAGTGACTCGCTGTAACCATGATCAGCCTGTGCGCTGCAAGACAGGAATGATAGACTCGCTCCTAAAAAAGAATGAAACTGATGTTCAGCGCAGCATGCATCACCGATGAATCTGGGTGAGAATGTGCGGTTTAGACAGAACTGCCACGAGCATCTATAAAGAACAGATCAGGAAGCAATCTCAGCAAGGACACACGGGTCAACACTGAGACACTCTGAGCCTCTGTTCTGCATCAGATCATGCATGAAGAACAACTCTACAGACCTTAGTTCAAGCAAGCCAAGGGCAACACCGCATGATCTCATAAATCTATTACGTGCGCACAGCAGAGTGCTAACAGCTGCTTCCGCTGCCTAGAACTTTTTACTCCATCAAACTCACTGAACAGAAATGAATGGGCTGACCAATCTAAGCCATCATTCAGTCTATCCTGTCTCACCTTGTCTGGTGGATTTGAAGTTGAAGGACTGGAATCCACCAGCGAGGGCAGACGAGTCGATGACATCCACGCCGTATTCACTCTGGCTCCGGCGGTACAGCGTCACAGATATGACGAGGACAGTGACGGCGATGGCTCCTGCTGCCAGTCCCGAGTACAGTGCCACCTCATTGGAGCCATCCATGCCTGCAAGAGCGAAACACAGACGTGGTGGTTTATGTTAGCTGCATTGGAAATATTTAGCGCATGAGAGGATGAGGGTCTGAGCTAGCTAGCTAGACAGATGAATAGTGGTAGTCCATGGTTCTCCTAGACTATGGAATTGCACTGTATGCTTCGCGTATAGTTTATAATAGCTAGCTAAAGAGAACTTCATTTAGTCGGCCAACTATTACAGTTTGCAAGCATAACTTGCTTTAACGAAGAAGTATTTCGGTTCACACAAACCGAAGCAGTGTTATGTCATGGTGGTCACCTAGCCAACCTGTGATTTCATTCATGATAGAAAACTCTGGCCATGTTTCTTTTATGTTAACATTATCAATTTTAAAAAAAGGAATTTTTCAAGAAGGCATGTGACTGTAGAACAAGTCCAGGATTGTGAAATAGCATTGATTAAAACACAGGGTGTAAATGAGGGCTGATAACTACTGGCGTAAGCAGTTCCTTTTCCAAGATGAATTTCCGCCCCCCAAAAAATGGCTGGCACAGAAAAGTGAGCATTACCGGGGGTCATGGTTCAATTACTATCGCTAAAAAATGGCTGTCACGTCCAGCGCTCATGATTAGTCTGGCAAATCCCTTGGACACCTGTGCAAACGGGAACAGGTGCAATATGCATACGTTTAGCAGCGTATGACGATGCGCTTGGCACATGCCTGTGATCTGGGAAGGTGCAAAATTCCAGGACTCTCACAACTTTAATCAGAGACGCCGCAGTGTGCCAGCACCCCACACCAAGCTACATCTGTTCAGCTGACCTCTGCAGCATGAAGACTCTGCCAGCTCGCCGAGGACGGAAAAGGGCATCAGCCGTGCTGGGAATGCGACGCTGGGTAACTGCTTGTAAGCTCAACCTGCTGTATTTAAAGTTTCCTAATGAGGTAATGTTGCTTTGGAGTTAAGTGGCCACATTCGTCAGGCTGACCCGAAGGAAACGAACTTTAACCCTCGTTGTGTGCTCACTATTTAGCAATGGATGTCACACTGTCCTCAACTTTTTTTTTTTAGACACTACAGCCATATGACTGTTATATTTATTTCACATTGTACCACAGCACTGCTGAGTTCTTGATTCTGATTGGGATCCTTTCTATAGTAACAGCTCATTCGTGGTAACCGTTTCTGTAAATGTATTTAACATTTATGGAAGGAGTCTCCAGTTTCAGTACTAAAAGACTCATTATTTGTAACTTCAAGAGGGAGAAAAAGAGATGCTGGTGAGAATGTTCATAGCTGCTATAACATAAGTGCTAAGTTTCATGGACATTCTACAATATTAAATGTAACTATAAATGGCATGTCATTCATTAAAAAGAAAATAAACACCGCAATCATTAGCAAGTTGCTGTGGTATGCAAGGGATACATGTGCTGTTATAGGAAAATGATCTTGGTGAACTTTGGGGTGGGACCAGTAACTCGTCGCGCCACCCTGTCATTGATTATTTGCACATAACAGCACGTCCTGAAATGTTTCATGGTCTGATGAATCCTATCTTCATCTCAGTGATTGTCAGTTTAAACTTTGTAGGTTTCCGGATGGCAGGTTAGAAGGTGACAGCCACAAACATCGCCTGTTTGATTTTATAAACACTAATCATTTCTAGACACTGAGCCGAGAACATGTTGTTCAAGTTTCATGTTTAAAAAAAAAAAAAAAACTATCTGGACAGAACATAATTAACCTTGGCTTCATGCTGAGTGTTATGCGCGGGACTCAGTCTGACCTGCTGCAGTAATGATTTCAAACCGCATTTAGAGACGGAAGAAGGAGCATGTTGCTGACACTCGTTTTGAAACGTGCTAAGTGGTGATTGGTTGGGTTAACGCAAAACACAGGGGAGCAAAAGAAGACACGCTATGCTTGCTTAAGTGAGCTAATGTGCAGTAATTGCGTCCCATTAGCTCGGCTAAATATAGCTCGCGCTCGCACGCCGTATCCCATCACTCATCCTGCCTAATCTGACCGCTGCAAATCCACCTGAACTTGAAACGGCAGAATGATTGCGGCGGGGATTGTGGGAAATGGCCATTTCTGATGACTGACAGACCTCTGATAAACGAAATGTGATGGATGGATGGATGGATGGATGGATGGGAGGATGTGTCCTGAAAGCAGTGGGTATTTTGCTCATCCGGAGGATCTATCTCTTCTTCCGCCACATTAATCAGACGTCATATTTTGACAGGCGTGAGTGCAGATGTTTAGCGGCGATACTCAATTATCCTGATCTCCGGCGCGGCGTGGTTCCTTTCGGAAGAGTGGCGTCTGAGGGAAACGGACCTCTCTCGCCTCTCAGTTATGCGAGCTGCTATCGGGGCAGGTGCATTCAGCGATTTGGAGTGAAGGATAAGCTGATTAAAGCTCTGTAATAGGGTGCGGCTGGCCAACTTAAGCCTGCGCTGTCATATTTAAACTCAGTTCGCTGACAGCTTTTTCAATGGGACGGAATTACTCGATATCAGATGCCATATATATGATATACGACCAGTTCTCTCAACCGGTGTACGAACAAGCCAACGACTGAGGCTGTAAACAGAAGCCCTTCTCTTCCAAGCAGATGTCACCACAGGTATGGTACTGATTCTGGAAAAACGAATCAGATACATGAAATATGGAAGTAAAGAGACTCACTCTGAGGCTTAACATCATGCAGCATCTTCCCATCTGCAGAGAGACACACAGAGAGAGAGAGAGAGAGAGAGAGAGAGAGAGAGAGAGATACTGAATTAGAGAGCACCCCCGAATCACTTAACTAAGGCACTCGGAGATTCAGATCATGCAGTGAGGTCCAAATGCTGGCTGTGCCAACATCAGCTGGAGATAATGATGCATGGCATCATTACAGTCGGGATGCGCTGACAGATGGCACTGAGACACTTTGCTTCAGCCCGCAGACGGAGGACCGCAGAACAAGCCTCGCCGAGAAGGCGTGGAGTGAGGCGACAGCTACAATGCTTAGCCTCGATTCGTGAAAACTGTGCTTTTTGGAATGAGCCTTTAATTTCACTCTACAACTACAACACTGCTGAATTTTGGATTCTGGCTGGTCAGAAGGTGCAAAAACTGTTGATATGGTGTTGATATGGTGATGTTTTAGAGACTAAGTATAAAACCAAGTTGTACAATTTCTCACACTTATCTTATACATACGTACATTCCGGGTTGTTTAGCAGTTATACCATTAGTCAGCATTAAACTTGCCAAAATGTTTTGTCAAACCAGTTTGCGAGTTTACGTGAGTTTATGTAAGAGAGCATGACGTCAGGGTTTAATAGCATATGCCACTGTATGGGAGAGGAAATATGATTTCAAGTCTGCATCTAAAACATCATGCCATGGGATGATGGAAAACAGAGCGAATGAAGAAAATGGCTAAATGATGATGATGATGATGATGAAGAAGATGATGACCTCTAAACAGGCTTTACCTTGAGTGCACAGGTCGCCGGTGCAGTTCTCCATGTCATGACCTTTGCCCTCGCAGGTTCTTCCGCGGTTCCGAGGAGCAGGAGCGGTACACTCCCTCCATCTCTGCCTCTCACACTGGGCGTTACATGCCGTCCACTCGCTCCACTCGTCCCATCCTCCATCCACTGACGACACATGGGTTAACACCAACTTAAAGTCATAGGGTACACAAATCCGTTATTGCTTTCAAATGAAGATAATGTTAGCTCTCTTTCAGTGAATCTTGGGTAAAGCTTGGGTAAAGTTTTACATCCACTAATCACCAGGCTGATCTCGCTTGTCCCTCCCGTCACCTTCATCAAATCTACCTCACTTGGTCTATTTGAGACTCAGCCAACAAACGAATGAGAACTAAGAGAAGCCCTTAATTTTCCCAGCAGGCCAGATCTTCCAAACAAGAAGCCTGTGAACGTTTTAATCTCCGTGCATCACGAGTATGATTTCATTTGTTGGGGGGCGTTGAGTTTAAATTAGCCAATCTGACTGCGCCACATGTTACGCTGACGGCTCGAGCGCTGCCAAGAAGCATCACGCGTAAGAGCGCCCTAGAGGAAACAATTACGTAGTTATTACATTGCACGTTCTTAAAGCTCTCCATGGCCGAGCGAGGCTCCTTCCCTGCTCATCTAAATGCAAATGATGTTTGTGTGTTAGTGCTAATGTGGCGCAGGTTTCAGGTGTTAAGAGCAGGTGCTGTATGTTGCTTGCTCGATGTAACATGTCTCACTAATGTGTCTGATGAATTCTAAACAGCACTGGGCTATGAAATCACTGTCTTGGGACAGACCCGGTGGCGTATTTTAGCTGGGCTGGAAACCTCAACTGCGCTAAATAAGCCTTTCTCGTTCGCAAAACGCGGTCAATAAAGCAAAACGAAATGGGAATAAAAGAACCGGCGACATTCGGATCGATCTGGCTTTCGAGTCTTTGGAATCTTCGGCGCGGCATACAGTCAAAGCCAGCGCAAAAAAAAACAAACAAAAAAAAACAGACAAATGTTTATAGCGAGCCAGATGTTGCGGGCAATTCATACATCACGTCTGTTTTGCGCGGAAGGCGGAGATGATCGATGGAAACACTGCTAAAATGCTTTCTGCAGAAACGAACGAGCCAAGTGCTGCCACCGTCGCACAAAGCCGCTCTGAGGAATGAACAATGCGACCGGCGCTCTCGGTGGACGTGACTCTTGGTGAGAAATCGGGGAAAACAGCAGCGGCTCTTTCGTTCCTAGAACAAGCCATAATCTCCGTAATCGTCTTAACTTAAAGGAGTCCGAGGCTAAACGACTTCATTTGGAAAGACGTCGATAAAATAAAACGCTCCGGCATGCTTTAAAATTACCTTCACTTTTTTTTTTTTTTTTAAGCGGGTAATAATTCAAATGAGCGCGGCGTGATGAGGCGGCTCGTATATAAATATGAGTTTTAAGCTGCTTTCCCAGAGAGAAGGAGCCGAGGCAATTAAATCAGCAGGTTATTGCCTGCCGCAGCTCGGAGAGCGGGGTGATTATTAAAATAATGCTGAGAAGTGGGTCACGGCCGGGTCCACTGGCGCTCAAAGGGACCCGAACTAATTCGTTTGCGTGGAAAACGGGGACAGAACACGAGCAGCTGCAGACTACCTGCTAGACGGCGCCGCTCCCTTCCTCCGTCCTCCAGGATTAAGCGCAGGACAGAGTCATTATAGCATGCGGGCTGTCAGTTCACCACTAATTCTATTCATATCTGTAGGAATCAATCCCCAAATGGCGCACAATGGTTTAAAAAAAAAAAAAAAAAAAAACTGTCTGAAGCTGTCTGAAGAGTTTAACTCAACATCAGCCAAGCCACAGATACTTCGATAGGAGGATGTGCCGGAGATAATAATCGGAGAGAAAGAATGCACAGATTAAAAACGCGCTGTTGCTTAACAAAGAAAAAACACGCAGTAGCTGATCTGGTGATGCTTTCTATAAGGAGATGTTTATTTAACATTTTTGGAAGGAGTCTCCAGTGTCAGAGCAAAGTTTTCTGACACTGATTTTATGATTTTGCATTGTTTTTTTTTTTTTAGGTAAGAGAAAAAAAAAAAAACGGCTGGTGGAGGAATGACCGTGTATAGCTGCTAGTTAGCGCTTTCCAAATCGTAGCTTGCATCGTCCAAAATTAGAGGTGGAAATGGTGTAAAGAGATGACAGTTGAGAGAGAAGAGGTGACAGTTTTTTTTTTTTCCCTCATCACTATGTGTGTTTGGTGACACATCGCTTCTTCTCTTCCTTCTATACTTAACTCTTAAGTGTGTTTAAATAAAACGTTTGCTTTTCTCGACTTTTCTGACATTTAGTGAAACGCGTCTGGTGCGATCTCAGAGCCTCGGGTCTGAAGCACGGCTGTGACGAATGCACAAGTGATGGATGGTTCGAGTCGGGGTTTTACAGGAGTGTGTGTGTGTGTGTGTGTGTGTGGGTAAAGGTGGAGAGGAGCGCTGACCCGGACAGAGTGCGTTACAAGTGCTCTTCTGTACGGACATGCCCTCGCAGAACGCTCCTCCGTTCAGCGGAGCCGGGTTGGTGCAGGTCCGGGAGCGCTTCTGTACTCCTCTCCCACAATCCACACTGCACTGAGACCACTCGGTCCACAGAGACCAGCCTCCGTTCACTACAGAGAGGGAGAGAGAGAGAGAGAGAGAGGGAGAGAGAGAGAGGGAGAGAGAGAATTAGCTGCTGATGAGGGATAAAGCAGAACAGGACATGCCGTTACCAACGACAACCAGCAGTGCTGCTACACCTTAACTGTACAGTGTATAGCAGACAGACAGACAGATAGATAGATAGATAGATAGATAGATAGACAGACAGATAGATAAGCAATTCTTTATTGTCATTGTAACAGTGGATGCACAACGAAATTGAGTGAGTACTCTCAGTGCAAACAGTAAGATAAAACAGACTAAGATAAAATAGAATAAGATAAAAATATACAGGTATTAAAGATACGATAGATAGATAGATAGATAGATAGATAGATAGACTGATTGGTGGATCGACAGACAAAGACACAAAGGGATAAAAAGAGACACAAAGAGACAGAGACAGAAAGACAGCCAGACAGACAAAGGGATAAAAAGACAGATAGATAGACAGACAAAGGGATAGAGAGACAGACAGGCAGAGGAATAGAGAGACTTACAGACAGACAGACAGGAGGATAGATAAATAGACAGCCAGACGAAAGGATAGATAGATATATAGATAGATAGATAGATAGATAGCCAGATAAACAGAGCTATAAACAGACAGACAGACAGAGGCATAGATAAATAGAGCGACAGACAGGCAGACAGACAACATGAGAGCTGGTGAGACAGACGGACAGACAGGTTTGTGATGTTAGGGCTGTTCCACTAAAGAAGAACAGAAGCTCTTCAGAACAGCTTCAGATGTGGAGCTTCATCTGAACACTCTCTCTCTCTCTCTCTCTCACACACACACACACACAAACACACACACCCCGTCCTGGCTCTGGTCTCTGTGCTAGCAGTGGTGTCTGAGCGTAGTTTCGAGACTGTGTGAGTGATGGATGAGCACACGGCGCGTGTTGAAATGGGATTAAGACGGAGCAGCTGCACGCCTCCACGTTTATAAAGACGTATTGATTTTTAATGCTGCGCTGTAATTGACTCTCTGGGCGCTATAGCATTAAGGATTAAGATTACAGCGCATTCACGGGGGAAAAACCATAAACATTTGTCCCTCCGCAAGCTTTCTCAGTTCTGAGCGAACACGCTGAGGGGATCGAGGACTTCTCCTGAACATAAATATTGCACTCAGAAACGCTAACACGGCTAACGACAAATGCTAATGGAGCGCGGTTTGCTACTAAATGCTAAATAGCCGGTGGCTTTCATTTAGTAGAAAGCAGCATTGCCATTAAGTGAGTTGAGGATTTTTTCTTAATGTAGCACTGAATGCTTAGAAAACATTAAATCACAGTGCGAGAGTGCTTTGTTTCGGCGCTAACGCCGTCCATGCAGTTACAATCTGAGTCTCAGTTCCCAGCTTTATGCTAAATTACTCTTGGGGAGGGGGGAAAAAAAAACTCCCTCAGAGATCAACACTTTAAATTCCTACACTTTAGACACAATGCTGCAGGATAAACACCAACGATGGCAATTAGCGCTAGCTAATTATACGCGGCAAGTGTCACACCATTTGACACTGAAAGCACTACCAGTGGCATCTTGGGTAGTCAGGAACGTGAATGTGAACGCAGGATTGGGAAGGAGTCCTCACGTCTACTCGGGACGATCTTAATTAATGTTAATGTATGATGTACAACCGTAGGGACAGATGAACACCATTAGCTGAACTCAGTACTGAAACAGAAAACAGAGGTACATGGCATCATGGCCACACTGAAGTGTGCGTGTGTGTGTTTGTGTGTGTGTGTGTGTGTGTTTGTGTGTGTGTCTCACCAAAGACGACCACAGTAGCCGTGGCGCTGCGCCTCTTGGCAACGATGTTGCTGGCCAGGCAGGTGTAGTTCCCCGAGTCGGAGAGTCGCGCTTCGTTAATGATCAGGTTGTGGTCGGCTCGAGTGTCGATGTTATCGTCGTCGAGCGAACTCACCAGCTCGTCGTTCTTTAACCACTCCACCTGCCGGAGAGAGAGAGAGAGAGAGAGAGAGAGAGAGAGAGAGAGAGGGAGAGAAGGAATCTGAATCTTTAGAATCTTTACTATACACGGTTCAGTACGTACGGTTAAGACAGATCGACAGTGGTGAAGGGGACTCTGGCTCTTTTCAGCGAGTCAGTTCATTTGACTTGTGAGTCGAGACTTTCAAAGTCTTTTTATTCTAAATCGGAGTGCAGTGATTGCCATTCTTCGCATGATTATGGCTGAAATTGCTTCATGAAGTCTTGCTCTAACAAAGTTCCTCCTAACAAAGTGACACAAAAACAATTAAAAAAATGGATTTTAATAAATAATAAAAAAAAAAAATCAGCAAAGCAGTACAAATGTGTGTACTAATGTACAGATTACAAAATAAATAAATAATCATAATAGACAGACAGAAAGCTAAGAAGATGGAGAGATAGATAGATAGACAGATAGATAGATAGAATTTGATCTGATCCTGTTGATTATAAGTCTCTCTCTCTCACTCTCTCTCTCTCTCACACACACACACACACACACGCAGTGACATCCTCTGTACAGTGGAGCATTTTAATTCTATGGCATTTGGTTGGCAGTCATTCCCAGCTGCGCGTCTGTAAACCCCGACGCCGCTTCTGTCACTTCAGGGCGCTCCTACAGAGCGGTCGGTCCCCACCCTCTCATTAGCATAATCACTAAATAACACACACATGCAGATCGGGGCGTGTAAAAGACCTAAAACAGTTGATGTACTTACCTCACATAACCAATTCATTTATTATCATTACTGACCATTAGTAAAAGTTGCATCCGTCCTGTTATAACACGGACAGCACTTGTGTACTTGCTATCCCTGGTTTTGATCTTGCTTTCTTTTTTTTCGGCTAATAATGAATGAAAGCCATTGATCAGCATAATGAAGACGAGCTTCATGCACAATCACGGCCGTGTTGGCTGTAATTTATTATTATACGCAGCCGGATTTTGAGGTTTATCATTATGAATACTTGTCTGGATAAAACCTCTCGTGGTGGTTATCTGCACGCGCCATTCCCACTGACGAGGCTGCTCATCAGGACAGGCTGGTGAGCGAACATCTGGGCACAGCTGCTACAGAACAGGAACTAACTTGTTTTCGCGGACATTCTGAAACATTAAATGCAACTATAAACAGATTTTTTTTAAAAAAGCACGCTGTATAATTGATTATTTTCATGTATTCCTTACAGGTAGTGTTTTCCGGACTCCTGCCTCTGCAGGACACGCGCGCACGCGCACGCACTCGCACACAATACATCAAGTGACATCATTAAATCAGTATCAAGTATCGGCTGGAATGACCGCTGCCGCTTCGTGGGGGCTGCTTAAACACTGAAAAAGAAATGAGATGTAAAAGAAAAGCTGTTGATGAGATCAGAAGGTCCTCGCGCTCGAGTCGGAGCTCTCATTATCATGCATTCATACATCTTCAGTATCCGCTTTATCCTGGTCAGGGTCGCGGATTAATTAAAGCAAAATTCAAATAATGAATAAATGAATCTGAGGCTGGCAGTGAGGTCTTGTGCCTGAAGTTGTGCGTCTTTCTGTCTTTGTGTTTTCATCAGTTCTCCATCTGGGAAATCTGGGAGTTAAAAGCAGCAATTAATGCAGCGTGAAGGCCGAGTTCCCCTCACTGTTCTGCATGCTGGTGCATGTCTCTCTCTCTCTCTCTCTCTCGCTCTATCGGTCTCTCTCATTTTCCCTCTCGGCCCTGGGCTAATGATGAAAAGATGTGCTGAGGAGAGAGAAAGCAGATGGGAGGAAAGGGAGAAAGAGATTGAGAGAGACAGGAAAGGAAGAAAGTGATAAAAAGACCGGGCGGAACAGATCGAGAGAGAGAGAGACGGAAAAGGAAGAAAGTAACAAAACAAAAAGACTGAGCAAGAGAGAGAGAGAGAGAGAGAGAGAAAGGTGATGGAGGTGTGAGGCGACAGACACAAATTAGCCAGGCTAAGTGTGTGGCAGACGATGTGAGAAATGACAGTCTAATTGGCACATTTGTTTCAATTATGCAGCATCCACTAGATGCCATTAGTGCCTTGGTCCCGTCGCTAAAGGACACAATTGGATTATCCCGGAATTCCTTTCATTTATTTACGCAGCCGTTTCATGATGTCTTCAGGTCCTCGGCTAGACGTCTGGATTTGCCCTGAGGATTGACGTCCTTTCACGTTCCCTGATAGAGATAAATAATTGCAATTTTCAGCTACGGGTACAGTGTGTGTGTGTGTTGTGTGTGTGTGTGTGTTATGGCCATTTACATGACACATATTGCCTTGGTCCTTGGTGTGTGTGTGCGTTTGTACATTTGTGTGTGTCTCGCAAGCTCTGCCAAGCGGTCTTGCACTCGGTCGTGGGTTATGGGGGAAAAAAACTGAAAACACACAGAGACACAAATGAGTAGTTACCTGGTGGCTCGACCCTCCTCCTCTCCGTCCACAGCTGACGCTCGACCACGCCCCCGCCGCGACATACTCATAAAAGTATGTTTAAAAACAAACTTGATAAGGAAAAAAATATTTGGACACTGGGAGTGTTGCCAATTACGGCTTCCAGACATCCACGGTATGAGGTTATTAGGTTTTGCAGCACTGTGGTTCAAGTTTGCTCCAGTCCTCTCAGCAATTCCCCAAGGATCCATCTGATGGACTCACAAATTCAAAATCCTCCACAAACGTTCAATGGGATTCAAGTCGGAAGATTGGCTAGACCATGCAGGGCCTTCTTGATTTATTGTTTGGGGGTCGTTGTCTCGTTGAAACATCCATCTTCTCCCCAGTTTCAGTTTCTTGGCTGATAAGATTAAATTCTCCTCTAATATGTCCCGATAAATCACTCCATTCATGTTTCTTTCGTAATGCCCCAGTACAGTTTACAGAGGAGCGGCGCCACACCACGATGCTCCCACCACCATGCTTCACTGTGGACATGGTGTTCTTCGGATCCTGCACAAAAGTTCTATTCTTGTTTCATCTAGACCAGAGTCACTGGCTCTTTATGGATAAGATTATTTTAGATGCACATCTCTGTCCTTCTTTTTTTAAGCAGAGGTGTAGGAATGAAGGTGATTGAGGTACACTTCACTGCTTATTGCTCTTTGTGTAAGTGTTGTTCTTGCTGCTTTCAGGTTGTCCTGCAACTGTATTCAAGTTCCTGCTGGCTTCTATCTTACTGTCCCTATCATTAGTCTGAGAGCACGCCGTGAAATCTTGCACGGCGCACATTAGCTGTGGTTCAATGAACTTTCCACCTGCAGCGCTGTTGCTAATAAATAAACAGAGCTGAATCCCTGAACGAGACACAGCCGAGGTTCATTTTCTTTAAATACTCCGGGCAATTATTAGGGCACCAAATGACAAACTTTCAACCGACATTCACATTCCAGCTGAGGTGTATGTGCTGCTAAGGTTTCACACCCTGTGGGTAGAGAATCATGGGAAACTTTAAGCTCTCATTAGGCAAGATGGCAGCAAAGACACATCCTGAACCACCATTTCACTGAGTGGCAAATGAGAAAGTGTGTGCATACATGTGAGAAAGAGACAAAGCGAGATTATAACTGATTAACACATCTTGTGTGTGTGTGTGTGTGTGTGTGTGTGTGTGTGTGTGTTGGGGAGGGTGCAGTGTGGTTTTGCGTTGCTGTCTTATCAGAATAATTATTGTGATTAAGTTCTGTCCCTCAGAAACTGTGATGGGAATCCTTGGAGAACACACACACACACACACACACACACACACACACACACTCTCTCCTCCTCCCTCGCTCGCTAACCTCGCTCGCTTGTTCTGCATTCATGTCGACCTCCCACTGGGAGTACCAAGTTGAGGGATTTCTCGCAGCCCAGATTTTGAACTGACTACGTCAACGCGTCCAAGCCTTAAAATAGAAAACGTTCATTTGTATTTCAGTTTATAACATGGTACGAGGTGTTATGCTCTTTATTCATTGTCTCATGTTGTAAGTACAGCTGGAACAACGTCGACCCCCTGTGTACCACTGATATATTTGTGCTAAAAGGTCGTTATGCCTGCTTCGGTCCTGTTTTTAAGATTCCCTCATGACTTCCCGCTCAACATGCAGAGGACGGACGACAAGGAGCGGATTTTAAAAACCTGCCCTTGGTAGTGAGCATCAATATGCATGAATTCATTTCCTTGGCGATTTACACGCTAAGTTGCTCCATAAAGCTCAGTTTGGAGGTTCTAAATCAGAGGATTTTAAATTATTCATTCTTTCAAAGTATTTTATTGTCCTGGCTTAAACTTATAGAAACAGCTCGCCAGTTTGGATTTATTTTTCTCTTCTTCCGTACACCCTTTATCTCCCCGCACCTTTCCTCCCTTCCATTCTTCTCCCTCATTCATCCACCTGATCCCACCCCAGAGGCTCCTTCAGACACTTTCAGACACTTTTCATGTTTCTCTACACGACAGGACACTTTTGCACGCCCACTCACCGAGGTTGCCTAGGCGACGCGTAAGCATTCCCTCCAAACCGTGAGCAGATTGCGCGTGTCGTCGGCGTTAATTCCGTTACTAGCAATATGTCTGTGAAGATTTCAGCCATACATTTGTTACGTGCAGAAGGAATGTTGACGCAGATGGCGGACAGACCTCGGCGGAAAACCTTTTTCAGTCCCATACACAATGAGCCAATGCAGACATCTGAGCTAGCGGTGAAAAAAAAAAAATAAATAAAATAAAAGACAACACTCTGACTCCTATACAAGATGTGATTTATAGATAGCCTCATGTGTGCGATGCGTGAGGTGACCGCTTTGTATTCGATATAGTTAGCATATCAGCGTCTCCTAAAATGTCACCATGAAGATAAATGTGTATGCAAGGCCTTCCTTTTGGTGAGTGGATCTACATTTGGCAGTTTATAACTTCATGAATTTCAAAACCGCTCTTGTAGCTCATATGTAAAAGTAAATAAAAGCCGCACACCAGGGTCCAAGGACAAAATGACAAGCAATCCTGCATCCATCTGCTCCATATTGTCTTCTCCAGTCCAGCACAGGTTTGCTCCAGCTTATTGATCTGAGCTTTCATTTCTCTGCACTGTGCTGTTGTGCTTTAATCTTTATTTCTTGAAGGTAGCTCTCAAAAATGAAAAGTCCCTCACAGGCCTTTACACTTGACTTGCTTTGCCCTCTGCGTGGTTTGAGTTTGATTTCAGAAGACCTTGGTTTACTGCTTGATCGTGGAGGAAGAAATGTATCAGTAATTGGACTCCAAAAGAGTCTTTTCTATATATAGTCTACTCTATAAATGCGATGTTACTCATCAACATAATCACACTTTTAATTGATTCTTAAAACCGAACGAATTATTTTCAGCTGTTGAGAAATCCTCATAAATATTACATGTCCTCTTTATATATTCACAAATATTCATGTCTAATTCAAATGGTAACGCTCCGAACACACACACCGTTAACTGTCATCTTCTTCTAACTACATCTGCGCACATTGGAAAAATTGTACACCAAGGCTGCAACAGTTGTTATGCAGTAGAAAAAAAAAAAGTTCAATTTCTGTATTGAAAAAATGACTGCCCGATTAAAACACATAATAATCACATGATTGCCAGTTAAAGATGGAGTCTGAATCCTTATAGTTTGGGCATTTCTGTCTGCAAGTAGCCATATTAGCGGTTAAGCCAAAGTCTGCTAATGTTTTAATTTATAATCAAACCCCCAGAATGGCCTGCACTGTCTTCTTGCTTGTGTTCTTGGCAAAGAGTTTTCCATTTTCCTGATTTCTGTATTCCACTATTTTGGAGTTTTCTGCTCCTCAACCACAAACTGGCAGATTATGGATCAGATTATCACTGCATTTCACATTCGTGCTAGCAACATGGGAAGGCAAACAAGCAATACGCTCACCGTTTAGTTGGTTAAAGTAACAAGAACACTGTTGCTAGGCAACTGGGAAACATGGATAACAAGCATAAGCTAGCTAAGGACTGAGGGTAATGACTTAGACAGCTAGCACTGATCCACTGATGTAATGGTACAGTAACAAAACAAGATAAAACTGTCTGGCATATCTACATTTCCCTTTAATGTCTGGATGCGTAAATGACAAGGAATGACTCTATTCCATCTTAATTACACTCAGGACCGACCACTAGCCTAGCTTTAATGGGTACCTCTATAATGAGAAACATCAACCATGCACAACACCTCGTTAAATCGGAGCTATTTTGAACAGTTTGGCCTGCAGAGTCACAAAACTGTGAAGTTCATATGGAGTCTTCTCATAAACATGGGGAACACATGGCCCCCGTTGACAATACGAGGACCTATAAAACAGGAAGCCTACTGCCTCTGACCTTTGGGTGCCACACAATCATTTCTTTAGGGTTCAAGCATATTCCCTGTAATACAGACATTCCCTGTAATATTACCTGTAATAATATTAAAGACCACAGGTTGAAACTCATTACATTCTCTGGATTAGACAATGTCAGTAAAATAACAAGTTATACCACTCTCGCTCTATTAGAGCAATGCTGATTGGCTGACCCTGATCTTCAGGGATAGCTGTAATAGCTCACATCAGGAACTCTTATATCTCTTTAAAGGTCACTCCAATTCTCCCGCACAGTATGTCCATTGTGGCGCTCAAGTGTGTAAAAAAAAAAAAAAAATCTTCTGTATTCGTTCATATTTGCAGCCCCTGGGTTCTCCTGCAGAGCCAAAAATGCCATGGCAACACTGGGGCGCATGAATAATAACAAAATGCTTGTACTGAATTTGGTCTAATGTACTCCATGTATGGGCTTTATTTTGGTGCGTGCGTAAGAGTAATTTAGTGTTATAATGCTTGCGCGTTGCTAATTTGGTTTGGTGTCAGGCAAGTTTTTCTTATTTCTACCCAAAAGTAAAATTCCATTTACATTACTGCCTGCTACAATCCCGCTTTAGAGCAGAGGCAAGGCTTCGTTTTGTGGATGTCCACTATTTATGTCACCCCATCATTTGTGGAACTACAGAAGAGTTAAAAGATACATAGTTTTAAGTGGTTTGTATAAGATGCTGATAAATATCGATTCTAATCATTGTTGTACAGAAGACATATGATTTGTGATGTGATCTACAGTGCCAGACTGCATGTTAGCTAGAGGATGGTGTTGTGGTGGACGGTGTTAGCCCACAAGATGGCTCCATGTCGCCATATTGGGGTGAACTCAATTGGGTTTCATCGGTGGACCGGTCACCAGGTGCTCATCTGCAGACACTACCCCCTGACCTGGTAACCTTAATCCAGGCAGGGTACACTGTCTTGTTTGTACCTTTCATGGGGATCTTTAGGATCGCTCTTCGTCTGACCTCTACCCTTAGATTGATCTGTAAGTCTACCCTCAGGTCACCAAGTCAGGCTCTACTGGGGGGATTAAGCTCCTGGTGACACAGCCTTGAGATTCACCAAAATAAATAATCCAACAAGGTTACCAGTCATCAGTCCTCACCTGTGGTGTGAAATACTGTGAAATACAGTTGCAAGTATAGGCACCAGAAACGACGTTCCTGCGCAGGGATGCTGGGCTTACTCTCCATGATCGGAGACTCTCCGGAAGATACTGCCTCTCCAAATCGAGAGGTCAGTTGAGGTAGTTTGGGTATTTTACAAAGATGTCCCCTGGTCAGCTCTCACCAGAGCTGTCTCTGGAATGACCCAGGACCCACTGGAGAGATTCCATCTCACAGTTGGCTTGAGAATGTCTGGGGATGCCCCCTAGGAGGAGCTGAATTTTGGGATAAAGAAGTCTGGGGTGACGTTCTCATCCTCTTGCCACTCCCACCCCTACCAGTGAATGAATGCTGGCTCTGCTACATCTATGTTTCAGTTTACTGGACAGTTTTTAGATGGATTCACGCTCACCAATCATCTTGAATAGTGTAGAAGCATATGATTTGAGGCACAGCTCTACAATTACAGTTGCAGTACAGAAGTACAGGTGTAGATGCAGACTTTCCAGTCTTACTTTGTCATTCCTGCTTCCTGTTTTTCACAGCCTGCCCTGAACATGCCCCATCTCATTAGCCTTGTCTTCTTTAAATGGTTGAACTAGCTCCACCCCATTCCTTTTGAGCCTTTCCAAATCTGAATGTTGTGTTTTTTCCAGTGGTGTCTTGGATTTCTTGTTTCTAGCCCTAGGTACCTAGTTGACTCAGTTCCCTAGTCCCATAGGTTTGTGTGATGTATACATGTATGACCTTTGCGTGTCCTTTTTGTGATTTAAGTTCCTGGATTTGCCTGCATGAGCCCACAAAATCTTACTGCAGTGACAAATTGATGCAAAGTGAAAGCAAAAAGTGCTCATGACCCTTCGGCAGAGTGAGAGGAGTGAGACAGTTACGTGCTGTAATGTAGACGAAAGGGCCGAAGTGCACTCGGAGAAGGGGAAAGTGACATGGCACCTCCATTTCAGCCATGATTAACAACCTGCTGAGAGTCTAACCTCACTGCACCCACACACTACGCGCCTGTCATCAGTGTATGTTCATGACCCCTACTGTGTACCTCTGCATGATTCTACCTCAGGGCATGTGCTCAAGTTAAATATTATCTATCAGCAACCAGCCAGAAAAATACATTGAGAGAGAAGGGCACACACACACACACACACGGTACCTCGGCAGCAGGCACACCCTCTGGAGGCCGGCAGTGCAGAACGATCATGCCCCTGATGGGAACCTCCTTCCCCTGTGGGTCCTGCTCAAAGTTCTTACGCAGGTCTGCAGAGAGAGCGAGACGATATATGACTCAAATGCGTCATAACAGGACTTTCACAGGAATCCCCGCTCCCTTTTCTCAACTTAAAGTTACAGCTTTACATCTGACTGCTGCAAAGCGCTGATGCTGGAGACTCCTTCCGTAACTTCCTTACAGATCACTTCGCCAAATAAGAACACATTTCTTAGTCAGGTTACTAGAAAAAAAACATTAGAACATGCGCATTGATATAAACCTCTGATTTGCATTGTGTTGGTATAGAAAACTAATCAACACCTTTGGACCAATCAGGTTTGAGAATTCAACAGCGCTGTGGTATAAAGCGACATGAGCAATGACAGCCAAGCTGAACTGTCGTCCACCGTTTTTTTTTTTTTTTTCCCACAAAAGTGGGGATCACTGATTGAAACCCATGGGATTTGCGACAATAGTAATAAAAAGTTGGTGTTGTGTGTGGCGTGGCTTGCGTTTTCAGCAAGCATAAGAGAATGGAATGAAAAAGCAAAGACACACACAGAGAGAGCGAGAGAATGATAGAGCGAGCGAGAGAGAGAGAGAGAGAGAGAGAGAGAACAGTGCTTTGAGTAGCTGTGTGTATTTCAGTATCTCTGACAGCTCTGCAGTGTTCAATGCTGTGTGCTCTCTCTCCTACACTCTCGGATCAGAGCTGCTCACACTGAAACACACTCTACACGCCTGAAACTCCTTCCTTTCAGTTTAGAGAGGTCGCAGTGACACAAACACTCTCTACAGGGGAAGAAAAAAACAAAACAGAAACACCGGACGCGGGACCTCTTAAGCAAAAAAAAAAAAAAAAAAGCAAACGGTGAAATATGAAATTAACAACTGATGCCGGATTGACAGGGTAATTTAATGCACCATGAGGCTCACTGCTGCAGCCCCGGAGACTATTGTGGATTTGTTTGTCCTCAGAATTTAAACCTGGCAGCAGTAAAAGTTTCTAACGTTTGAATGAATGCTTTTCATCATATCCGTTTAGCAGCAGATACGTCGTGGGAAAACGGTTTCTACCTGATTATGGCCGCAAACAACTTTGCCTCTAAATGAGTTTTTACTGAAATGCATTTTTTTCCCTCTCCGTTCTGGATGACTCGCTATTAAACATCTGTGTTCCGTATAACACGTACTACATCTATGTGAGCGTAAACGTGGGCGTGTCGTTTGCATATGACATGCAAATAAGGGATTAGAGGGAGCGAGCTTGCTTCTGATTCGTCTGATTCATCAGTTTCACGAATCAGATGCAGATTCATTCACACGTCACGCCATAAGTCACTGTGCTGTGTGTGTTTTAAAGCTGCTTAATGGGTTCAGTACCCTGCCTTCGATTAAAGCTCATGACTCGCAACTCCGACCTCCAACTAGGAAAAAACAAAACAAAATAAACACCACCTTCGACTCGGAATTCCTACTCGACAACTCGGGAAGGTCCCCTCCAGTGTGAGTTCAGCAGGTGACGTCGGGGCAACGTGGCTGTTAGGAGTCACTATTTAGGAGTCACTCATCGCAGTTAGCCAGCTAGCTTGCTGCTAACAAGACATGAACATGGCGGCGTCTCTCCATGTTTTTTTCTTTTTTTTCCCCCACTTTGGAACGCACAGAGGTCGGAAATGACATCATTCCGAAGTCCAACGTCAAAGTCAGATGCAGCATAAGATCTAGTGCTTGCCTTCTCCAAATTCCACTATGAAACTGAACTAAGAACAGGTGAAAAGCGGCACTTTCCCATCATTTTTATACTCGTACCGTAAAAAATCTGTCATCTATCGCCAATAATAAAAAAGGTTTAGCATTTAGCTAGCTATTATATGTTAATTATTGTACTTTTATTCTGTTTTTACACATTTTGAGTCATATATTTTTCATACATATTATATATATATGTATATATATATATATAGTCAGTCAACTGTCCAAATACCTTTGAGCCCCTGAAAATGGAAGTACTTTGCTTAAAATGGCTGTTATTTGGCTAATTCACTCTTTTCTTTCTTTCTCTTTTTTTTTTTTTTGCATTTTAAATATATTAAAGGTTCCCTATTAATAAAGTTTCATATTATTAGTTTTTATCATTACATTTAGAATGACTACTAATATCTCTCTTTATCAGATCGTTATAAACCAAGAAAAAAAGAGTATCAATCCAATTTCCAGATTGTGTTCGGCTGTAAAAAAAAAAATAAATAAATAAATAAATAACTGAAATAAGCTATAGAAAGTTTAAATGTATGCTGAATGATGTAGAGCGACGTTCTGGTGAAATGAGTATTCAGAAGGCGGTGCTCGCACCTCGAGGCGGGCTACTATACATAAATAATCCCCACACATTATTCAGCATTTAATAACATATTCCTTTGCGAAAACAGTTGAACTGCTAGATAAAACAGCTGAAAATAACTGGTGTGTGCTTTGCATTATGGAAATCTACACTGTGTAAAGTGCTGGCGAATAAAAGAATATATGTCATGTATAAAATATAGACTGCAAACTTCTGAATGGTAGGATGGATACAGAGGAATGTCGCTAGTAAACAAAACGAAACGAAAACGAAACAAAAGAGCGACGCAGCTCAGGAGTACGCGGAGTTTTCAGAGAAACAGGAAGAAAAAAAAAAAAAAAAAGCCTCTCTTCTGTGTTGCTTTGGAAACCTCGTGTGTCTCATCGCTGCGTTTTTCACTCTCTCGACATTTACTGCTCAGGTTCACTGCCGGATTCTTTATGTACGACCTTCAATAAATAATGAAGGATTAATAATGAAGTTCGGTGTGTTTTTGTGCTCACTTTATCTTCTCAAAATACTTTTTCTCCCCCCCATTATTTATTTCAGAAAGTTCGGCGCCCTGACCGCGACAGACGTCATGCACGTTCTGCACGTGTTAAGAAATGGGTGGAAGCTGCAGACGTGTTTTATATATATATGTATATATATAACTACACCAGAGTGCTGTCGAATTCTCGATTCTGATTGGTTGGTTCTTGAACGTAGCTCCGCCTGCACGGCAAATCGCAGGTTTTATATTAATTTGCTCGTTCCGATTAAATGTGCAATTCTGGTTTGAACTCAGCCCAATACATCCTAAAACCGTGTGTGTGTGTGTGTGTGTGTGTGTGTGTGTGTGTGTTTGAGAGAGAGTGTGTCGAGGACTCACAGGCAATGCGTACGGTGGCTTTGCGGCTCTTGGACGTGCCCAAGTGACTCCAGGCAACGCACAGGCACCAATAATCCTCAGGGCCGTGGAAATCCTCCACCTGCTGCCGGGAGACGTTTATCATCACCTCACGCACCTTCAGACCTGAACACACACACACACAGAGAGAGAGAGAGAGAGAGAGAGAGAGAGAGAGAGGGAAAGAGAGAGAGAGAGAATTACATTGAGAGAAAATATGCAGATTCTTCTGCCAGTCTTGATTGTGAGAAAATCAGAGAAGCACGGCTGAAAGGAAGTAACTTTTATAGTAACTCTTTGCAACCGTGGTGAGCAGAAAAGCATGTCGAAATGCACAACACCTCGAACCGGCGCACGGGCTGCAGCGGCAGAAGATCTGAAGAACAGCTTATTTCCATCTCCACTTGAATTAGTGATGTTCTGAGAGTAAAACCTTTTAATCCATTTTTGAAAAAACGGAACTACGATGCTGTCACATAACAAGGCGTACTGCCTCCGTTCTGTTGCTTCACCTGTTCACCGAGACACAGTTGTAATGAAATGTCATTCAGTGGATATGCGTGCTGTTTTTTTTTGTTTTGTTTTGTCGTTTATATGTGATAAAACCCCTGCAGGAGATTCAATATAAACACGCCGCTGGATTGTTGGTTGACTTTTTATTTATTTATTTTTTTTTTATCTTATTGGGTTATAATGTTCAGTTTGGCTGGTGTTGATCATATTGTTGATTTTAATACGTCTTTTATATTATATACGTTCAGCTCTGGGATAGATTCCTTCCTTCCTTCCTTCCTTCCTTTCTTCCTTTTCATCTGTCTCTTGTGTTTTTCTCTCTCTGACAGGAGTGGAACTAAAATTAGCCGATAAAAAGGGCTGAAATCCAAAGGACATGGTGATAAAAACAGGAAATGGAAGGAAGGAAGGAAAAATGGAAAGAAGAAGGAAGAAGTGATGGATGGATTGAAGGAAGGAAGGACGACGGCAAGGAAGGACTGATGGGAGGACGGAAAGGAGGGTGGAAAGAGGGAAGGAAGGAAGAACCGAACATAGGAAGGAAGAACGTAAGGAAGTAGGGATGGTTCGACTGATGGAAGAAATGATTTAAGGAAGGATGGAAGGAAGGAAGGAAAGAAGGAAGGAGGGAGGGAAAGAAGAATGGATGAATTGATTGAAGGAAGGAAGGAAGGAAGGAAGGAAGGGAGGAAGGGAGAGAGGGAATGAAGGATCTTAAGAAAGGTGGGAAGAAAGGAACGATTTATGGAAGGACGGAAGGAAAGATGGGAGGATTGATGATTTCACTCTATTTTTATCGCTCTGTTCTTTGGACCTCTGCTCGTTTGATTGGGCAGTTTTAGTTGCACAGCTGCTTCAGAGTGAGAAAACAGCGTGATGTTCTCGGAGAACGACAGACTGTTGAAAATGAAGAGTAAACACGTGAACTACACAAGTGACACGCTGAAGAAAGAAAGCAAGGCCTCTGGTCTGGGGTTGTTCTCTCTCTCTCTCTCTCTCTCTCTCTCTCTCTCTCTCACACACGCACGCACACACACACACACACGCGCGCACACGCACACACACACGCACACACACGCACACACACGCACACACACGCACACACACTCTCTCATTTCTTTCAGACAAGTGGGATCTTTTTCTAAATAATGTTTAAATACTATTGAGTTGATTAGTCCATCGTTCGTCCTGCATCATTTCAGTTTCTTTTTTCCCTTTTAGTCTTCTTTCTTTCTTTCTTTCTTTCTTTCTTTCTTTCTTTCTCTTTGCATACTTCAGTTTCTTTTCTTTTATTCTTCTTTCTTTCTTTCTCTTCCTACACTTCACTTTCTTTTATCTTTTATCCTTTGTTCTTCTTTCTTTCATTCTTTCTTTCTCTTCGCATACTTCAGTTTCTTTTATCTGTTATCCTGTATTCTTCTTTCTTTCATTCTTTCTTTCTCTTCGCATACTTCAGTTTCTTTCATCTTTTATTCTTTATTCGTCTTTCCTTCTCTTTGCATACTTCAGTTTCTTTAACCATTTATTCTTTCTCTCTTTCTCTTTCTGCATACTTTCAGTATGTTGCTTTTTTGCCGTGTGTGTGTGTGTGTGTGTGTGTGTGTGTGTGTGTAGCTGACAGCAGTGACGATACCTCAGAGCGCATGGAGAAGGACGCTCGGTAATGAAGCGCGGGACTGGCAGGCAGGATGGAAACGTGTGCTCTTCACGTGTTTAACGGCTTCGTCAGTTCTTCAGAGCTTTGGTGTAACAGGGGTTTATCCCCATGCTGCTCTCTCAGCCTGATGTAACTGTACTAGCGTGAGGACATTTCTGACAGGAGTCACTCATCTCAGGCTGGAACACTACATTCTCTCTCTCTCTCTCTCTCTTTTCATTTTTAGCCGTCTGGGCTTTAAAAGCTCTGTTTACGACGCTCGCTTGTTTACGTGCTCGGGAAATGCTTTATCCAGTCACGAGCACAAGTTAATCGTGACAAATTTACCAAGTTAATCTCGACAAATGCAGCTAATAATCGAGCTCTTGGAGCAGATGGCTCAGAGAGTAGTGTGAAAGCAGGGGAACGTGCGGCGCTAATAGATGCTTAGCGATGAGGTCTCGTGCGAGATAAGTGAATTTGCAGGAGAGAGACATGTCTCAGCTCATCGAGAGCAGTCCTGAACTACCGCCCTCGTCTCTCAAAGACTAACTCTTGTCACGAGGAGGGAAAGAAAAAGGGAAAGGAGCACGTACCGGCAATTCGCCTGTTACTGTGTGGGAGGGTCATGTGATCATTTACAGAGTTTGCTTTTCAGTGTCACTTTTATCACCAGCTCCAGTTAAAGCTTTGTGAGTTATTGTCAAAATGCTTAAAAAAAAAAAAAAAAACATGAACGACGAGCAATTTTGTGTTTTACGTGCATGATGTCCCATTTGCATGAAGTACAGCTTTTCACGGCACAAAAATTTCAAAAACAAACAAAAAAAAACACAAACTGCAGTTAAACCGACTTTAAAATCTAAATCTGAAGTTCCTTTTTCCATTTCAAAAAAGTTTGTGTAATTTGTGTAGTTATTCATTTTTTATTATTATTATTATTATTATTATTATTAGAAGTAGTAGTATTTTTTTGTTTGTTTATATTTTTAAGAGGAATTTTTTGATCAAAATTCTGCAGCCAAAAAAGAAAAGAAAAAAATTAATTAATTAATTTAAAAAAATTTTAAAAAATTAAAAATCCTCTACACACACACACACACACACATTATTATTTTTTTTTTTTTTTTATTTTAATTTTATTATTTTTTTTAAAACCTGGCACTCAGCAATTGATGCCCTGAATTCCTGCTTTTGGTTTTGGTCGAGAATTTTCTTACAGCTGAATCTAAACAAAATCCAACCACACTGTCCTCCCTGGTATCTATTCGTATACATTATCTTTTTTTCCCCCAGCACTCAGTCTCCAGCAGCACATTAAGAATCCATAGCGTGGAAGAGTGAAACGCTGTCGAGCTGAACCGGCAGCAGGTCCTGGGCTCTTCTGAGGACTGAGCTTCGCTATATGATTAAGTCAGGAGAATGGTGTAGCGCCACGCTGACCTTCGTCACACCGCTTCCTGTGTTTGTGTGACTGTGTGCTGAAAAGCCTGACAGTATCTGAATGCTCATTACTGATTATCCCTCAGTTAAATGTGCTAAATTATTGCGCTAGCGTGCATTTAAAAAATCTTATTTCAGGGCAGACACATGAATATTCATGAGAAAGCTGCCAAGTGCCCTGGTGAGAAGATGACTAATGCATCGGGGGAACGCATTTTAAATTCGTCGCCTATTTATTTCTTTGGTTATGATGAAAGGTGGAAAACATATATTAAGTTAATGGTGCAGTAAATTAATATGAGAGCAGATCGATGATATGAGTCCATAGTGGTATAATCATTAAAACCAGAGTCTTTAGGTCTTAGGCAGATGTTTTTGTGCCAGGCATTCTCACACAGAGTGTGCGTGTGACCCTTACTAAGTGACTCAGTCCACTCCGCAAATGGACATGACATTTCACTTTAGCGCCGAGATTCACTAGTGCATTAATGTCATCCTGCATCATGGTCTCAGCCTCCTTCTAGCAGCGCGTGGCACGCGAACCACGGCAAAGGATGAGGCCAGGGGCCTCATGGGACAAAAAACGGACAAGGCGAGTATGGATGTGAAGTGGAAACGGACGCTTTTGATGGTTTGGCCAGTATCAGCGGCTCGGCGTGGGTTTCGGATTTTTCAGCAGGACAAGCATAATGAAATGAGAACTGATGAAAATGGTGATGGAGCCCAAGAGCTCCAGGAGAATAAATCAGTATAAAGTCACTCTCGCCTCTAGAAATGCTCTGCTCAAGAGAAGAGACTCAGTGTGAAGAAAGCGAACGTGCGATTTCCTGTGATAATGTTATTACAGGCCGAGAACTTGGGGACGCCTGCGCAAAACTGCCCCTGCAACAGGCTAAACGAAAGCCTCCGGGTCTGCTTTCTTGTACATAAAGACTTTACAGTGCCACAAAGCGGATCGTTTCCTGTTTTCGATGTATTTTTTTCCATAGTAAGTTATTGGTCGTGTATCACTCCTATGTTTGGTACAAAGCACAGAACCCATGCGAGGCCCACAGTTTGGAAATACAGCCTTTGAAATGAACTAGAACTTTACTAATATAACGGTACAAAGTATCTAATTGTCCCATCACACTCGTATGTGCTTGGTGAACATCCCATGCCAGATTTCTTCTCCTTTGCTGCTGTAATAAGCTCCACTCTTCTGGGAAGGCTTTCCACTAGATTTTGGGGCGTGGCTGTGGGGATTTGTGTTCATTCAGCCACGAGAGCATTAGTGAGAACAGGCGCTGATATCGGGCGAGGAGGTCCCGATATCCTCATCATTTTTATCCATTCCTAGCTACACACAAGGTTGTGGAACGCCCACGGTACAAGTCGGTTCCTAAATGTCAAGCGATGTAGTTCATACATTCATATAAATGCTTAGAAAAGCGGACCTTCTTGAGCGTTTTTTTTTTTTCATTAAAACCGGCTGCGTAAACAGCCAACATTTCAATAAGAAAAAACACTTTGTGGGGGCTTGTAGATTAAAAGATGTTTAATTCATTTTCACATATTGTACTCCGCTTAGCGCAGTAATTCTTTTAATAACATCTTCCCCTGCGAGTCTGTGAGATTGCTTTATGTGGTGAATCTAAATCATGCTCCCCCCGCGGGGCTTTTCCGGTTCGCAGCTGCTCGCTCGCTCTGTCCTCAACACAAACCGAACGAGTTAACGCACGGCAGCCCAACGTGTGGCTCCGTGCTAAATCCGCTCTAACTGCTAACGTCCTTTCTCAGAGAAGCTGCGCCATGATCATTCTCATTACTAGCTGTGATTAGAGACCAGAACCAGGAAACGGGCGCTCCAGACGGGCCACGTGTTATGATAATTATAAGAGGCTGCCCTATGTGCCATATGGAGTTGATTATATTAGGATATCTGAGGCTACTTATTCAATATGATTATTAAAAAAAAAAAAAAAAGCAGTTTGTAATCAATAAAAAATGTGAAAAAGGTGTGATGAGAACGATGTCTTTTTAGAAATGGTTCAAAGTATGTGTAGACTAGGGCAATCTTTGATGGTGGGACATTCTATGGCAACGATATAAGACTTTACGATTGAAGGCATTCTGATTTTGATTATGTGTTTGTTAAACCTGAAGAAACTGAAAGAACTTGCTCATGACCACCTTTAGTAATTCAAGGTCAGGGTGGGGAAAATGTCAAAAATATGCTAAAACGGATCAGGGAAAAAAAAAAAAAAGCCCTCAAGTGCTGGTGTTATCAAAGTCTTTCAGAGTGTTTATTTACTATCAGATTATACATCTGTATAAAGGTTTAATCTCTCGAGTTTGTCACATTTAACCTAAGGATCTCCAGCCAAAAACACAAAAACACATTGTCATGGAGCAACTTTTCAGGAAAAGTATAAAAAAAAAATCGTCTATTACCATTTATAGCATTTCTCTTTAAGTCTGACTCACTTTTCTAGATCCGAGAGTAAATCTGATGCTAAAAATACAAAGTCTCTCTGCATTGTAATCGTAGCCAGTGTATGAGCACATTCATCTCATTTCTCTGTTTAGTCGTGTACCTTTAAGCCATGGTTCTGCTAGTTCCTGTAGTTCTTGTATCTCTAGATGTTTTCGGTTTCAACCCAGCCTGTCCGCTTTCATTCGGATTATGGATTAGCGTGCGCTGTTGTTTGAACCTTGCTAGCCGATGCCGATTCTTAGATCAGCCCAAAGTAAAGCTGTGCTCATATCTTCTCCTGTTCAGAGCCCATAACTTCTGAACGTAGTTGGCAAGATGGGTGAGAACAAAAGATCCCTAAAATATTTAGGCACTACTGAGGCACTTTTATATTCTGTGTGTCAACAAAATTAAAGGTCTTTTGCACAAAAAAGGCTGGTTATTCAGTTGGTTAGGTTGATAAGGCTGGTGAGGGCAAAAAAGACGAAGAGGAGCATGGTTAAGATTAGGACTTGGAGAACTAGGAGAAAGGTGAAAATTTAGGAGCAAGGGTTAAAATGATGAGGAATAGGGCTAGGATGAGCAAGCAAAGGTTAAAATGAGAAGGTAGAGGGTTAAAGTTAGGAGGTAGAGGGTTAAAGCGAGCTAAGATGAGAAGGTAGAGGATAAAAGTTAGGAGGTAGAGGGTTAATGTGAGTTAAGATGAGAAGGTAGAGGGCTAAGATGAGGAGGTAGAGGGTTAAAGCGAGTTAAGATGAAGGTAGAGGGTTACAATTAGGAGGTAGAGGGTTAAGATGAGGAGGTAGAGGGTTAAAGTTAGGAGGTAGAGGGTTAAGATGAGGAGGTAGAGGGTTAAAGCGAGTTAAGATGAGAAGGTAGAGGGTTAAGATGAGAAGGTAGAGG
>CM040998.1:2234049-2267212 GCA_022985145.1 Pangasius djambal
AAAAAAAAAAAAACCCTCACTCTTTCATTAATCTGTCCTTTAATGCAATCTTGCCAATGACAATTCTTTTCGTCCGGATCATTTTCAGCCTGTGATAACATCAAAACCAACACACAATGTCATTACAAAGGGAAAAGAAGCAAAGCTGACCTCGTGGTGACTCGACCGTGAGCAGCATGGAAATGTCTGCTCAGACAGGAGAACGCGCTCGCACGCACGCACGTGTGTGCGCGCAGCGAGCCGCCATGCTTCAGGAGGCTGGTGTGAAATATCGCTCAGGCGCGACCGCCGTGGCCGCGACACGCCGGTTCCAAAGGCGCTGATGGACATGTTGCTCTTACAAACTGTCTTCCACAAAGTTCTTTTAAAGTGAAGTTTCTCCACTTCAGGAGAAGTTAAGCTTCATCCGCCGAGTAACGAGGGAACCTGAGCAGACCCGCGTGCGTGCTGGTAGCTTGGGGAACTATATTTTTGGAGCAACTTAATTAACACCATGGAGTTTTGTCAGTGATAGTGCGGCAGCAATGAGACTAATTGCATTTCTACTGCAGTCCTCGCTAACCGTATAATAAGCTACAACTTGAATCGCCGGTGGCGTAGGCTCAGGCGCTGAGGCAGTGGAGGTAGAAACGCAGCTTTATATAGCACTCGTGTTGTGTGGCGCGTTTTTCCTTCGTACATTTTCCCCTCCTCTAAATTAGATTAGCCATTTTCCGTAAAAAAAAAACGCTGGAATCACAATTATTTATCACGGTTCTTTGCAGCCGGATTAAGAACACTGTGTTATTGCACTTCATCGTTTTAGAGGTCCATTTCAACAGAAAACACATTTGCATTAGGTATTCTAATGTCATTTATGTATTCCTTCACATTACATCAGAGAATGAATGAACAGAAAGAAAAGAAAAGAAAAGAAAAAACACAAAGCCACAACAATAAGCTACCTCGTCTAGTCCCTTTTGTTTAAGCTTAGATTATGTGACGTGTCTGCTTGTCCCTGTCTAAAGTGCTGCCTTAGAAGCAACTGTAGAAAATTAATCGACGCCTTCTGACCAAACAGAATCGAGTTCTCAACACAGAACGGTCCGGCGGTCTGAAAAAAAAAAAAAAGCAATATATAACCTAATCGATTGTGACGTTCCTTAATTTTCTCCAATATTACAGTAGATTGTGTTTAATTAACGGATGAAGCTAAATACCATGATCGCAATTAAAAGATGATTAATTGCGCGTCCCTTTTATTCTTTTATTTTCTGCGTCCTATAATTATCCGGGCATCTAAACTGTTTATCAGATAATGTGACATTTAAAGAGGCACAAAGAGATTTTCTTTCAAAATTAATAAGTATTATTTATAGTATGTGGACACAGAGGACGCTACAAACTGTTAATCAAGCTGTTTCAAGCTTGCTGTAAGGGAGAGAGCGAGAGAGAGCGAGAGAGAGAGAGAGAGAGAGAGAGAGAGAGAGAGAAGGACAGGAAGATCTCCCTCGTGTCCTCATTAGACTTACTGACTCCATTTACCCTGTAACCCAAAGCTGAGGATCGGCACAGGGAAGCTGAACACTTTAGAAATGAAAGACTAAACTCGCACCTGAGAATAAGAAATGTTTCCAGTGTAGATGTTTCACAACTTTTCAGGTGTTGACCAATAATTTATCCATGAAAGTTGAAGTCGTGCCGTCATTCGTACCCATATTTGTTATGGGTATTCGACCTCAAATCGTATCAGCTCCCGCGACCCTCCTGTGAACTCCGGACCCCAGGTTGGGAACAGCTGGTCTAAATCTACAAACAGTTTTCAAGCGCTAAAACGTTTTCCGTAAAAAAAAAAAAAATAAATAAAAAATTTTAAAAATCACTGCGTGTGTAGCTAGTGACGTCCGAGTCCAATAGCCAGAGCTTTATTTGTATTTATTTTATGATTTACGAAATACAAATACAATGAAATATGAAATACAAATTGAGAGAGAGTCTTCCAATTAAAAAATGACAATAAACAAGCCATTTTTTTTTGTTGCGTGCGCTTTTGATAGATGAAGGAACAAGTAAGGTACGACGCACCTTAGGGGATGCTGTTATAGAAAAATAAATCAACAATTTCATCCCAAAGAGGATTATTTTCCTTTATCAGCATGATTTATTCCTCTTACACTGCAGCAATTTAGCGATGATTACGATGTTTTTAAAAAAAAATCATTGAAGCAAGTTCCTGTTCTCACTTACGTTATAGCAGCTATTAACAACTTTTTTCTCTTTCTCTTTCATGTGTTGGAAAACACATAGAGCTTTACCTGTGACTGTTCCAAAGCGCTGACGCTGGAGACTCCTTCCATAAAGCTCCGATCCTTTTACGTTGATCAACGATTACGCGTAAAATATAGAAACAGTAACGCGCATTAATATAAACCTGTGGTTTGTAGCTGCGCTACTGTCAGCACTGCTGTTACAGAAAATCTCGACAAAACTCGACAGCTCTTGACCAATCGGAATCCAGAATTCAACACTGCAGTGGTATAAAAATAGATATTGCTTGTGTAAGATACGCTGACCGACGCTACCAAAGTCAGAGCACTGTTTCTTCAACTGTTTCTATTAAAAATCGCCTTCAGCAAGTAAACACCTTCTTCTGAACCAGCTTTTTTTTCTTTTTGTAAGCCTCACCTTGAGTCACCTTAGGGTTTTAAAGCAAACTTTACTTGATCTTCATTATTTTTCTTGCTGAATATTTTCATGTAAAAAAAACATTCGTTTTTCCCCCCGAATGGTGCAACGGGGGTTGGGGGGGGGAGTACACGAGGGTAAGGAATGGGGCTGTAACGATCACACACAGCTCTTCACACACGAGGATGATGTGCTAGATTCCCACTTGAGGACAGGAGGGTCGGCGGCTTCACAGCCATAGATTTATCGAGCTTCAATCTCTGGACGCTCCTCTGCTATCGATCCCGACTTGGCTTAGAAATCGGTCATGGATTTTAATTAAAGCTATAGAAAAAAAAAAAAAAAAAAAAGAGAAGGATTGACTGACTGCACAGGCTTGTTGGTGCAAGGAATCAATTATGGAATACCACCAGGTCGCCGTATTGTGGACAGGTGAACTCATCTAATCCACGTTAGATTAGAGCAGGAAGAAGGCATTCGGTGGTCAGATCCGGTTTTCAGTCAGAGTGCTTGGGGAAAACTGCTAGGGTCAAAAAAACGAGCGTACGCAAATTCCAGTCAGCTTCCTTATTCGTCAGTGTCATCTTTGGAATATCTGTACAATTAAACTCTGGTTCGAGTGGATGGAAAAGCTTGATTTGGAGTTAAACAATTAAAATCAGTATCATCAATAATTGAAAATATATCTGCCAGCAGCGATTAACGGGGCCATGCACTTTTTGGCTGCACCCCTTCGCGATTGAGGGAGAGCAGAAGCCAGTGAAAAGCAGCACTTGCTCACTAGGAGATACTAAATTTCAAGGCAACACGTCAAGTCGTTGCTGGGATATTGCCTCGCTTCCTGTTTTCAGTAGCCCTCCAAAGTTCAAATGAACCCGAAGCTTGTTGCCTGGGTTTGGTGTCACTACATGTAAGCGTTGCTGAGATACGCCCTCACTTCCTGCCGTATCAACACTCAAAGCCAACAGGTTTCATTCTTTTTACCGTGACTAACTTCAGTGTTTTTGTTTATATGAAATAAGCGTTTAGTACTGTCTCTCCCGTATCCGTAAACGAACCTTGAATTAAATCTGACCTCGCTTAAATCCGATCTGTTCGAGTATTAAATTGAATAAAAACTCACAACTTGACTACCTGTGCGTGAGAATGCAAAACGCTTCACGAGGTGACCTTAAGGCTTACGCACCCGCTCGCTGTTCATTTCAGTAAAAACAATGGACTGCGAAAGACAAACATATTGCACCATCTTCTCCTCCCTTGTGTGTTTTGAGGCTTCTGTAAAGAATATTTTTATTTGCCGCAACCTCAGACACAAGCACCACCAGCTCAGCTTCACTGTAACACTTTCCCAGTTTATTTCCTTCTTTCCTCAGATATTGAGGATAACTCTAGTCTGCTGGATGTTTTTTTTTTTTGTATTAGCTCACTGGAACAACACCTGCATAAATCTGCATATTTCATGTAAATGAGCTGTATATGGGAGTAAACTGAGGTGCATCGTATGCATGTAATATGTAAACAAGGGGTTAGTGGGCAGGAGCTCGTTTCCACGCAGTTGAAGCTGATTTATTAACAGTCCTGATTGGAACTACAAACTAACCACAAAAAAAGATCACAGCGTGCTGGATTTTATTATTATTATTAGTAGTAGTAGTAGTAGTAGTAGTAGTAGTAGTATTAATTTGCTTTTTGTATTGTTTGTACTGCATATGTAATAAATCATTTGGCTTTGAATGTGTTTGGAAATTGAATGGATTTAAGGTTAATAGCATTAATTCATTCTTAATTGAAAAAACAGTAATGAAACCTAGCTTGAATTTAAAAAAAAAAAAAGCCTGTCCTTCACAACACCTGCAAATCAAAATGAAAATCAATGACAATGTTTTCAGCACATCTGCATTTGGATGAAACCGGAAATGCGTCATTTTCGGCCAAAAATGAAAATATTTGGCCAAAATTTAGGTGCATCCCTAATATTAACGACTGTATTCAGCACAATAGATGTTTTTTTTTTTTTTTTTATCTGAAGCGTCTTGAGGAGTTAGCTCAAGGCTCCAGCAGTGTCATCCCGTCAGCCCTTGAATCTCAACTACTAATCCCCCAGTTACCGGCATAAAAACTTAATCACAGACTTACTCGTGAGCACAACAGGAACATTCGATATTCCTGGGCTGTTTCGGCTACGGGTATTGGAATTGCATCACATCATTGGATGAGCGTGTGTTTCAGCAACCACCGTTGAGAATGTGAAGGTGGACCTGCGAGAGGAGCAGCCAAGCTTTGAACTCTGCAACCTTCCCTGCAGCTAACACAAGCTGAACGATGATAATTGGGAGCCAGTAGCACTTGCAAGGCAAGAAGCGATCTGCGCTAATTAAGGGCCGTGTCTGAGGTTGAAAGATGGCGAGCGCGACATGGCTACCTCGCGGCGCATCCCATCCATCAGTATCAATCCCCGCGGATGCTTGAGTAAGAGCTATCAAATGTGCTTTGTCAAGAGGAGGGGTGAGGGGATCAAGACTAGCATCCAAACCACTGAGATAGCATCTCGCTGACTGAGGAAGAGAGGAAAAGCTGACAAGAGAGGAAGGAAAAAAAAAAAAAAAAAAAAAGGGAGAAAAGTTTATTCTCACTGAGCTTCCCGAGACGGTCTGTGTGGATATAGGAAGCGTGGAGTCAGCAAAGCTCTGGCCTTGGAGAGAACGCTTACAAAATATAAAGAGAAAGAGAGAAAAAGAAAGAACAATATAGAGACAGAGTGGAGCGGCAACCTACTTATTACTGCATGCCTACTTCACACACACACACACACACACACACACACACACACACACACACATTAAGGGTCGGGCCATGTTAGCAAGCCTGTGCTAGCTGGACGTTATTGAGACGTTATTGATCGGCAGAATGAATTAGCATCCCGGGCGCGACTTAATCATACAGCGAAAACTAAACAAACAGCAGGAGCCGTTCCAACATTCATGAGATTTTTCTGATATCAGTGTAGTGACGGGGAAAAAAAAAAATCACTCGCACTGGATGAATTATTTAGCAGCTGTGTGTGCTTATACGGTGGTCCGAGTGGAATGCTAATCCTAATCGAAGTCCCCGTTGCTTTTCCTTGTCAAAAAAATAAACAAATAGTTTTTTTTTTTTTAAAAAGCTGAATGCTCTAGGATGACATCATTACCGTTGGCAGGTTTCCACGGAGAACGTCATAGTAACCCAAAGACTATACATAATGTACATACGGTTATATCTACTCTTTCTAACACTTTCGCGTTTCTGTAGTCACAGCTTACACGGGGACCTGTTCGATGTGTCAAAACAAACACGTTATTTTTTGATATCATGACCTTTTCTCTAAGGACATGTTTCCTTAGCGTTTATAGGAGGAGTCTCCGGTGTCAGTGTTTTGTTGTAAAGACGTCGACGTACACTTTCCCACCACGGGACGGATGACTTTGCTTGTAACTCTAAACGGCTAAAAAGTACCACAAAAATGTAATCAAAAATTGTCGGCAAACTGCTGCGGCGCAAGAGGAATAAAACATTTTGGGATGTGATTTTTTTTTAAAAAAAGAAAATGATAAACTTTGGAACAGTAACTGCATCACGCCATCCTGCTGTTTATTATTTGCCTACAACTGCACACCCCCAAGTGTTTTATTCCTCACATACAGACAGTAGTTAGGCCTAGGAGAATACAACATACGATTTTATTAATATATGAAATGATATGATATGGCTCAGTCTACAGTTTCGAAAAATGAGGATACGATTTCGGAAAAATAAATAAATAAATAAATAAATAAATAAATAAAGAGTAAAACACCTTTTTTAAGTGCGTATACCACAACATTTAACACCATACTCTTATACTAGATATTTCTATTATTATTATTATTATTATTATTATTATTATTATTATTAGGGGGCCAAGCACCAAAGGTGTGTAGATTGTGGGATTGTATGTTTTCTTTATGATTATTAGGGCCACAAACAGGAAGTGCTTGCAACCCTGGTGTAATTGTTTGGATTTCTTCTTCTTCTTCTTCTTCTTCTTCTTTTAATTTGTAATAGGCAGCCCAATCTGTAAGTCACAGACACTTAAAACTGAAACTTGTTCACTAGAGCAAAAGATTCTGTTTACTGCATGAGAGTGAGATGACAAACAGGAAAAAAATAATAATAAAGGAACAGAACTGTCTCTACGAACACTTGTTTGTCAAGGGTTCTTTGGATGTTTCAGGCTTCTAACTTTCTGCATCTGTTCTACTTGGAAGCTTTTCTGAAAGCCCGTCGTTAGACGGTTCTCCATAAAACATTTAAAAGTTTTCTCAGAGGCAAAAACCAAACAACTCCTGAGGATGTTATAATCTTAGAGGGAAAAAAAAAAAAAAAAAAAGTTTCTTGCCCCAGTTCCCAATTTAGACATTACAATTTCCTACCCACCAGCTACTGCATTCATTCTTTTTTTTTTTTATATATAATATAGTTATAATATTGTAAATCCACACAAAATCCAGTACCTGTCTAATAGTCTGGACAGAAAAGAAAAAAAACACACAAAACAAATGAAGGAGTGCTACAAAATGCTCTGTATTTTATAAAGCAACCAAGCCACAAAAGCAATACTACCTCATTTCTATGGAAATTACAAAAACACAGCCTTGACCGGCACCTATACAGCTCTGAACCTGCTTCCTCACGAGAAAACATAATAATCTGAAGAGCTGAATAGCTGCCAGGAGCTCGGCAAGGACGCTTTATTTCAGCGTGGAAATTCCATTCAGTTTCGCGATCTCCAACCGGCGCACGAGTCCCTTTATTACCGCGTATCGGTGTATCTGCTGAACAATACCGAGGCTGGTTTTCCACAGACGTCCTCTAGCTCTAGTCAAGAAATTACGATTCTCTCCTGTGACAAGACAGGACGTTTTCAAAAAAAAAAAAAAAGGTCTGGGAGCAAAGCAAAGGTCTGGGACCTTCTATCCTAAAAGAATGAAAATGAAGAAATGCAAATCTGCCTTAAGGTTTCCTCCTCCTCCTCCAAATGTCCAATCAGCTGTCAGTGTTTAGAGACACAAATCTTTAAATTAAATAACACCGCAGTCTGTAATAGCGTTAGTTCAACTTGTTTTGTCACATAATTTATCCATGTTACATCGCCACACTGCCCAGGTCCAGGAAACGAGCGCAAACCCGGCTTCCTACAAATCCAAACTAATACCCAGGTGTTATTTTAAGCCACTGCTACGGTAATTGGAATGGAAATATGAAGATGTGGAAATGAAATTGAAAACAAATAAGAAAACTGCCTCTGTGCAATCACTCAATCAGCACCATCAGTAAACAACAAGAAGGAAGTGGAGGAGGATGGACATGTGCGGGTTTTCTCATTAAAGCACCCTGCGCTCAGCTCTCACCGCGTCTCTGTTAGCCATGGCGGTCGCGTCTGGGCCTGTAATGCTTTTCGCTCGCTTCCGCTAACCCGCGCAATCGCTCCATCTGTCTCTGCTTATCTGTCTCGCTCCTCGGCTGTGGTCGGAGGTTCATCACGGCCCTCTTCCTTTTTACAACTTTCTTGGCAAAGAGAAGACGATGAACCCAAACAAACTGGTCAGCATCTGGCTGGCGGAATAAAATAACACACCATTATCTGTCCCTCGTGTCTCCCTTTGCGCCGTGCTGCTCTACTTAGCTGAGAAAATCGCTGACTGCTTCGCTTCTTACACCCTAAGTTTATTTTTCTCCCTTTTCCTTTCTTTTTTTTTTTTTTTGTGATGCTCTGATGAACACTGCGTACCGGGCGCCTGGCTGTTTGACGGTTATTGTGATGAATCTGCTGTAATTTATCTTTCTGATCATTGAAACTAATGCAAATCTGCACTATATTGTAAAGCAAAGGGCACCAATATTAAGTGTCTTCCAGATATATTACTGCTGTGTTCATGGCTCTGAAACAAAACACGTTTGTTTTGCATTAAAGTCAGGGTGTGACAAACAATTAGTCTAATAACAGGCTTGCATTATGAGCCCTAATTAGTGTTCTGTTGAGTGAGCTAAGTGGGCTAAATTGGCATCTATTCCTCGTTAGCCTTATTAATATAACCAGGTCTATTACACAGCCATAAATAATACAACACACACACACACACACATATATACCAACACATTCACTGTTAGCCTTATTAATATCATTTGGGGGCATGATAAATCATAAAAGAAAACATGGCCAAATTCAGCTCTTTTCCACAAGTTGAGGGTCTGAACCTTTTTTTTCCTCCCATACACCTGCTCCTGGAGCTATTGTGTGCATCAGGAGACATTTAAACTTAAACCTGAAAACCGTAAAACGCCACTACTAACCATTAGGAACCATTACACAACCACCAGCAAATTGATTTGTTTTCAGAAGGGTTATCTGTCTTCGAGAGTCACGTCCAATTCAGTCTGGAGAGGACAAAGGAAGCAGCAGGCTCTCGGCTCTGGGCTTGAACACAAGGGCACGGCGAGCTGATTGGAATCAGGTGCAGTGATCTTCAGTCGGACAATGAGACGCGAGCGCGAGCTTCTGTTCCAATTCACCCAGATAAGGTTTGTATTGTCGGTTTGGTCAGAGCACGGCTCGACACGGCCAAAACAGCTAGAGCGTAAGATCCGCTGGCACGGCATCACGTCATTCTCACAAACACTGGCTGTTTACATGAAAGGGCATTTTGTCGTCAAGCCAAATGAATTTGTTCCGCCTGCAGATCCAGAACGGGCGGTTTAAATAGCACAGCGCCGTTGACTTCTCGGATCTGACTGGTCAGAAGGTGGTGATTAATTTTATATTACAGCAGTTCTGGCTGCAAGTCGAACCACTCATTTGAATTAATGTGCTCGTTCCAATAACTAAATCTAAAATTCCTCCGCTATTTTTCCTCCATTTCAGCTGAAGTTCCATCTGACTCCCAGTCATTCGGTCAATTACTTTAAGTATTGTATTCTTTCACTTTACAGATCTATGATCTATCCAAAAAACATTTTTCAATATAACAGATACTTTAAAAATAGAGCTTGGACCAGTTTTTCACTCTCCATGTTGGTTAGCATGCTGGATGTAAAGTTTTAGCCGAGGTAGCAGAATAAAGGTTTTCTGATTGTCCTTTCTTACGGCTTTCTCGAATGTTATACCAAAACTTTCCTCTATTTAGCACTAATGACAGATACAGACCGATTTTGGTGTCGCTTTTGCTCTTATTTGTTTGTTAACCTTTAGAAGAGGTAGCACTAATGCTAGAATCGCAAGGATATACTGTATTGCACAATGTATCACTTTTACTCTAAAAGACACATAGCCAGAATGTACAAGGGTGAACGAATTTTAATGTTCAATTTGTAAAATGGTGGTTAATTTTTCCCAATTGCCCCTGAAACCAAGAGACCTTCTTCGTGTTTCTAGCAGCACACCTAGTACTTCAAGGAGATGTTCGGAGAGATGGGGGAAGTCCAGTATTCCACACATCAAGCAGTGAGAATAGTCACAAAATACATAACTGACTACAGCTAGGATGAGCACAAAGACTTGTACATCAAACATGGTTCTGTCTGAGGGAATTTTGCAATATTCTTGCACAGCAGAGCCCTGAGAAACCTGAGTATCAAGATCCACATCTCAGCACTGATAAAAGTTTGTGGTGTTCCCCTGCTGTAACACCCCCAATTTAGCCGACAGACTGTGAGAAGTTGTGTTCGTGATCTGAATCTGGTAGTCGAGTGTGTGAAACCGAAGGCCACCGAGTCCCCAGGACTGCAGAGCTCTTGATAATGGCGTACATTATTCTGGCCAATGACGGACAGCTTTTCCGCTTAATACCACACGGCAGAGTGAGACGAAAAGCCTTTACGAAGTCTCTTTGAAGCTCATCCAGCATCTCGCTCGCTCGCTGTCTTCCCCGCACTCACTCACTCTCTCTGCTAAGCATGCAGTCGGCAGGAGCAGCAGTGACTGAAGCTGGGAAATCGAGTGCATTATTAAGCGTAATGAATGTCAATGCATCACCATTGCCCTACACATCAGGTGCCAATTACACTGACAAGCCGAGTTTCCTCAAATTCCCCTCGCCTCGCTCTTTCTTCTCTTCCTCCCACTCTTCTCCACTCTCCTTCTCTCCGTCTCTCGGCCTGCCTGACACATGGAGGCAGCTGAGGGACGTGACGAGCAAGTCTAGTGTGCCCTGGGCCTCCTGTTGCTGGAAACGAGTGCAGGAAATCCCCCCTCCCCTCCCCTCCCTCGACTTCCCACCATCCAGCCATTATTGATGAAGCGCTAGACGCCTCGAATACAAACGTGCAGAAACAGAAACCTCACTTTTTCCCGTCCGTAATTACACTTTGCGCAGTTTCTCGTAGCTCGTCGAGTTTACCGCAACAGAATGACTGATGGAGATTCGATGGCGTGTTGTGGCTGGAGGCAGCCGTGGCGATACAATGCTGATTTTAGATGAAATGGTTCTCCAGAAATGGTGTTTGGATAGCAGAAGCGAGGGGGAGGGGGTTGAAGAGGGTGGTCTTTCATCAACCTGCTCCAATATGCTCGATTCTCAGCACGGCTAAAAATCAATATGGACTCTACTCTCGCCCGATAATGACTACAACGCTTACTTATGCAGTCAGAGGCTCCGTATGAATCTCTACTCGTTATTTCCCCAGCCGTTATGCTCGCACACGATCTTATTACTGACAGCTTCCTGATCCATCATTTAGATAAGTCTCCCTCAAAGGTTTGGAAATCCCGATGCTCCGTTTTATATACAATGCATTTTTTTTTCTCTCTCTTCCGTCCCATTTCAGTGTATTTAGAACTGACTTCATAAAGTTGTCACTCGAGAAATATTCAGGCCCTGGTAGTGAGGCTTCTAGGTCACTTTAAATAACCTTACCATGTTCCATGTGTTAAAAATGCAGACCAGTCCATATGTCGAGCCCATAGCGGCTTTAAGTGGGCTTGTCTTGAAGGCCCTTTCATTGTCCAACAGTATTAGTCCATCCATTCTCTGTACTGCTTATCCTACATAGGGTGGTGGGGTAACCTGGAGCCTATCCGAGGGGACTCGGCACAAGGCGCAAGGTAGGGAACACCCTGGACAGGGTGCCAACCCATTGCAGGGCACAATCGCACACACTGTGGACAATTTGGAAATGCCATTCAGCCTACAATGCATGTCTTTGGACTGGGGGAGGAAAAACTGGAGAACAGGCAAACTCCGCGCATACAGGGAGGAGGCGGGACCCGAACCCCCGTCCCTGGAGGTACGAGGCCACCGTGCCCCCACCCCCATATTACGCCAATGAACTTGAAAGAACTGTGGCTTTAAGGTTTGTAAAATGTAAACTTGGGACAGTGCATGCGTTTTCCTGCCTGAACTGGAACCATCACTCTCAGGGGCAGAAAACCTTGCAAATAACAAGTGAATCAATACGTGTAATTACTATTGGTCTTTGCAAAGAACATTCAAGAGATCTGAGCCCCATTCAGCACCGCCGTTATAATCGCCTGCCTTTTCTATACTCAGTACTTTCACGCAGTTATTCATTGCCTGTTCGCTCAGTTCTTCCACTTGGAACAATCCTCATGTCTCTCTAAATGAGTAACCTGAATTATGGACAAAAAAAAAAAAAAAAAAGGCCTCGTCTGAATATGTGCCTTCTGCCTAATATTCCAAAAATCCACAAGAGTTAATAAACAGCTATTAGTGGGAAGAATTAAAAAATTTAACAGGGTTAAATCAAGTATCATTTTTGCTCCTGTCGCATGTTTGTTTTTGACAGATGTAATACAGAGGATTAACGAAGAGAATGCACAGCAAAAGCCTGCCTACATGATGTCAGCTCAAATTCAGTGAGCTTAATCTCCAAACCTGAGGTGCCTCATTTGTGTCCATTGGAATTTGAAGACTTTTAAATGAATGTTATTGGAAATGTCTTATCCCATATCATATCATACCAGCTTCGTTTCTGATGGCCCGCCCCAATGTGCATGAGAGTAAAAAAATAAAAAATAAAATAAATAAATAAATAAATCACCCACCCATTTTTATCAGAAAGAATATGACCGTGACGTTGCTGCTTTCTGAACCATAATACTGCCACATAGCAGTTTTATATATATATATATATATATATATATATATATATATATATATATATATATAAAAATGTTGTATATAATATACATAATACATTATTCAAATGCCGATTAACTATTTGGGTACTTTTGTCCAAAGTGACCTACAATTGAGAAAGGACACAGACTGCATCTGAGTGTCTGAAAATTAAAAAAAAAAAAAAGGAAAGAAATAAAAACGAAAGGACTTCAGGTCACTGCTGTCTAGACTTTATTGGCGAGATAAAGCAGCCCTCAGACCGGCGCGGTACGAGACGCTAGGGAGGTCATTACATACACAAGAATAAAGAATCAATCATCGATGATGGCCTTTCTTATAACATGATAATAGCATGTTGGTGCTTTGAGAGGAGCGTTTATGGTACAACGCGGATGATGCGGCGAGCTAGCGCACGCGCTTTGCATTGACACGTCTCGAGACAAACGGCTCTATTAAAGCGTGTTATTGGAAAAGAAAACGACCCGAGTGCTTTCACTCCCCTTGATGTTGCCTGAGCACACACTAAAGTCAAAGAGGAAACGAGGGAAGAAAGGATGACACGGGGGTCTCTTGGGTCACACAAAAGACGAAAGAGGAGAAGCGCTGAATTTCAAGGTCAGTCTCTGCACGGGTAAGACATGCTAAGCTAGGATAATTAACACTCCCAGCTCCTCCGTTTTGTATCCAGACTTGCGTCAGATGGCAAAATAAAGAATTTGGCCGAGTTTTTGGTGAGTTTTTGGCGAGTTCATATTGACACAATATTGCATCATACCATGTTTTTGTTTTCTGAACATCATGCTACCTGATTACCAAGCTGACAACCGAGCACTCATATCTAACACGAGCTCAGACTGAGACCAAGATATTCGGATAATGAGGTCTGACTTCTTCTTTTTTCCACCCCCCCAGACTGCTACATGCTCCAGTCCCAAGAGCCCAACGTGACAGTTTTTCCCCTCACAGCTTAGCTCAGGCTCTCTAGTTCTACTGGACACACAGCTGTGGTGGCGGCGTCTTTGAAGGCTTGCCGCCATTTTTGCTGACCGAGTCCCAATTAAGAGGTTCCACCTGTTCTCAGAGGGTTCGGCTGCCCATCTGTCTCAGCTTGGCCCCAACCGGGATTGCGGGAAGATGTTCTCCAGAAGAGCCAGGGTTCAGCGCACACATCCGAGCCTCCAAATGCTCACTTTGCTCGCTTACTGACAGCACTTGGCCTAATTTGGGACAAGTGGCAAAATCCCCCCCGAAACACAAACACACACACACACACACACAGACTCTACATAACATTTGACAGGAAGTTACCAAGTTTTTCAGTGTTTTATTTCAAACTTAATGCATTACCATTTTTCTGAAAAGACATATGATTTGGCTAAAAAAGCAGCTAATCACTGATACTGCAGTCCTATTTTTAGATTAAGTCGAAAAACATCAGACGAGTACGCCGAAAAATCTCACTCACAGGAAACCCGGCAAACGGCCAGGACCAAATAGGTTCCTGAACCAGTTCTGTATGTTTAAAGGCAATGTATTTCACTGTGTAGTAGGTCGTCGTGTCCATTGTGCTTTTGTGAGCTCTCGGAGACTGCTCGCATTTATGAAATTCCTTTACAGCTGCTGAAGTAATGAGGAAAAGATGTTACACTACAGCAGCTACACTGGCATCACGGTTGAGCGAGCGCTACTGTTTAAGCTAAAAAACAGTTCTGTTTAGATGAGGGTTTCAGGTAGAGAGGAAATTCCCTATTCTACACTTCCCTTGATCACTAGCAATATGTCCTTCATTCTATAACACAAAAGTAAATGCAAGAAGTTAATTAAAAAAAAAACCCCACAAAGCTAGCATCACCTTGACGAATTATCATAGCCATGCCAACAAAGAATAAACCTGGGCTGCAATTACTGAGGCCTTGAACCGGCCAAGTAACTAAAGAACGCCATTTTACTAGGCAGCTAGCCTACTTACTGCTACATTATTTGCTTGTGTTTTTCTTTCACTTCAAACTTTTGACTTTTACTCAGTACCTCTCAAAAGAAAAAAATCTCTACCTCTACTTCACTACATTGCTCTAACATCATATATTTGTTGAGTCATAAGGTTTTTTTTTTTTTAAAAATCATCAGACAGCTCCAAGGATCAGTCACAGTAATCTATCTGCTATGTCTACTTGTGTTTATCACGGCAGCTAGTTTGTACAGTCAGAGGTATGATCATGCTAGCTAACTTTTGAGAGATTAGCAGTAAAGCTGTTTTTAGTTAGACTGAGCTATTTTTTTCTTCTTCTAGCTACGTCCACTCTGCTCTGCTCCTTCCAAGCTTTGTTTTTCTTTGTAATGTCTCTATACACATTTAATGAGTGGTTGTATATGACATGATAAGATGAAACCACTGTCCTAAGTTCGCTAGTGTGGACAGACGGTTACTTATAGTAATGTTTCAGAAGATCTACACACCTATAAAGCTTCTTCTACTTCTGCCCTCCAAAATGTCCTCTTATTTGTATAATCTACACACTGGACGCTCCTCCAAATCCTTGCTTCTACTTGCATCTAATTTCTTTCACCTGGTAGTACTGTTTATATACTACGTATAGTTCATGTTCTCTGCAAAGTCTCACATTTTCGACAACATTTTCAAGTCATTTCCAAAGTTTATTTTTGGTATTTCTCTCATTCCCTTGTTTACATCAGTGTTTTATGGTTCTCCGGTTTTGACCTAGAGATAAAATGGTTTTGACCTAGAGACTTTTCACTTATGTCTGACCATTCCCGGCCCCGTCCCTCAAGTGGAACATAAAGCCGTAACTCGACACAGAAATCTCCCTCAGGTCTGCTTCAGTTATAGACGAGAGGGATGTTGTACACCACTTTGGCCAATCCTCCACATATGAAAGCACAGAGGTAAGTGGGCTAGGGCACAGGGCTAACTTTATATAGTAAAACCACCTCATGAGAAATAAATAAATAAATAAATAAAAACACACACACTCCTCATACACTCCCCTTCCCCAGAGTGCCATAGCACAACGATTACTCTACAACCTCATACTAGCATCCTTTCAGTCCAGATGATCTCAGTGTTGCAGAGCTTTTTGGAGTCTGGCTTCAAGCCTAGGGGTCAAGAAAGAGGGAAAAAAGACAGGCCTTTTCCCTAGTGATCTCTGGGTAAGCTTGGTGTTAATGAACTGCTGTCTCTCTCTCAGTTCAGAAGAACAGGTGTGTGGTTTGGTGCCACTTGACGTGTCAATTAGATGGGTTGAAAATAACTCCTCATAGTGACCAGTCTCTCGCCTTATCTCTGATCTCTCCACCGAGCCGCGCCAGGCTGTATGTGCGACTAAAACTTAATGATCTTCCTAATAAAAGATAACAGCTTCTCAGAAGTGAACTGCAGAGGTTGGTAGTAATGCAGTTTCCAAAAAGTTTCCACTTAACGCTACTCTTATTTTCACGGTTTTTGCCATTTTTAAGTCAGGTTTCGTAAAGCTCTTTAGCTAACTCGCATTGTAAGCACATAAACAAAAGCAAGCCTTCTGTACCTTGACACTCCTGACCTTGTCGGGGAGGATCCATTTCCTTCCATTCAGTGCCTGTCATACTGTTTCCTCCCAGGCCTTTGGTTCCTTTAGCATGTGGAAGAAGACAGGCATCATTTGGAGTTTTTCCCCTGCAGTGCTGCGGGGTTTGTCAGTGTGGGCACTGCAGTGTCAGCATCATGTGTTCAAAATGAGCCTGAACAACTAGACGGGCCGTGGAGTGGCGGTCAGTCCTAGTAATTACATTCTTCAGCGAGCGCTCACTCACACTCACCACAAATCTGGCTCGTTCACCACTCTGGCCTGCGGATAAGTGAGGCTGCGGTGACGGATGTTTGTGCAACGGCGGTTGGATCGCTACAGCTTGATGTGAAGATGGGCATTTATTACATTCTGCTCCTCAGCCACCACTGTTGGCAATCCTTCCTCTGCTTCTTCATTTAAAATCGTGATGTAGTCTTGCTCCAGTGACTCGAACACAAAAATGAACACATTTAGGCAAACAGCTTCACAGATGGCTGAGTTTCGATTAAATTTTATATAACATCAATGTGGCTCCTGAAAATATAAAATTGCCATTGCCCATTGCACTTCAATATCCAATGCCTTCTTTTTTTTTTTTTTTTTTACATACATGTACTTTCTCTTAAGTGTAAAATGCTGCAAATAAATAAAATAGAATAATGAACACCACCTGTTCCAATCTGAATGATTTATGTACTGAATTTCACATAATCATCCTGCTGTATATGTTAGTCACACACAAATCCAAATACCTAAAGAGTTAAGACAATAAATTACCCCACTGGGTTAAGGCAATGGGTTACATCATTGGGTTAAAGGATCTGGTTACCCCATTGGGTAACACAATGGCTTAACCCAATGCCAGTGGGGTAACACAATCCCTTAATCCAATGCTTTAACGATGCCATACCCCATTGGGTTAAGGCATTGTGTTACACCATTTGGATAAGGCACTGGGCTACACCAGTGGCTTAAAGTATTTGGTTACCTCAATGGGTGAATGCATTTGGTTACCTCGTTGCGTTAAGGCTTTGGGTTACCTCACTGGGTTACCCAATGTTAAAGCACAGGGTTACCTCATTGGGTTATGTTACTGTGTTACCCCATTGAGCATTAGGTTACCCTACTTGGTTAAGAAATTAGATTACCCCACTGGGTTAAGGCATCTGGTTACCCCATTGGATTAAGGCATTGGTTTACTGACTGGAAGGTCATGTGTTCGAATCCCACTACTGCAAAGCTGCCAGCGTTGGGTCCTTGAGCAAGGCCCTCAACCCACAACTGCTCAGCTGTATCATGTCTCAACTGCCAGCTGCTATGGATAAAAGTTTCAGCTACATGAAGTAAGTGTAAAAGCATTACACAAGTTGTTCATGCAGCAAAATGGTGGTCTAGAAAGGCTAAAACAAAAACGGCCGAGAACCTTTAGCAGTGACCTCCTCAGGCATTGAAACTCCATCTCAATTACCCAGGCTGAAACCAGGCATCAGGGGTATTTAATCATAGAATTGAAGTTAGATGGCCCCTGAGGAGGACTTCGAGTGGAGAGAGGTTTTGCACTGTATTCTGTATCGGTGCATCATTATAGCTTCACTGGGGTGTTTCGGATACAGTAGCACACACCTCCTTGTATCTATCCCTCATGTAGCCCGTTTTGCTAAGACCAGCATGTGCAGCGTGCTCTGTTTTTCAGTTTCCTGATCTTTTTCGCAATAGAGACATATGCTTCTGAATAAATAAGTAATATTTCTTCTGCTCTGTCTTGGCCAGGGAGAGTTATTCAGCAATACCATTTTCTCCATCATCCCCTGCAAATTGTGCTAAGTGTGCAGCTTGGTACCAAACTATGCATGCTCGCCTGGCACTAGGGTGGAAGCTGTATCTCATATATAACGTTTTAAATTACTGTCTAGAGATAAAGAAAATCTCAGAAAGGACAGGCATTGTCATATCTGGAAAATAAATAAACCAAGCATGGCCATTTAATTGGTGGTTCCAAGTCAGTCTGTCCCCAGATTGCCAGGACCTGCTGCTTGTCTGGACACACATCAGGAAGACATGGCGAGAGAGAGAGAGAGAGAGAGAAAGGCTGTACAGACAAATGTCCATGTGCTGATGTAAGATTCATGAGCCTGCTCCTTTCTTTACAGAGAGAAAAAAAAAAATCTGTCTCTCAACAAAAACACATTCTGTCGATCAGCTGTCACTCTGATAAACTGTTGGTGTCTTGCATGTATTTCATCATCATCATCATCATCATCATCCTTCTCTCAAGAATAGCTCACTCATTACAGAAGTGCTCTGAGTTGTAATGAGAGTGCCATCAAAGCTGGCCCGACTCCAAGACTTCCTTCAGCTGGGAGCTGATTCAATTGGAGATTTATCACGCAAACGGCACATATGGCTGTGTTTGTAGCACTTTATTGGGTGCCATGTTTCTCTATTGAGTTCTCCTGTTCAATTCCCAGAGCTCTCCTCACATCCCTTACCTCTCTGAGCTAAAACATGTCAGGATATGTAATGCATTTTTCATTCTCTCACTCCCTATCCCGCTTACTTTTCCTCCTAGTCTCTCTCTCTCATCCCCCTAAGGCTTCAGCTAACAAAAACAGCCATCTTGGACTTGGACAATATATATATATATATATATATATATATATATATATATATATAGATAGATAGATATAGATATCAGAGATAATCATATTTTACACTGGAGTAAATCGGTGTTGAAAAAAGTAATTCAGAGCAGTACTTTCATTTATCCACATAAGCTATGGCCTGCCGGATCCGCGCCTATTCTATCCCCTTCTCCTAAACACCTAGCAGGGAATGAAAACTGTTTTCCTTGTGTAATCAGGAAGAGGCCTGGAACATAAATCCCCATTATTTAGATAATGCATACAAATTAGCTATCAACTTTCTTTTCTCTTCTTTTCAGATTCTGTTTTGTTTTGAGCCGAAGGTGCCCTCTGCTTTAAAACGACACACCTCCGGTTAAAAGTCGCTCCAGCAAAGAGTGGAATCTTATTGACATGCACTGGCATTCCGCCGTTGCAAAACATCATCTAATAGCTCGGGAAGAAACGCTCGTATGCTTTTTTCCATGGCAAATCAGGTACCCGGCTTCATTAGTTATTCATTGCTTTCGATGTCCGAGCAGCTGGTCAATCAGGGAGAATATGTCACGGATCAGTAAAGGCCCCGAAACGAGCCCTAGAGGACCGTAGGAAATGACAAATATAGCGCGTCTATCGCCCAGCTTAGAGCCACTTCAGTGAGCCGGCCGCAAATTATTCCGCTTCGTATCCATACAATATGCGGTGAGACGCTTTGTACACGCAGGGTGTCGCATTTTGTTGGGAGTTTTTCAGGCATATGGGAATACGGCGAGGCAGAAGAATTGCTCACGTCTTGCTGCTCACGACTGTAAGAAAACACAACCCAGGTTTCTGATTATGGGAAGATTTCTATATCAGAGAAAGCAGCTAAGCCTCATATATTGGTCTAGTGGACATTTCAAAAAAACCCATTTCATTTTATTATCTGTCAACACGCTTATCAGAAAGGAACAGCGCGGCCGTATCACCGCAAAGCATTAACACAGCCTACGCTTTGATCAGTTATTACAGCTTTTTCTGCATCCAAATAACAGTCGAAGAGCATCGGAGGAAGAATTCAGAACAGAGCAGCAGAGCTCGTTTCAGACAGGTGCAGAGAAACTGAGTGAAGGCAGAGCCTTTTGCCTTTGCCTTATGGCCCTAAGCAATAAAAATTCATTAGGCTCGTCAGACTGGCTCCATCGTCACCCACATCCTCTCTTAGAGAGCCGTGAATTGCAAAAGAGCATGAAAGTTCAATGATGTTGATATATTTCCATATGCATTTTCTCCCCTGCTGTTCGGAGTTAATGCCGTGTATAACAACGTCTCGGCTTTGCTTTTCCCACTCGCAGACATTCGTTATTACAGTACAGGTAGAGGATATGGAAATGTTCTGCATGCGGTATATTATTAACACGCAACGGCATTAAATTAAATTACAGAATCGGGGTCCAGCTCAAGCCAGAATGCATGTTAGGGACAAAAACCGAACACACTTAATCAGTGACAGTTAGCAGAATACCGCCTACGAGCATAAAACAAGCAACTGGAACCACATGATTTGAGTGAGCGAAAAGATAAACAGCATGCTAAAGCCTGATTAATGAAATAACTGATAGAGGACAGAATGCTTAATGCCATAGACGAAGCAAAGATATAGATAAAGATCAGTCGTAATCTTTAACAAGAAAATTAAAAATGACATATGGTTCAAAGTGGGTGTCAACGCACGCTTCTGAACTAATGAATACTGTACTGTTAAAAAAAAGGGTCTCGTCTGGTGAATCTTACCCCCTTTCATTTGGTATCTCCCATATGGAATATTCTTCTTGGATTGGTATACCCTACATATGGAATATGTTTCCTTGCAGTTGCTATAACCCATATCCTCCTTGGCTTGGTATAACCCATATGAAATCATCATCTGGTACATCCTATTACGAATATCACCCTTCGCGATTTGGTATATCCCATATGGAATATCCCTCTTCTTTCGGTTTATCTTATATGGAATATCACCCTACATCATTTGGTACATCTCTTATGGAATATCCCCTTTCACTTGGTATGTCTCATATGGAATATCCCATTTCATTTGGCATATCTTATATGGAATATTACCCTTTCATTGTTTTGATATATTCCAAACGGAATAGCCCCCTTCGTTTGGTATATCCCATGTGGAGTATCAACCTTCATCATTTGGTATATCCTATTATGGACTATCCCCCTTCGTTTAGCATATGCCATATGGTATATCCCCATTCCTTTGGTATATATTATATGTTTTTTTTTCGTTATTTGGCATACGGAATATGCTCATTTGTTTAACATATCCATTATGGAATATGCCCCTTTGTTTGGTATATCCCATATGTAAAAGCAATAGACTGTATGTGAAAATCTATACAATTTCATACCTATTTCATGAAATTGGCCCATTTTTTAAATAAGCATACATGCTGAAGCATATTTAAGAATATATTACAATATAAATAATGTATCTGGTTATGATTGTTGTCAGGCACGGACAGGGTTTAGATGCATTTGAAGGGTTTTATTGAAAGAAGCGGGGGGAAAGAAAAACAAGTGAATAGACAGGTTTGACTAGGCTAGGCTAGGCTAAGCTAGGCTAGGCAAGACAGGACTCCCAGCAAACAAATAAGCAGGATCAGCACAAAAATTTTTCAGGGATACTTCAAAATTCCACTCGGTTCCACCAGAGGAATCTGTTATTTAGCAATATTCGTGTTTGTAGACTATGAGAAAGCTATCTGAAAAGATAGCATGTGCAATTTTCTAGCCATCAGCAGTCAGACTTGGTACATTAGCTAGCTTGCTCTTTTACACAAGCGCTTAAAAAAAAAAAAAAAAAACTCCATTAAATTTAGCTGGAGTAGGGCAATCTGACAGGAAATATCTGTATTTTCCTAGCTAGAAAGTTTTAGCTATCTGTATTAGTCCTTGGTCTTTGGTATTAACACTATTAAAAATCCTAGTTGGGTGAGATTTAGATGGTGTACGGGAACCTGACAGGAAGTAGGTGTAAATTGCTAGCTAGAAATAGCTAGATATAACATTTAGCTCATTTATCTTACATTTATAATATTTAGCTAGCCGTTTATACAAGTGCTAACACCATAGGAAGCATGTCACTGTCTAGCTAAAATAGTTTGCTACGTATGTTAGACAGCTCGGTCTTTCACAAGAGCTAACACTATTTAAACATTCCAGTTGTGTTTAATTTAGCTAGTGTACAACTATATGACAGGATGTTTATTTAGCTAGTTAAGGATAGTTGGCTGGCTGTATAACAGTTAGCTTTTTCTTTTATACAAGGGCTAAAACTATTTAAAAATCCTAGTTGCACTAAATTTAGCTGATGTACAGCGACCTGACAGGAGTAGATATAATATTTTATACAAGCACTAACGCTATTAAAAATACAAAAAAAATAAAAATTCTAACATCTGCTACATAACTATCTGCCAGCTGCATTCACAACCTGCGCATTTGAAATGTCAGTTTCTTCAATGCATCAGCATGAATTAGAGGCTTCTGATGACGCTTAGGACAAGTTTTGGCACCATTTCCATTCGTCAGATCAAGCGACGGCCTCGCTATAATCTCAATTATGAACCACAGGTCCTCTGGTCATTTACAAGCCTGAGCCTGACTTATGACTTTCATTAAAAGATAAGCGAGAGCCAGCACTTTACTTTACAACGGCACTGACACAGGTATCACGTTTCGCGTTCTTGTGTGCACCTTCAAAGGCGTTGATGGACATCCATTCCTCGGAAAGCTCGTGTGTTAAGTACAGAAGTGCGGCTTTAGAAAAGTAATTAGCCGCGGCTTGTTCGGCTGTGATCAGGAGTTCTCTGCAAAGCCGCGCTTTAGAATACCGGCACTCGAACTCTGCGTGTTATCAGCGCAACCTTTGTCCTGTTATGTAGTCTACTTAATGTCGAAATTATTAGTGTCAGTTAGCTAGCTAGCCGGTTATCAGTTTGCTTACCGTGAGCCTGTGAGGTTTTAGCATGCGCTGGTGTCTCGGTGATATAGTACATGCGCTTTTGTTGTGAGGGTGTTTCTCAAATCGAGCCCTAGTTCTTTATGTAATAAGGTTCTCTCGGACATAAAAACTGCCGCTAAAGAGTGGTCTCTTTCACCATTTTCCTGACTGCGCTGATGAAAAACGGGGACTGTAAGTCAGGAGAGATGGAGGCCAAGCTGAATCTACTTGTTTGGAGCAAAGGCGAGGTGGTGTTTTAGCTTGGGGGCTGCCACGCTGCAAGCTCTCGCAGGAGCGTGATGAAAATACATAAATAAAACACAAACAGCGTGGCGCTAGCTGGCAGCGATCTCTGCGCTGACTTATGAGCTCGGAGCGCGGGCAAGGAATGAGACGCCTCCATTAAAACCAGAGGAAAAAAGGAGCAGCGAGGTATTAAACCTCATGCATTCGCCACCTCAGATTATATCATAATTGTATGTCTAGGGTCTCAATGAATTATTTAATGCATGATGGGTTCAATTATTTTTGTCCAAGTCCTTGTCTGGGGAAGCTTAATTGGAAATTACACACTTTGGAACACGTTTTGAATAATTTAGAAAAGACAATGTTGTTTCTCAATTTGTCATTAAATTTTCATTTAAAAAAAAGTCGGAAAGACAGTACGCTGCATTGAAGAGCAGATCCAAGTGAAACTGAGTCATAAAAAACAAAGAGTTGGCAATCAATTAACTGCCTGCGTACTTCAGTTTCTGCCACTTTACCGGAAAAGAAAAAAAAAAAAAAAAAAGAGATATCAAGCCGTTGTAATGGCTTAACTGTATAGCCAGAACGGAGCCTTGTATTCTTGTATGCAAACCAACTTTTTTTATGGCCTGCTCCATAAGCTGTCAATAAGTCAAACATATAAAACCACGATCTTGTTAGCAGGTCCGCATGTGGAGGATCCGCACGTGTGACTCGACATGAGCTGAAAATCTTATTAGGGAAAACGAGAGAGAGAGAGAGAGAGGGAAAAGAGCTCCTTTCTTAGGAATTGGAGTTATATCCATCATCGAAAATCTCCAAATGACTTGTCAAGCATGTACATGTAGAGTGGCTTCCTGTTTCATTTGTGTCACGTCTTATTTCAATATACTGAGAGTAAAAACGAGAATGCGCAATAAATTATAAGTTACAGGTAGGTAGAGCCATTAAAATTTACCCTTTTTTTTTTCGAAATGGGAAAGAATCAGATAAGTCGAATGGTAAAATCCTACACATGACTGATGAGGTTATAAACGTTATTGAGACGCCGCTGCTAAATGTGACGGTTGCTTAACTATCAGCCACTTAATGGCCTTCCAGCATGCCTCGCTTCTAATGAATCTATCAAGCAGGCCAATGGAGCGCGACTAATTATGATATGCTAATCAACAAAGGAAAAGCGCAAGAGACTCCTCGTCTTATCAGCGCGGATATTCTCGCGTGCGCTTTGATACAAAATGTGACGCATTTTCTGGATATTGATTAATAGGCATAATTATGACTCCAGTGCAACAGCACGTGCACATCGGTGCAGACATTCTAATGCTGATTTAATGTGATGGCTCTGACAAGCCTCCTGCATCTTCGCCAATGAAAGAGTCAGGTGCTGACAGCCGGACTGACGTGACAGATCAGCGTAAAGAATCAGCTAAGCGTTCATGTGTTCATGAAAGGCTATTCGTCTTTCTCAGGCACAGCATATTTTCATATAGCCAGGTAAAGCATGCAAGTATCCATCACCTTCACATCATCTCTGACATTCCTAAGAATGACACCGATTTCTTTCTATTTCCTACGAAGAACATCTAGCCCCGCCCCTCTCCATAATCTTGTTCCTAGTCTCAGCCTCAGGTGCTTCCCCCACTAGCCACGGACCATCTGATACTTTTTGTACAGTTTTCTGGCCACGAGCTTCAGCATCCTGAAGGCTGTGATCTGACTGGCTGTGTATGCGCATATACCTTTGAACAATGTGATATACTGAGCGTCACAGAATCCCATCTTTAGAGGTTATTAGGTGATTAGCTAGTGGCGAGTAAATGAGATAATCTCTCGTTTGGATTTCTTTGGATCATCTAGTCCTGCCCCTCTCCCTAAACTTAGTGGTGAGTGAATGAGAATCCCGTATCGTGTTTGTGGACAGACTACAGGGAAAGGTCTGTGACTGGTTGGCTACCAGTCGTATTCTATCAGTCTCTTCCGGTGAAAGTAGACAATTCTTGCTCACCTTTAGAAGCAAAAGTGCCAGACTCTCTAGAGAAAGCTGGAGTGAAATGAACTATATAATGTTTTTCTAACAAATCACTTTTATACAGTGGCTGGAAATATGAAACCTTCAGGTAGAAACAGCACTGTCCACAATTCCATTTGTGTGTTGTGACTCCATGTTGGGTATTTTTTTTTTTTTTTCCTTTTTCCCATTCCAACAATTCAAAACAGCATTACCATTCAAGAGCTGTAATTTCCTGCTACTCACATAATCCACCCACCCTCTACAGGAATGAAAGGGTTTTAAAACAGGGAGTGAGCGGGCAGTGCCAGGGCCCAGCAGGCCATTACTGCAGAGCAATAGCTGCTGTGTGTGTGTGTGTGTGTGTGTGTGTGAGTCTGTATCTTTGTGTGTTTTGTGTTAACGCTAGTATGCAGGGCCGCAGCTGTTCTATTTCTGCTGGAAAGCACAAATCCAATATGGCTGCCACCACACGGTCCACAGGCCAGTGCGGGAAACATGTTCTGATTGGCTCTTGTGATGGAGGGCTTGTGTTTGACCGGTGCCATGGCCAGACGATGAGCACGCCAACACTGTAAACAGCCAACTCTCTACCACCGAACATGTCATGCAACACTGATTTTTTTGTTCCTCTCTCTTTCTTGCTCACCCACTCACTTTTTCCCCAGGTCCATTACTGCCATGTGTTTCTCTTTAGTTTATTCCAATACATTCCTCTCCTATTTCTTTGTCTGCCTATTGCGCATTGTTCGCATAACTGCCTTGCAAATTAGCATAAACACAGATCCATACTTGACGTGGCCTAATTTCTTTGTTCATTAAACATGTGCCAATTAGCTATGGATAATCGGTTTTCGGACGTACGACGGGGTTCCCTCTTATTAGCCCATTTGTTTAAGGCCATTAGTGTAGGCTGGATGGACTCTGCAGCTTTTTTCACTTGGCAGTAGGTTGTAGTGGGAAATGCAGATATGCCTTGCTTGCTTGAAACACATACATACACTATATAGCCAAAGGTATGTGGACGCCTGGCTATCACACCAATAAGCTTTTTGGACATCCCATTGCAAAACCATAGGTACTGATATGGAGTTGGCCCTCCTGTTTGTGTATATAACAGCCTCCACTCTTCTGGGAAGGTTTACTACAAGTTTACGGAGTGTGTCTGTGGGAATTTGTGCCCATTCAGTCTAAAGAGCATTAGTGAAGTCAGGCCTGGCTTGCAGTCAATGTTCCAAATCATCCCAAGGTGTTCACTGGGGTTTGACGTCAGGGTTCCGTTCAGGCTACTGGGGTTCCTGAACACCAAACTCGTCAAACCATGTCTTTATGGACCTTGCCTTGTGCACAGCCTTGTTTCACTGCTGGCATTTTGCATTCTGGTAGGTAGCATTCTCTGCCAGAGCCAGATTATATCCATCAGACTGCCAGATAGTGAAGCATGATTCAGCACTCCAGAGAACACATTTCCACTGCTCCAGAGTCCAGTGGTGGCGTGCTTTACACCACTCCAGCCAACACCTGGCATTGCTTGTAGAGATCTTAGGTTCGTGTGCAGCTGCTCGGCCATGGAAACCGACTTCGTGAAGTGGTGAGTGATGGAACAGAGCCTAGCACTCGGTGATACTGTTCTGTGATTTTTGCACGGTCTACTGCTTCGTAGCTGGGCTGTTGTTGCTCACTATACTATTTACAATTAACCCGGGGCAGATCTAGCAGGGTATCTACATACTTGTGGCTATATCGTGTACAAATTCAAATCCACAGGATCACAGGGACTTACCATAAAACTACTTTTTTACTATATTACTATGTAATTACTATAAAAATAACAACACATTACAATGAAGACATTAATATATACCTGTGATTTGCCTTGTAGTGGGAAGTGAGAATTCAGCAGCGTTGTGGTATTATGAGGCTCCGTAGTATGTGTCTAATATAAGGAAACTTAAACGCCTGCGAGTGTCTCTCCAAGGCAGGAGTATCAAATAAACTAGCACCTGAGTGTATATACTGTATTTAAATACAAATAAGTGCATCCACCGCATTTAGTGTGCTCCTAACTCCTTTTCTTACTTTGAAACAATTTAATACGCCCACGTCTTCCCGTGCAGCACATAATCAAGGACAAAAAGAAAAATGGAAAGAAGTTCTGTATCATAAACCAGAATTACAAAGTGTGTGCGCGGAGGTGATTATAAAAAAGAAAGAGAAGCACGCACTGCAACTCAAACTATCTGCAGGATTCTCCCTTAAGGAGGCAGTTGCTCGGGAAGTCAGAGCGTCACCAAGGCTGAGATCTTTGTTCAAGGAGAAATAAACAGCAAGCGCTCGCTAAACGTGGGCTTCAAAGTCAACTTAGCTGAATGAAGCCTTGAGAAGCTTTATGCACGCATGTAAGCCGAATCTTAAACGTTCCACTTGCCTGGTCTTCTGATGTGGGAGAAGAGTAGAGTTTAATCCTACTGGAATTAGAATTGCGGGGGAAAAAAGCCACACCTCAGTAACTATACGGGATTTAACAGGAAGTGGAAAACTGCTCTTTCCACCTCTGAGACTCTTTTACACATGAATCAGCCAGTGTAAAAATGTTCAGAGACATTTTTGGAATTTGGACGTTTTGGAATGCCATTTTCATTGCCTAGCCTAGCGTTTCAGTCATGTGATTTTTCCGTTTGGAATTACGCAGGCACGTAACTAGAGGTGAAAGATAGAGAATAAACAGTACTTCAACAAAGCTGATAAAATAGACTTTTATCCTTATGCACCTTCCCCTGAACTGCTGATTCTACTATAATTAGCAAAAAACTTTGTTTTCCTGATGTATTTATCTCAGAGACACCCCTCCTAATCCAGGATATAGTTAGTCGATATCAGCTAACTTAGCTAACCTTGCTAATGTTAGCAATAAACTTTCCAGTTATCCCATAATGTAGCTAGCTAGCTAAACCAGCTACAAGGCAGAATGACAGAGGATCTGCTACACTGCTGCTTGTGTAAGCTTATCAGTATATCTTCTAAATTAAGTACACACACAATAGCACTGATGCTATCAGTCCCCTGTTCGGTCTCGGCAATGATTATAAATGAAATGCAAAACAATACGCGATCTTTAGTTAAATGGACAAAAAAATGAATCAATATGACTTCGCTAACACCAGGTAGTTTGTTTGCTTTTTGAGAAATTTGTCTAAAGGTCATATTTTCTTCCAAATCCATTCCGAAAGCAGCGCTGGGTGGTGGCCTCTGGCTATTGGGTGTACATTTGGATGAGGTTTTATTGCGCACTAGAAAGTAATGACATCTCTGCCAAATTCACTGTGATTAAAATCCACTTGGCACATGAATGGAAACACATTGCAGCTTTCAGACACTGATATACAGCAAAGCCGTCCACAGCACTGTCCAAAACTACCTACACGGAAAAAGCAATTACCCTCAATCCCGACTTGTTAAAAGCAAACTCGCTTTATGCTCACTTCACGGCCTGAGCGTGGGGGCAATTTATTCGGTGGGCTTTCGGGAAGGCGGGCTGCTTGTAAAAAAACTGGCTGATGGGCTGTAATGAGCAACCTTTTAACAAAAGACAGAACTCGATCTGGCCTGTGAAGCGATGCTTACAGCGTTCACGTGAACCTGACAGAGAATTTCAAGGGGCTCACTGGAAATCTTGGGATTTTGAAACAAAAAGATATCAAAAAAAGGTAACTTTTGGGTTTTTTTTTTTTCTCAGCTTGATCCCTCTGATCTTATAAATGGCTTCCTGAAGGCCTGATGGACAGCCGTAATGGGTTTTAGGTTCTCACTCACTCTTCTGGCTGATAGCACGCTCGTCAGTTTCTTCTGGAAGCTTCCGTGCAATTACAAATGTGCTTCTGCGAAAGCTCCGAGTGCGAAGACTTGTCGGATGAAACTGGTGCAACGGAGGGGATAAATCTGAGCGCCCCTCATTGGCCCTCTTCAAATGGACTCCACGAGGGAAAGGGGAAGTTGATGGGTGATGGGAAGCCTTTGGTTTTGGATTTAAAAGAAAAAAAAAGCCACAGTGAACGATTAACAGTTTAAATCATATATATATAAAACAACATGATTGTTTTCATCATCCAGAGCATGTTGGAGATTTAAATGATGCCCGCTGAGTTTGTAGATGCACATCGCGTCCACTTGTGAGTTTATAATATTGCCCTTTATCTCCTGTATCCTTCTTACATGTGGTACGTTACACACACATTTAATGAGAATCGAAAAGTTTTGACATGCAAGTAAAGCAAACATCCATCCCCCTGGAGATTAGAGATAATTGGCCGATCCATCCGATGCAGCATCAGCACTGTATCGTAAAATCCGTAATTGGAACTGAAATTGGAAAAAAGAAGCGGTCAACTATTTGGAAACAGACAGGCACTCAAGAGGAAATGCTATTTTTAGAGCCATTTTCTGCAATCAGGAATCTGAAACATGACACCTGACCTTTTCGCACCGTCTGTGAATGCTAATCGTGCTCGAGAAACCAGATGACCCTTTCTGTACTCGAGCTAATAATGTACAGCGAGGGCCTGGCGTATCTGCGCTTCCCAGATTTGTCCCATCTCACCTGATCCGCAAGGCCCTCGTTGAACATTTTTCGCTCGCTTTTTCTCTTGGCTGAAGTGTGTGTTGAGCCGCGTTCCCCCGTTCCAGACAGTTACCCCTCATTTGCAACACTTCAGCTTGTAGAAGATGGAGCCCAGCTTCTTTCAATCAATCTGTCAATCTGTCAGGACGAACCGTCAGTCAACGCCGGCCGCTTGGGGAGATCTCGGGTTTCGCTCCACCTACCTGCTTCGTGGGTGTCGGGATTTAAAGGAAAATAATATGTCAGAAAGCAGGACGGGTGTTATGGATATAGCATTAAACATTTGCTAAAAACAATAAGGGATAACGCGTGTGGGTTGTGCTGTTTCAGGAAAACAATCTAGTCCTCATGTTAGGAGAATACAAACTAAAAGTCCAGGTAACCATCTAGCCAAGCTTCTCAATTCTGATCATGAATTAGCTTCCTCTTTAAACTTTCCCACTTTATCATCAATCGATTCAAAAGGTTCTCACTAGCCAGCATGACTTTGTGAGCAAGCACCTAGTAGTTTAAAAAAAAAAATTAAAAAAATTTTCTTCTTTCCAACCCGTCAGTGCTTTGCTCGGCTCATTTCCGACGTGCTTGTTATTATATGAACTTTTGCCAGCCTTCACAAGAAAGCGGGGCTGAAACGATAAACACTGTACCAATCAGGTTCTCTCGCAAAAGCGCGACGGAGCCTCGGCTGGTGTAAAAATCAAGCAGGAAAGCATCAGAGCAAACGCAGCATTTAGATGCAGGAAACATATAGATTTTGACAGAAGTGACTATGAGGAAGGAGTCAGCGTCAATAATATCGTGCCACGTTAAAGTCTAAATAATTAATAATAACTCGTTCAAATAATAAGTATTCAGTAATTAAGAAAAAAAAACTGCTTTCTTTTTAATTGTGTTCATACCAGGTCAAGAAGTCTGTTCATTAATTAGTTACATTAATTATTCATACAAGATGTGCCTGTAAGAGTTCACAAATACAAAAAAACTAAACAAATAATGACATAAAGGATTAACTACTGGTCCAGTTTTCACTAAGAGAGCTCTGCCTTTCCCTTTGTATCGCAATATTCAGTAAAAGTGTTTTATTCCTCTTCTATCACTAGAAATATGCTAATGATAATGTTAATGTCTGTGATTTTATTAATTAATGACATGTTCTTTTGCCGTTTGTAGTTACGTTTCATGTTGCGGAACATCTGTAAAGAAGTTAGTTAGTCATACAAGCTATAAACAGTCATTCCCTCACTTTTTCTTGAAGTTAAGAAAACAAACAATTCATAACGGTGTCATTATTTGAGAATATTTCACACAGTCTTAGTGAAGGTGAAGGAGCTTCCTAAAGACCTCAGGCTTCAAGTGGAAAAAGTTACAAAGCCATAGCAAAGACCTTAAACATCCCTGTCAGTACGACCGGTTCGATGGAACCACGGCTAATCAACTCTGGACACGCCATGCAAGACACAACACGCTCTCGGACTAATGATAAGGAAGGTAAGAGAGGTACATCTGAACTCTTTTGAGACAATATTTGGTTAAGAAAAAATAAATAAATAAAAAATAGAGCTCTGTGGCAATAATTCAGCTCAACATGTTTGGAGAAAGAAGGGTTGCCCTTATGATTCGAAGAACACCACAGGCACAGTGAAGCACGGTGGTGGGAGCATCATGATATACAAACGGTCCTGGGGCATTACGCGTCCTCAGAAACATGAGTGGAGTGATGTACCGGGACAAATTAGAGGGGAATTTAATCACATCAGCCAAGAAACTGAATCTTTGGAGAAGACAGGTGCTCCAACAAGACAACATACAGCCAAAATAACTCAAGAAGGCCTTGCATGGCCGCGCCAATCTCATGACCTGGATCCCACTGAAAACTGATTGATTTTGAAATTGTGAGTCTATCAGAGGGACTTTGGGGAACTGAAGAAGAGAAATGCGCCAAAATGTAATGCCAATGTTGCAGATGAAGTAGTAATGTTGTGGTGTCTGTTTGTGCTTATGAATATGTATTCTTTTTGTCCATATTTATAAATACAGAGTCAATTATCATTGTGTGTAAGTCTGAAGTAGATTTACGCACTCAAATGGAGTATATTTCCCCTCACTGCACATTTGTTTAGTATAGTGGAACTGCATATCCATAACAAGCTCAATATTAACAAAAGCCTAGAACAGTTTTCCCTCGCTTCCTTTAAGAAAAAAAAAAATCTATTTATTCTTAATTATAGATTACGTGCCGCGTCCATCATACACATCCCCGTGAATGAGCTGTTACTATAGAAACAATAATGTATTTAATGATAAGTTAAAGGTGGCCTTCCGAGGTTTGACATGCCTTAAGGAGAGGACACCGTGATCTTGACTGACAGCGTGAAGCTCTTTATTCATGCCGCTCATGTATAGAGGTGAGGAGGAGGACTGCACTTTCTTTCGCACCAAAGAACAAAACTCCAGCTTAACTCTAAAATGTGCTTCACACATTTTGATTTTAATCTTTTGGCTGCTGATAGATTCAGTCCAGGTATAGCTGATTTAAAAAAAAAAAAATACTGCAGTGTAAGTCAATTTAACTGAACTTTCCAAAAAAAAAAAAAAAAAAAAAAAAAACTCTCTGGAAATGCTTCTGATTCGGGTCCTAAAAGCTGTGCATTCATTTTATGTTTTCATTCCCTCTTAAATGGAGGCCAGCTCCCTTTACAAATGCACTTTGCCATAAGCCTTTCTCCTTCTTTAATGTGTGTCGGTTAAAAAAAAAAACTCCATTCCAGTGCAACTCCTTCAGGGATGTATTTAATAATGTTATTCTAGAGGAGCACATTTATTACGGTGCATACGCTTGATAAAAGTCAATAAACAACTGCCAGACTGAATTTGTTGCGGTGTGATCAGGTATACTACTTGTAGCTAGCTAGCATTACATTAGCATAACAAAAGACTACACAGTAGCAGGAGGATTTTCTGTCTCAGAAATCCCGTCGCGCCAGCCGAGAAGATTCCCAAATGAAACGACTGAACGACTCTCTCGTCTCTTTATAATTCACTGTGTGTGGCTTGAGAGAGAATTTCCGGTTGCAGCCATAGATTATATGCAGTTACACTGCCCTCCAAAAGTTTGGAAACGCCTGAACAAAATAGGGTTTTTGGGCAATATCAGCATAAATCCTCTTTAGTTAGCGACCATTTTGCATTGATAATAAGGGACAACACTAGGCATCCGAGCAGTCAGTTTATTCAAACATTGACTTGATATATTACTCCAAGCCTCCTGGAGGATTGCCCAAAGATGATT
>CM040998.1:2267312-2281483 GCA_022985145.1 Pangasius djambal
CCAAAATTTGAGTATTTTTCTATGTTATGTCCATGTTTATGTTCATAAACTTTTTATTTAATAAAATATGTTTTCATAGTTTGTGTTGTCCCTTATTATCAATGCAAAATGGTCACTAACTAAAGAGGATTTATGCTGATATTGCCCAAAAACCCTATTTTGTTCAGGCGTTTCCAAACTTTTGGAGGGCAGTGTATATGCCAGCGATGTTGAACTCTCAATTCTGATTGGTCGGAAGGCGTTGATTAATGTTCTATAACAGCAGCTCTGTGGTGATAACATATATGATAAACTGATAAAATATATGAGGTGTCGTTATTTAATAAATAATAAACTGTAATCTTTGAGAAATTGCTGTGATATAAGAGGAATAAAACACTTTGGGACATGCTCTTATGGGAAAATAGTCAACTTCAGGGTGGTAACAGTGACTGCGCTTTGTCACAGCATCCCCTGAATGATATGTTTCCTATAAAAGCGCACCCCCAAGCAGTAGTATTGTCTAAAACGAAAGACAATAGTGTGCGTGCTTTCTTTTTTCCCATTTTAAAGGATGTCAATACAGTGCACATCACATGAGATGAATAATTGATGTTTGAAATCTTTTGTTGAGAGAGTAACAGCTGTCTTTTTACAGCGGAGCTTTAGCGGCAGTGTTAACTTTATTCCTCAGATTCCAATATGATGATGATGATTCTTCTTTTTTTTTTTCCCAAAAAAACTGCTATATTACTCACGGAATGAATCTGTTCACTGAGGCCACTTTCTGCCTCCAACATATTTAATGTCTAGTGGCGGTAATTCAGAGTGACTGGACTGCTGTTGTAATCCTAAATCTGTTTCTGCGCTTCTTCCTCATTTCTGTTCAATGGCGCGTCAGGAAACTGGTTGCGGTCACATGACGGCATGGAAGATTAATCCCTGTAAGTGTCGGGAGCTGTCGGTGGGGTCCAGGCGTTCCTGGCTCTCGTAACTGCACACCTTTTCCTATCGGCATTACTGCATGATATGCTTGAAGGCGAATATGTGCATGTTAGATTGAGTTTAAGGAACTTAGCCAAGTCCAGCCGTCTTGGCCCATGACTATGAGACTACTCAAAATGACTTGAGGATGGCTGAAAGCATTCGTGCACAGTCACCATTCAGTATTAACTGTGTTTCTAAATACGCCGGTCATGAATGAATAGAAGTAAAGTAGCTTAATTCAAACTCTTTTCAACTCTGTGAAACCAGACAGTTTTCGCCCGACAATCAGACTGCAAAGTCAAGCTGTGCTGCCCTGATCAATGGAACAAACACTGTCTCTCTCTCTCTCTCTTAGTGTGTGTGTGTGTGTGTGTATACACACACGTGTACACACATCTTTAGCCATTTGCTAGGACAATCCCGGTCACAATCACCCGGTCCTCACAAATCATTGTCTTAATGAAAGGTCTAGAAAAGCTAGAAAACCCAAATGGAAAAAGAGTTAAGCCTCATCTTCAGTAAAATATCTACTTTGTCTTACTACATTGCTCCATTTCATCAACTGTATTTCTTTGTCAAAGCATAATGTAAACCTTGTCATTTAACCTTGTCATGTGAAATGAATGTTTTGCGAACAAAGTTACTGTCCGTTTCTTTCTTTTTCATCTCGAAAAAAAAAGATGCATATACATTTGTGTGTATTTGTATGCATTTATACATTTGATAGCTAACGTATATGAAAAGCCACGACTGATGTCTGCCATCTTAACTCAGGGCCTTCATCAGTCATTGGTTTATCTGACCTTGGTAGGCATCCCGTTTCTCCCACCTTGAGACAAATAGCATTTCACCTAGTTCAGACCTGGAGCGCTAAATTATGTGACACTGCCTGCCTTATCACCCGCACTTCCTGTCATGGTGTCAAGGCGACAGTCACTCGGGCAGTCAGCGCTCAGAGCACTCCTTCAAAGCTTCGTGTGTGTGTGTGTGTGTGTGTGTGTGTGTGTGTTTTGGGGGGGGGGGGGGGGGGGGGGGGGGGGGGGGGGGGGGGGGGGGGGGGGGGGGGGGGGGGGGTGTGTGTGGATAGGAGGTAAATGCATGGTGCAATAAGACCCTAGCCTGGCCAATATGGAAATAACGGTGTAAATATGTAATATAGATAAGGAATTTGATGGGTTCTCGGTGGAGATATGTACGCTTGCGTTTTGGAAAAGCATCGCCCTGAGCTGATTCAGCCAAGCGTGACTCACTGCTGGATATTGCAAAATGACATGAAAATCCCACCAGGTGCAATATTACGGTTTCAAGCAATGCTTTATGGAGGGAAAAATGTCCTCATAAGAGTCCGCCATGAGCGCTTGCTCATATGGGTCATCCCGGCAAGAACATCAAAGGACAAAATAATACCAGACTAACGTTTCCTGTGTAAAAAGAACAAATGGCAGCGAGCGAAACTGCAGTAGCAAGCAATTGGGCTATGATGTGAAGGAAGAACAGCTGAAATCGAGATAGCTCCTGGCCCTCAGAGGACCTGATGAGAAGGGTGAGGCTGAAATATTAAGAGCAAGGCCAACAGACATTTGCATGAAGCGAGAGCTGATTAACAACCCTCTGGGCTTCGGACCAAATCGGCCTGAGTGAGTCTATAATCATTAGTGGGATGTGTGTAAAGCGAGGGAGACGGCCTGGGCATGCTCCACGTTTGATTAAACTGGACCTTGCAGACAAGAAGTGTCTTTATGAACACATTGCGGAAACTGAAGCTTGGCTGGACCATGACGTGTGGATAAAACCTGGTGGGAGGTGTTGCTATTGATTAGCCTGATAATCCTGTATCCCTGGAATTGGTTGTATTTGCAATTCTTTCAATGCCAACATCGAGAGCAGACCACTACACAAAATCAATAGAGAAAATGTGGATAAAGCGAGACAGAGAGGTCTGGAGATCCACCGTGTTTACTCAAAGTAAGCCTTATAGAAATGAAGAACCTTCATAAACACATCAGTGGAGTGAGACTTTGCAGGAGGTCAAGCCGCTGTCGCTGTTAATTAGCATGATGACACTGTTACTAAAGGATCTGTATCTCACACAGCAGCACAAGGGGGAAAAAAACGCATTCCAGAATTAACAGAATTCCAATTAACAAGGATTCAGTGAAACTAAGGCTCTGAGCTAATTTTATTGATTTGTTAATTTGCTTGTGCAATCGGATAAATTACGCACAGTTAGCCGGCATGTTGTGGTGATGCAAAGAATAATTAGGTAAGAGATGGCGCGTGCAAGCTAGGATTAGAAACAACATGTACATGAGACGTGCGCGCTAACTGCTCCCAGTAGCCATGGCGACAATGATGTTAGTTTTACACAGTGTTTTCAGCTATCTTTTCAGATTTCTGAATTCTATGACGGACTATATGATGTGTTCTCCGTGCCAGATTATACCGTGAAGATCCTCTAATGATAGTAATGTTCTTTAATCGCAGCTCTATGTTCTGCTTACATCATCAATTAGCACATAAACAGCAACATGTCTCAAAGGGAGTTTGAGCTAATAAGGGAATTTTTTCAGTCCATTAGCGTGTTTCGTTTATGTTTCGCCATCACCGGTACCGCATTCGTAGCTGACCCACCTTAGCAGTGGTGCCAGGTTGGTTGTCTTAGCAGAGTCACATGCTGGGTGTTCTCACACTTGGCCCGGATAAATGACTCTGCAGTCTGCATACAGACATACCACGGTTATGTCGATGCAAGACCCAGGCCACCATTTTCAAAAGAACCAACGACTGCGTCTCTGGACCACTCTTGGACTCTCGGCCAATTTCAGCTCATGACCAAAGAATTCTTACTATGTGGAGTTGCAAACCTGTAAAAGTGTGTACAACTGTGAATGTGTTGCAAGCAATGCTGTAATAACATTGTGACACAAACCACTACCCTATACTTTTATGCATTAACCTTATTAGATTGTTCTGTTAGCTGAGAATGAACTTATTATTGGGTTTCGTTGAATTGGCATTTCCCTGATTCCTGACACGAGCCTTGTTTTACACTTTATTTGTACTTGTGTGTACAGAGCCCCTGTATTCTTGTGCGGCTCAGTGATTTTGGAGGCCGATATTTCATTTCACTGTATAGGTGTAGATGGATTGGAAGATAAAGTAGACTTGACAGGCCTAACACTTACTATTCATCCAATCTCTGATTAAAAAAAAAAACATGCTTTTCTCAACAGGTATGCCAAAGCGGTAACTGAACAGTCTGTTATACTATCTTCTTTCCAACGGCTCTGATGGACACATCTTCACTGCTGTGTGTTTCCTTTGTGAAATCTGACGTTTTGTGATTAAAGATCTAAACTTAAATCCTCTTTGTGAAGCAGGGTTACATAAAAGCTAGACAAAACGCTTCTCTGTACCTTTTAGGTGGATTTTAAACAGGCTTACTTTGGTCTTGGACAAGAAAGAATTTTTTTTTGAGGTTTGCCTTCTTATGGTTTAACAAGCTTGAAAAAGGCAGCAGTGTCAGACGTTCACTGGCAACTGGATGGTCTGAGAGAAAAATCGGACACCACTGTCAACACATGCACATAGCAGATAAGACTCGTCTCAGCTGGCCTTTCTTGAAGTACCTCAAAGGAACATGGCTATGTTTGTCTTATAAAGTAAGATGGTTGTTTCTCTGCATGTATATAGCATGCTGTCTGACGATGAATTCCTCGAGACACTCTGCATGGTTTAGCATCCGTTCTTATCTTCCCTGATGGTGATCTCTTGGATCTTCACAGCTGGTGCCAAATTAAAAGAGAAGGGATGTCTCTTGGCTAAATGCTTCTTTGATGTAACAAAAAGATAAGAGAAAGCACAGAAGTGACACCCAAGTGGAAAAAATTATCCTAATCTGAAAAATGCTAATTGAGCCCCAAGGGTTAATTTGCCTCCTTTTTTATCGGCTCTACGCTTTAATCGCTCTATGCCATAGGAAGCGCCGGACTTATCAACCCTGCTGCCATGCTTCAGAAATGATTCAAAATAACCAAGGAACGCACTTTGTCCTTGTTAGTAATTAAAAGTTGCACTAATCCACCCACTTTGAAATGTAATTGGTGAAAGTTGCAGGGCTAAAAATGGCAGCGCTCAGTCTAGCAAAGCTGTCTGGAGAATAACGGGATGAGGTGTTATCTGAGCAGAGCAGGGTGAGCTCCGTCCATCCACAAAGGAGAAGCAGCCAACTTAAGTTATTGTTCACAAGCTACAGCAAAAAAAAAAACAAAACAAACAAAAAAAAAAACTTAATTCATCCACAACTTTCTTTTGTCCAAGTTACTGCAGTGGACAATTACATTCTTTCATTCATATTCAGTAAGCACTTTATCCTGGTCAGGGTTCCGGAGTCTATCCGAGGAACACTGGGCGTGACATGGAAATACATCCTGGATGAGACACCAGTGCATCGCAGGACACCACTCACACACTCATTCACACCTAGGGATTCATTTAGAGTCACCAATCCACCTACCAGCGCATAGGAAACTGGAGGAAACCAATGTGAATACCTGACAGTAACCATGAGTCAGGATCAAACCGGGGACCTGGGGCTATCTATCTGTATTGAAAATGTCAGTCACAAATAACTCACAGGCCTTCGACAACAATTCGCTAAAGTCCTGGGCAAAAATGTCCAAGACCCAAGAAAGTTAAGGACACACAAGATAAAGACATTGCGATACACTCTCAAATGGCCTCCAGAGTCTGTGAGTAACTGGCAGCCAAGTACTTCGCCAGCAAATGTTAGCCTTGCTTGTAAAATTGGTGCTCCCCAGTGAAGTGGGACTACACTGAGTCACAACAGTGTAGGTATTCGACTCCATCAGAGAATATAATGAAATAAAATATTGAGAGGAGCCATGAAAAGACAACAATATTAAAAGAATTACTTGACAAGAATTATTTTTCAGCATCAGGATGTCTGGTCTGTGTAGAATAGTGGCTTCCAACGCGCTCTGTGATTTCATAACCAGATAGAAAGAGAAGAGTTTCTTAAGGGTTCTTAGCTTCTGCTTAAAAAAATAATTTTCTGAAAGAGAAAACTTCTGATCTACATTTGAGCGTTTCCCCTTAGGGACAAATCAATGAACACTAAGGTCCTGGATGGAACCCTTTACTTAACAGTGTTCTCCAGGGCCAGGGAAGGAACCACTGATGTACCACAGCTCATTTTAGTCAGGGGTCATTTGTCTAGATGAATGTTTTGTTTGGGAAAACTTTTCAAGGTTCATTCGTTTCAGCCAAGTGTTATATTTTCGGCTGTTTGGATTGATCATTTGGCCGGGGTGCACTTGTTTAGGCCGTGATTTACTTTGTTTGTTTGGGGTTAATTTGTTTGGGACAAGATTTTTTCATCTGAGTGGGGGTTTGATTACCTCACAAGGGTTGACCCTGTTTGGCTGAAGGTTGGATTGTACTGTTCTAGGGTTCATTTATTTGGTTCAAGGTTTGACAGGCCACAGCAAATGTTTTCTTTCTTTGCTTCTTTCTCACAAACACAAATGTACAATTACAGCATCCTGTGTTTAAAAAAAAAAAAGCATGGTTTGACATGTTACTGTGGACTACGTATTTGGCCTACCAGCGATTCATGAGATATCTACCACAGCCAAACAGGAGCCGAAAAATCAAAATGAATTTGAATTTAACAAAACGTACTTTGTTAATCTTGTTACTATCTATCAAAACAAGTGAATGAATATTAGTTATTAGTTATTTAACTTTGTGTTGCTTGAGCATGAAGCAATAATTGATTAAACACGGGTGTTCCGATTTGCTTCTTGAACGTCATTTAACTCATCAGGAAAATGAAGCTCAAACCAGCTAAAGATCCACGAATTATTCCATGCACACAAAGTTCATGTCACAAGCCCAATTTTCACACTCTTCCATGCTGGACAGTAAGTGACAGCCAGGGTATGCTGCAAAAACGATGTTCTCTTCCAAGTGAAAAGACAGATCAAAACACTCTTTATTGAGCTTAATTTGACTTCATTCACTTCAATTTTTCCCTCTTTCTTCAGCAACCTAAAAGCACGGGCCCTCCTTTACAGTTCTTTTCGAAACAAAAACGGAGCTGGTGAACAATCGGGGAAAGTGCCAGTGACAGCTAATGTGAGGGAGATGCTTTCTTTACTGCATAAATCATTTATGGAGTCAGTCTATCTGTCACAGCTTGTTTTGTGCACTCGAGATGTCGTCGCTAGTGCCTTGCTTAGGTATAAAAGAGCTCCTGCTCATACCTTCTTCTCTGTTCAAAAATAGAAAATGGGAGAGATGGGTAGTGCTGAAAAAAAGATGGCAATTTGCGGTCTGCATAGAAGCTGCAGGAGACACTTGAGACAAGAATATATAATGAATACAATTCAACTCTGTGGGGGTGGGGTGGGGTGGGGTGGGGGGGGTAGTTGTTTGTCATTGTGTTCATCTTTTGCAATTTGTCTATTGTGGTAGCAAAATTGCTACCACAATGCGTTAAAGTAGCTACATAGTCACTAATGGATAAAAATGTAGCATCAGAGTAAATTGCTTTGCATTGTGACTTTAATGCTGTCAGCACAACACACTGCTAGTGCACAAAGGTCTGTCTATTTCCCAGAAGCTTAGACTTGTTGAATGAGTTTTTCGCTTTATGATAGCCTGTACTCTCATCTTCACTGGAGATGCCAGGACAAACTGGAGTGTCAGAACTGAGCTATTACACACCAGTAACATCATCATCATCACGTTCCCAGCGCCGATCAAGGACCATGCCTAACCGATATTGTGCACCTGTCCATTTCGATCCAATTCACTTGAGCTAAAGGCTGCATTGTTGCTTTTATCCAAGCGATGAATGCTATCAGATTCCTGAAATGACCTCCAGAGAGAAGTATTGCTTTCTTAAAATGTTCTACTTCTGTCTTGCCAACTTAGAAACTTTTTTTTTTTTTTGCCAGATTTGATGACTTTTTAAAGTTAATTTAAAAAAGAGCCCAGCGACAAATCTAGTGACTTGTTCAGCAGATGTTAGTGGCTGTCCTGCACTCGATACAGATCTCCAGCTCACATCACAGCTGCTGCTCGTACGAGTTGAGGCAGCAGGCTCAGTCGACTCACCACCAGTGTGTAAAGCCTGACTGAGCTGATGCGTGTGTGAGCTGATTTCCCAACCACCAATCACTAATCACCACAGTTCTCAATGACCAACCATTGATCATTACTGTTCCCAACGACCACTGACTGATCTTCACTGTTCCCAATGACCAATCACTAATCACCATTGCTTCCCAACAACCAACCAGTTGGAACCATTGGAACCATTTTTCCAATCACCAATTTTCCCAATGACCAATCACTGATCATTACTGTCACCAACGACCACTTACTGATATCTATTGTCCCCAGTGTCCAATTACTGAACACCATTGTTCCCAATGATCAACCACGGTTCACCATTGTTCCCAGCAACAAATTGCTGATGACTATTGTTCCCAATAACCAACTGCAGATTGCCATCGGTTGTCATACCAGCATACTTCTTTTTTCTTCATTTTAAACTGCCTTCTACTCTAAGCATCATCTTTATGCAAGTTAGTCTATGATGTCATCTGCCGACTTCTAGCAACTTTCTGAGCATGCAGTAACTACTGACCATTGAATACAGGTGGCGGTAGCCCTTCATCCTCACCAAGTCACCACTGAAACAAAGAGACTAAATCAGCTGTAGCACTAACATGTTTCCTCTTACCACCAAGTTTGCACTTTTCCCACTGCGGCATGGTGGAAAGACAGAAAAAAAGAAACACAAAAAGAGACTGTCATATTTCTGGTGGGAAGAGCACACAACTGTGTCATCAGTATGATTACGGCACCTCTTCTCCACTTCCCTCTCACCGAAAGCTCGCATGTAGGCCGATCTCCAGGCTTTTTTTTGAGAATTATTAGGCTGAGAAAAAAGGGCTGTGCCAGCGATATCCGCCTTCCGTGCAAGTAATGGCTCTGAGTCATGGGAGAAACTAGGCACAGTAATGCTTCATGTCAGGCTGCGGAGACTTCTCGCTTTCTTTCTCGCTCTTCCCTGCAGATTTCCGCGCTGCAGAACTGGTTTTTATTTGGAATTATCCACTGACGATTAATAAATGTCGTGGTGGCCTGCACCCCTGGGACACAGTGCCAGAGAACAGCGCGCTGATAACGGAGGGAGATCCATCTTGCCTGCCTGTCACGTTTGCCACCCAAGACACCATCTGTCTGCAATACTAATCTGCATGGGGGGAAAAAAGTAACATTAAAATTCATTCGGAGCTTGTCGACATTCTTTAAAACTCATGGAGATTGGGTAGAGAATGATCGAGCCTGGCTTTCGCTCATGGCCAAAAATCAAATCTGAAGCAAGCATGTGAGTCTGCCTGTCTGGAAGTGTTTTAGGTAGTGGTTTAAATCATAGAAATAAATGCAAATGACAAACGAGTGACAGTACAGTATGTTCCCATCTCTCCATAACCATGGCGCTCTTTTTTTTTATTTTGCAGTACAGTAGTATATGAGAATGTGCAATGCTTCCTTCTATGACTCAAGAACATGTCCAGAGAAAGAGAGAGGTAAAGGTCTTGTCATATTTTTGTTCTGAGTCACTCACTTGTAGAACAAGCGCGTAATGCAGCGTTTAATACATCCCCCAGATTACTTAAATGTCCAGTGAACCACTGACTGAAAGTCCCTGACCATTAACACCTGTCACCACAGGCGTTTCTAGAGCAAGAGTGCTGCTTGTGGCATTTGTGGCGATGCAACATTAAGCATAAATGACCGTGTGCTAATTGTAATGTGTGTGGGAGATGCGGCTCGCTTGTTAGTACAGCTTTTCAGATGGACGCTTTATGTTGTGCCCTTTGTAAAGGGCTAATCACGGTGCAAATGAGGACGGTGTACACACAGCGACCATCTGAACTGAACTGCACATTACTCATAATGGTTGCCAATGGAGCGCGGGCGCTGCCATAGCAACCACAAATGCACCATTGGAGAAACAAAAAAGCAAAAATTGGCAAAGTGGAGAGGTTGAGTGGTGAGCGCTGCGGCTTTAAGTGTGAAGTGCAGAAACGTGACTGAAGGATTTTAAAAAAAGGACGATTAAAAAAAAAAAAAAAAAAAAAAACACCAAACAAACTGTGCTTTCAAAACTTCTAGATCTAGTTGTTTTTTTTGAAGACTAGTCACATGGGATTGAGTCATCACTGCTGAGGAAAATACACTATTTTATGCAGGGTTTTCAATTCTATCACTTACAGTGAGCCATAATGTTAAGAATATAATAATCTGTTTATCTCTGTTTTTTTTTGTTTTTTTTTAACTAAATTAGACATAATGTGCATGCTTACAGTATATCATATAACCAATAATAGACAAATCAGTAGCCTGGATGCAAAGAGAAGCAGATTTCATGACTGTCAAATAACAGTTCTACTTGTGAAGTGAGGAGAGAACACCACACCTTGTAACTGAAACATTCACAAACGAATTGGTGACTTTTTGTCAAGGGCGCAAACATGACATGCTACATTAGAGACCAGAAAGGTAGAGGATAAGAACTAACCTTAATCTGTATGAATAATATATTTAACTAGCTAACTAGCTCACCATGTTATTATAGTACATTGCATTAGCCACCACTACCATTTAGCCTTGATAATTAGGTTTCTGGGCAAACCAAAACATGAGATTGGACAGCACACGGCCAGCGGGCTTGCTAATGAATTTATCATGAATTTTATGACGAATCACAAACCTAAACATGTGGAAACATACAGCCTGGCACACTATTTCCTTTCAAATGGACCATTAAAACAATATAACACATTCACCTAAAAAAAAAAAACACAAGATCTGGACATAACTACTGCACTTTAACTACAGTACAACTTCATTTAGAAGACGGTGGACACACAATCACGAAAACGCCTGTGAAATTAAAATTAGCTTTATGTGGGTGTGTGGGCATAGAACATAATCCAGTCAGACTCAAGCCAGATAAACTATATTTATAAAATAAAATAATTTAATAAACAAATACAGCTCAGACGCGAGGCCAGACTTTGTAGTAAAGCCACCGAGCACAATCATATCACAAAATACGGCGTGGCACTATACAAAAACGAAGGGGTGGTAAATGTAACCCACGGGGAGCAAATTATAACAAGTGTTGTGTACGTGTGTGCTCCACCACAGAAACCCTAGCCAAATCCCTGCACGAATGTACAGAGCAGCAATCACAGGTTCAGAGCAGGTTTTCTCCTGCTGCAGTGGAAATAAACGTAATCACTGGCACTTTTGTCCTCCGCGGCACTATCGCTCCTCATCACTTCTCCACCGCTCTGCCTCTCCAGTCCGAGATCTGAATCTCATTTCAGCACATGCTTCACCGCTACTCCTTTCACACAAAGGGCCAATTATAGCACTGAGCTGCTGCGTTACGAGTGAAAGGGAGAAATCTTCATTGGACTTTAGTTGCATTTCGGTGCATGTGAAGCTAGAGGAGAAAAATAATAATGAGACGTTTACTACTTTCATATAAAAAGGTTACATCCAGGGAAGTTCAATATCACGGACAAACAGCTGTTCATTGTGTAAATTCACCCTCATCCACTGATCTGATGGATCTGCGTCTTGCACTAGGAAAGCGATCATCCTCAAAATATGGAAGCATGAACTGCTTACACAATTACGTTTGATTAAATTCAACTGCTGTCACTAGACATTTACACTATACACCATACATTGAGCACTATACCCCAGGGGTATTCAGGTAAAATTACAAACGTCCAGCGAAATCATATTCCTGTCTCACAAAGGTCCGAATGAGCAACTCACATGACTAAATAACGACAAAGGTTATCTTTTACTGCTTAATTGTTTTAGGGTTAAAACCAGGAAATCTCAGAACTAAGAAACACATTGACAAGCTAACACAAAACAGGGGCACACAATCAGGTAACAAACTAATGACAGCACAGAGCGTATGCTACAGAAGCCATGCTGGATCAGGCTTAGAGCTGCTGAACTTTTTCATTGTTCTGTTACAGATTTTTTTTTTTCACGTATTAGGTCCAGTCCTTTGAATACTTTATTGACTTCACATGCAGACTGCTGTCCACCAGTTGGTATCTGCTGTACAATATACATAAACACCTACGCACTAGCCAAATCATCAGGGTATCCACTGAAGTATGATATATTTCTGATTTATCTCCTGATGTATGACATTTCAGCTCATTTCGACTTGTTTTATATCTGCACAAGCTCAGCACAGTCTGCAAATCAACCACAAGATCCAGCAGGGTTCATCTTTATAACCTCAGAATAATACGACTTCTGTGGCAGAACTGCCATCACATCCACTATGTATTCCTGACCTGAATATTAACTCTCTACTTCATATGCTATACCGCTTGTACAGAATATTCATAAAGCTGCATCTCATATGGTTCATTACCTTCTCCAATTCTCTCATCTGACTTCCATACTCGGGCCACTCCATTGGCTTCCTTTTCCTGCAGGAATCAAATCTGAGACACTCATCCTTGTATTCTAGGTCTCTACACCACCTCCTGGTGCAGAACTACACACAAACACCAATGCACATTCTCAACCCCAATGTACTGTAAGTCGTTAGCTGTGATCGTGCTCGTAAGGTGAGATCTCACTGCTTCAATAAGCCTCCCCTGTGGTGGTCCTGGTTCATCATTGGTGGCCCTGGTTCTTCAGTGGCAATCCTGGTGTCTCAGTGGTGGCCCTGGTACTTCAGTGATGGCCAGTGATGGCCAGTGATGGCGGTCCTGTTTCCTCAGTGATGGTCCAGTTTTCTGTAGTGGCAGTCCTGGTTCCTCAGTAGTGGCCCTGGATTATCAGTGGTGATCCGGGTCCCTCAGTGGTGGCCCTGGATTATCAGTGGTGGTCCTGGTCCCTCAGTGGTGATCCTGGTCCCTCAGTAGTGGCCCTGGATTATCAGTGGTGGTCCTGGTCCCTCAGTGGTGGCCCTGGATTATCGGTGGTGGTCCTGGTCCCTCAGTGGTGATCCTGGTTCCTCAGTGGTGGCCCTGGATTATCAGTGGTGGTCCTGATCCGTTAGTGGCAGTCCTGGATCCCAAGTGGCAATCCTTTTTCCTCAGTGGTGGCCCTGGTTCCCCAGTGGAATGAACTGGCTGTCCTAACAGCTGAGTTACTGGCTGTCTTCAAACCATCTTCACCAAGAACTTAAATGGGCATTTATATAATCTGTTAAAAACCCTCTGACGTTTTTTTTTTTTTGCTTCTCACTAACAGTTTTGGTTTAATGGTACTCTTAGACCCTGATCTATCTGTACTAGTTTGATGATATATCTTTGATGAAGACCACAAAGCACTTCTGCAAGTCATCCTGGATAAGAGTGTGCGCTTAATGCTGTAAATGTAGTGGAATGAGCTTCCCCTTTGAGTCCAAAGAGCCCTGTCTCTGCATCTATTCCTCAAAGGTCTAAAGATCTCTAGCATCGACACTCCTTTGTCATATTCTGCCTTGAGTTTGATTGTTTATGTCCTCACTTCACTCTTAGAAAAGGGTTCCTCAGAAGGTCTTTGGATTGTTACCACTTGCTGAAGAACATCTGGAAAACATCTGGAAGGGTTACTGCAAGAATCCTCTAGGATCTTGGTGCTTTTTAATCTCGCCTTGGGTATCTCCCTGCAAATGCTATGTTGGGTAAGGAGGCAAATTCAACGCATAATGCATACGTGTGTATGTGTGTGTAAAACCTCAAGGTTAGATGTTTGGTGCATGGTGAGATGCGTTCAGAACTTTAATTTTCCATGAGATTGACAGCTGAATGAAACTCATATAATATGCAACATTATCGGTTCAGAGAGTTCACACAAGTCTAAATCACATAAGTGAAGAAATCTGCATCTGTCTTAAATATCTCCGCGAGCGCCTACAGTGCTCATGCTGACATTTATGTCTGTCGGTGCGTTTCTTCCCTGCTCTTTACATCTGCAATAACAGTAGCAGGTTCCATCTCATCAAAGGCGAGCAGTGATGATGACGAAGGTGGCCTTTAAGAAAGGCCTTTGACTGAAGACAACCCAAGGAAAGTAACATTTATCAAAGCGAGATGCCGGGCCTGAAGCCGCGGCCACAAAATGTC
>CM040998.1:2281583-2311583 GCA_022985145.1 Pangasius djambal
TTTTTTTTTTTTTTTTTTTTTTTTAGCAAACACTGCAGACATTTACACTGCACTTCATGTTTCACGTTTTTTTTTTTTTTCCTGGCGAATTCTCAACTGGAGTGTGAAAGCACCTTTTCTTGGCGTGCCGTGAAAGCTGCACTTCGTCAAAATCAACACCATTCTTCCCACTAACTTCCACTTGGGGGTTTAATTATTCTGCACTGATTTGAAACGGAGATGTGATGAATTACCAGCGTGAGAAAGAAATGAAATTGTTACACTGTCAGTGTTATGCTACAGACGGAGTTAATGAACTGATGTCTCTGGAAGTGTCCTACAAGAGTGGCCCGCCGATTAAAGAGGTGAAAATTAGAAGTGTTGTTTGATAAATTATGAAAGGCTAAGAACGATTCTTTTAACAAAGTCCGATTCCCTAACCTAACCTAACCTAACAGTCGGCACTAAAACACATGGATGTGCATGAATCGTCATATCATGCATTTGTCATAATTTCACCGTATTAGTATGAAGTAGTGCTTTAAAAACTGTGAGAGAACATTACAATATATCAACATTTCTCGCTAAAATTCTAGCTAACATCAGATAACATTAGCATTAAATATTAACATTAGCTAGCTACATGCAATGTTCTAAATAAACTTCGCTTTATTTAGGACATCTGTTTTTTTTGTTTGTTTTAATGTATTTTAATACTGTTAAACGTTTCACAATAAAAAGTTAAACATCTTGTACTTAGAAAATATATTCAGACATTTCTATAATGCTCGATACGCATCGCGATATATCGTGAATGATAATGCAGTGATGCCGACCCTGAAAAAACCTGAAAAGAATTTGATTGTAATCGTGTAGATATTTGTTATGATTAAATAAAACCATGGATTTAACACTGATAAAGGAAAAAATAAATATCTGTAATTAAATATGAACTTTTTTCCATTTTAATAATTCAGGAAAAAAAAGATTAAATCATATTTTTTTGTAATGAAAAAAAATCTCAATAAAAGTAAATTATAGTATTAGAAATATTAAATATTAATACAATTAAAATATTAATTTGAAAAATGATGATATCAGTATTATAGCATTGCATCGCCCCTCTCTAGCTCTACACAGAACCCTTAAGGATGGCTCAGGTGACTAAAATTACAGTCTGGGATCTTAAACATGTCGATTTGCCTTCGTGCATGTAAACTTCACTCATATTTTATCTGAAATGTGACAGCTCTGGTTTGAAATGTGTGCGTGTGTGTGTGGGGGGGGGGGGGTGCAATTGCTCTTAACAGGGACATTAACAAAATTAAAAGCAGAGTGTGAGACAATTAATATTCTGTTTGATTTACAGAGGATCAATTAGCACACCTTCCATTTTGACACAAGCTTAACAGCGCAGAGTTCTTCACTGCATCTTAGACGAGAGACAGAGAAAGACACAGAAAGACAGACAGAGAGAGAGAGAGAGAGAGAGAGAGAGAGAGAGAGATTTTCACTATGCAGAGCAGAGCTTGTAAGTGATCTTAGATTAGCGTAGTGTTAAGCACATAGTCGATGCAATTAGTTTTTGCCCGGTGCTCGTCAAGGTGCGCGTATTAATTTAATGAGTTTCTGAGGTGGCACAAAGCCTAACATAATGGCAAATTAACGTGGAGCCGCACCAGGAAGCGGCTGATTGCAACCTATGCGCGTGCCTTTCATCTTAAACCCTTCCAATATCCTGTTTAGCTCATGCTACCTGATTTGTTTTAGAATTACGCTGGTCAAGCGGCTGCCAGTTGGCACGCGACGCAGAGAAAGTCTGCTTCAAACTTGCGGAATCTGGAGAAATTGGTTTACCAATATTTATTCATGAGGTCACACGAAGGGGAGAGACGACGCTCGGGCAATAAGCCTCGGAGCCTATTTCAGACGGCTATGTGCCCGAGTCAAAATAAGCTGGCGGGCCGCCATATTTATTTCATTTAACGTCCCCTGGTGAGTCAGTGATACCCGCGAAGGGACTTAATCATGCAACCAGCCAAGCATCCTTCCTCACGATGGGAACTGGGGGTCTGAGCTCGAACAAATGTAACGGTTCTGACCTACATCTTGTAATAAGTACAAGGGAAAAAAAAACGTGGCGAAGGACAGGCGGAGTAATGTGACTCATCAGCAAAGTCAAACATCTCATTTGGCATTGATGAGGACACATGAAAGGAAAAAAAAAAAATCACAAGAAGTCTCTCGCAGTGTGCTTTTTAATCTGTTGAGACTACGCCACAAAAGCAATAAAACATCAAGAGCAAAAGGAACCACACCAGAGCATTCAATAGGTTCTTTTTTTTTTTTCCTCTCATCCATCCACCTTCTCAAAAGAAGTGAAAGATTCGTTCTCTATGGCTGGCTGGTATGAGTAAATGTACCTATACACCATAATACATATGTATTGTAAAAATGTCTTCAGGTATCGCGATATGATATTTATGTCGCACGTTTTTTCATTCGCAGTTGAAACAGGCGCTAGTCGGACTCGAATGACGTCTGTGGGGGGGTGATGAGAGAACCTCACGGCTCGTAGCCGAGGTCAGAGGCTTTCTAACACGAAATGCGTTTTCACCAGACGCTTTATCAGAACAGGATTAAAAACTCCGGCCACGTCAAATCCGGATGCAAGTACTCGCTTACTTTCCGCAGCTGTCTTTTTAGCTTAGTTAATCAGATTAACACCGGCGCTTTCACTTGCCTGGTGATGTGGCTGAGGGGCCGTTTACACGACAACGTTTTCAGCCAAAAACGGGAAGCTTTCTATGCGTTTTGTCTGTTCGTTTACACGACAACGCCGTTTTGGGGACTGAAAACGCATATTTTTGAAAACGGGTTTCAAAGCGCAAGTTTTGGAAAACGCCGCCGTTATCGTCTCCATGTAAACACCCAATACGGGAATCTTTGAAAACGGTGACGTCACGCGCGTGCGTAGTACGTGTTAGGTATGTAGACATGCGCAGTACGTGTCTATTGTTAAAGGTGAGCGCGTACGTAATACAGCGTTTTTGCCCGTTATCGCGGATGTGTGTAAACGCGAATCGTTCAGCGAATCTTACTGAATTACAAAAGCACTGACACTGGAGAAAAAACTTCACCCTATCAACAATTATACATTTTTCATTGTTAAAAAAATAACATATGTATATATATTTTTTAAAATCTTTACTATTAGTCTAGTTTATGTAGCTTAGTAAGTCCTTGTAAATTAGCTGTTACTATGGAAACGGTAACATATTTATAATAAACCTGTAGTCAGAAAGAATTCAACAGCTGTGGTTTAAATACTGAAATGTCATTGGTCCATATCGTACAGCAGATATTTCGCAGCAGAACGCGTTTTTTTTCCACGAAGATGCATTAGCTATTTAAAAGACCAGTTGACAAAACAGCTGGAAATTGAACAGCGGGTTTGAACAGATGACTAAAAGTAGCCAGGAAGCGCCATTAAATCCACGCTGACCCTGTGCGCGGCCTCCTGTGACTCCGTGGCCGAATGATTAAAACGCCTTTAACCGTGCTCGGTATCAATCTCCAGCCCCGCAAAACAAGGCCTCAGATTAATGTTCCCTTTTAATATTTAATAGCTGGACCGCAGTTTATATTTCTGCATGGCTGCTCTCGATTACGTGCTTACTCTAGACGGCATAAATATTTCACAGAGCCGTGTTAATTATCTGAGCTCCGAACCCAGCGCGTGATCAATGTGCTTCCATTAAATATGCTTTATTCAAAATTCATACATGCTTGCCCATGTAAATATCATTGAGGTATTTACACAAACAAACGAGGGTTGTTGAGCGACCACGCCTGCATTATTGATGCCCGGCCCGTGAGTCCTTAATAAACTGCCACGGCAATTAGCGGCGGCGTTTAGGCTGGAGCTGCGATTCGAGGTGCTCGTCTGGTGAACATCTTGTAGGACTTCATTTCAGAGCTGTGCAGCGGGCTTTCCCCGCAGGCCGTACGATGCCCTTCGCCTGAGCTTCGTGCTGTGTTTATGAGCCGATATTTGCCCCTGGATTTGAAGGAAGCTGTTTTATTGCTTAGTGCTTTATTAGGTTGCGCATGCAGGAGAGGAACAATAGATAGATGGCTCCTCTTTGTGTGTGGCCTTCCCCTGTTTGCATGACATTAAATCACGGCAATGGTGCGCGAAGGACACACGTGCAGTCACTTTCAGCTCCGGCGAGTCTCTTTAGGCCCTGATCCTGATGGTGCGGTGCTTTCGGCTTTCCGTCTCGTTGCCCAGGGTCGAGTCTTTTCATCTGTTGTTGAGATTGATGTGGTTTAAAAGGCGTCCTATTCCAATATCTTATCTCAGACATGTTTACTCTAAACTAGGGCTCACTCCGCTTCATCACACCGCCCGGTACTTGATTATTTTCCTGTAGCAGCACACCCTGTGTGTATAAACACCTACTTATTTCCTATTTCATTTCATGTTTAAAAATTAAAAGCGCTTCATTTTGACCCAAAACAAACAGCAGCACTATTCCTTTAATTCCATAAACCCTAACTCCAACTTCAAAAGCTGAGAAATTAGCGTTCGCAGTGAAGTAGGTGGAGGTTAAACCAACAAAGAGGGGCGTGATGCTGGTGAGAGGCGGCGCTGCCTACTATAAAACCACTCTCGTGGCACTTTTGGCCTTGTTACAAAGTGAAAAGGCCTGCGAAGATCGAAACTTGGAACCAACGCAAGCGGAAAAGCCCTGAGGCCACTCAGAAACAAGGCAAGAAAGGCAGCGGTTTCTTTTTTGCGGAAGATGGAAGGCATGCAAAACAGACGAGTTGGAGGAGATACGAGGGGTCGAGGCCGTTACTCGAGGGATCACCGGAAAGAGCGAAGAACAAACAAACTTCAGGAAAAAAAAAAAAAAGGGCACAAATCAATGAACAGCATCGTGATCAAAGTTTGCTCACACCTCCCTCCCCCTCCCCATACACACACACACACACACACTCAACAGCTCTGTTATCATCACACCTACACGATCCCAGCGGAGAAGCGCAGAGTAGAACCGCTTCTCGGTGAACGTGTGAGTAAACAGACACAGGCGGAGAAAACCATCAAAACGATCCGGGCTGGATTACGTGATTATGGGCGGATTAGTTGAGCACGCTAGATGGATTATGTGAACTTTGGTAGTTAACGACTCACTCTTTCACGCATGGGTGTTTATTCGGCGTGAAAAGTTGGACAAAACTGAGAGGACTAAAATGGAAAAAATATATATATATATATATATATATATATATATATATATATAACGTTTTCAATATTCCATGATTATTGCTACAATGATATTCACTGTCCAGATCTGAATGACTGAATCATTTTGATTTGATTCGATTCAATTTTGATTTTCTGTGCCACGATTCAATTCAGAATCTCAGCCCTCCACGCTATTTTAGACCATAATTAACTATGCCGATAATATGCAGGAGGGGCACTAGCACATAAATGTCAACCTTGCTGTGAGAAAAACAATAACGCATCGCTTTTATTTGACCGCTCAGCTCTATATTTAACCGCTGTGACTGTGGACTCCCACACGCGATGGCCCGTTCCATTAAAACGGCGGCGAAACACTCCATCGCCGCGAGATGTTCCGTGAGAGCGATCAGGAGAGCCGTATCTTTTTGACTAAACGCCCTCGGTAAGGCTGGAGCTGCTGGGGATTCGCATTGCATTTTTAGCTTTTATTTCAATTAGCTGTTTTTGTTGGGGTTTTTTTCTCTACACGCTTCATATCAATAACACAAAGATATGTTTCAAACTAAACTTGGTTGTTTGTTGGTGCTCATTTTTTAAGAAATAGCTCGTGCATTTAATCGACGCCCTGCAGCTGATTCACAAGAAATAATTACACGTATTATATAATATCACATGTAAACTCTCTGAACGCTGCTGGCGTTCACGCAGTATAAAAGCTCGCTGCGAGAATAAGGAGTCGTAATTTGAACCTTATTATTCTTTTGAACTTTATTATTTTGTTAATATTTCAAAGTTCAAGATCGTGAATCAGCCAGAGTATTAGTTTAAATAAATATTGGGCAGGATGATAAAATATGGAGGTGTATCACGTTAGCTTAAGATCAAATGCACATAAATAGTCAAATCTAGGGAAATTTATCATTAAATATCAGCTGATAAAAATGATAGGTAATGGCTTTTTGTATTGCCAACTAGACGAACTGTTAATATATTCTCTTATTCAAAAGTTTTACTCCATTCTCCGCTGGCTGAAGCAGGCTTCCACAAATTTAGTACCTGCCCTTCGGTCGTATTCATTTGCACACACATTCATCATCCAGAAATGACTTTAAGGTTTAGTGAACATGCATTGGCTCCACCCTACATCTTGAACCTGTAACAAGAAACACCCCAAATTGCACATTTATTAAAGTAAGGGTGCAATATTTTGCTCATTTGAAAAACGCAATCTGTGCTCTTCTGGCTTTGATTTTCGGTAATTTCGTGGTCAATTTTGCCAGCCGCCTGACACACCAACGGCTGGGATCGAATGCAAAATGCCTCCGACCCTTTCGTCCACACTTTCAGACAGACAATTTAAGGCTGTTTTTTAGGAAGACACGAGGGCAAGTTAAATTAAATTAAAAAAATTTTTTTTTTTTTTTGTTCCAGATTCCAATGAACTCTGGTTTATTTAAAACATTTTTTAAAGAGAAAAAAGTGGTGGTGTTGGTTTTTTTTTTTTTTTTACCTCTGACATCATGCAACATTTGTAAACTGTATTTTTACATCAGGAATACTGCAATATTTTGTTGGGGAAAAAAAAAGATAGCTCAATATTTAAAAAAAAATATTATTATTTCAGATATAATGTTATAGTTTTTTCCTCCTACACATGGACGATCCATCTACTTTGCAGCGTAAGTGATGTTTATTTGGGGGAAAAAAAAAAAAAATCCAAATTCACATGACGTGCAGTAGAAAAACACAGGTGCAAACATTTGAATAGATGGACGAATAGAAATATGCATGTAGATTTCTAATATAATAAGACAGAATGCTTTTAGAGGATGTTATATAAAATGAGTGTTATATGAAATGACAGCCGAAACGGCAACACGAGCACCACCGAAATAACAGAAATAATACAGAAGTCAAATCAACTGACTCGATAGCTTGGGCACAGTACACCATGCTTGAACGAAGGTGTGTGTTCGCTCGCGTGTGTTCGTGCGTGCGCGTGTGTGTGTTTACAGCACGATGCCCGCAAACACTGTCACAGCTTCTCCGTGTTTCTCTCTCAGTGCCTCCAAACACAGCTTAGCCTCCATATGTCGAACAGAACGAGAGATCAAGCAGGTGATGGAAGGCTGTATTACAGTCTGTTCACGCTGACACTGAAACGCTCTCTTTTTTTTTCTTCTTCTTCTTTCTGCACAGCGTTTGGGTTAACGTATACGTATGAAATTCCGCGGGGCATCATAAGAACGGGTAAATGACGGGAAATTACACAGCATGTCTGCCGTCGGTGTCGGTGTGGAGAAGGTGAAGGCATTCTTCGGACGCTTCTTAGCTCGCTTTAGTCGCATTCTGCTCGTGCGTTTATAAGAGAAGGGGGCGGACACCATTATCTGGCACGGCTGCGAGCTCTGAAACGCTGTAGACGCCCAAATAAACTAATACGTCAACAAGTAAAAATAAATAAATAAATAAATAAAAAATCCCTCGGGCTTGCACCAATAAGAGAAACAATCACTTGAAGTTAACAGCTTTAAAACAAACGCAGCACACGAGCTCTGGAACGCCGTACAGGAGAACGAGGAGGTTTTTTTTTTAAAGCATAAAAAGCACAATAATATGTGCGCTAAAATATCATAAAGATCTAGATGCTGTACCGGGAACAAGCAGAAGAAATTCCTGAGATGTTCCTTTCTCGCCTGAATCTAGTTCATGTAACTGGACCTGGACCGGAAGAAGCACACGAACAACAGAGGCACTTAAGTTAAAAAGTTCTTTCGGTGCAACAACAAGCTCTAAAAAAAAGTCATTTAAAAAAAAAAAAAAAAAAAAAACACCTCATAAGCAAATGGATCAGCATGCACAGGGAAAAGAGACTGAGCCACTCTTCATTCACCTGATCCGTCATTTACCCGTTTTAAAAAGTGCAAGAATATGAGGAGTTCTGGCGTTTACAGCTTGCGAGTGGTGCGGCGCGACTTCCGGTGCCATCGCGAGCTCGGGGAAAACCTCGTAAAAAAAGGTCCGAACAAACACATACATCAACGTGAACGAGGGGAAGAAACCCTCGGGCCGTTTCTCGTTCGCTTTTATGACGTGTGTGTAAACTGAGTCACGGGAGGGCGGCGAGGTTTTTCCGCAGAGCTGTAAATAACGCTGCGGGTCGGACGAGGGCTGGGTTTGAGAGCTGATAAACAAGGCTGATAAAAAGCTCATCTGCTGAGCGCCATCTGCAAAAAGAAAGCAATAAAAAAATAAATAAATAAATAAAAGCTCCGGAAAAAGAGCTCGCTGGAGATATGCTGCTCGGGTGAGTAAGCAGTCGTGACGTACTGTCTCCGTTTTTTTTTTTTAAGCGTCCTTTACCACGTCCATTAACGTCAAAGGAAACACCACAAGACCAGCACTGAGCAAGATTTGGGTTGTCTTGGTGTCACGGTTAGCGGATTACCTCACCAAATTAAAAAAAAATAGAGAAAGAAATAAAATGCATTTCTGTCTATAATCGTCTTTTGCTTCTCTGGATACGTCCTAAATCACACTGCAGCACCCTCCAGTTTTTCAGCACGGCCACGTGATTGCGCTGAAAGCCCTTGTAACACGCTACATTTCTACCTCCAGCTGCTAGTGCTTGCTCTTTGTCAACCATGTACTTTTTTTTTTTTTTTTTATTTGTTTGTCATTTGCATTTATTTTGGTTTTGGTCCTGTCTCTGCTCCTTTTATGTCGTTGTTCCTCTAATGTGTGCACCTGTTCCGTGTTCAGCCCTTGATTATTATGTCTATGCATACCCTGTGGCTTCTTTGTCTCTTTGCGAAGTCTTACCGCACGTTTCTGTATTGTTTCCAAACCTTGTTTTCATGTAAATCCAATTGTTTTTTTTGGTTTTTTTTAAACTTATATTTTTCAACTTTGGTTATGGATTATTCCAGTTCCAGTCTTGTTGCCTGCGTGTTCTTTGACCTACACTACGGACTGCAACTACGATTATTGTCTTTGTCCTAAAGAAAAAAAAAAAAAACACTGATCACCACCGTTAGCGTCCTGCCTTGCCTCATTACACATTACACGCACTCTTTCAGCTTATAATGTAATAAATACTGACAGCGCAAGACATTTTACGGAAAAATTGCTCTTGAAAATAATAAAAGAAGAACAATTATGAGATGTTATCCTTTTCTTTCATTTTTTTTTGGTTTTATTTCAGACTTAAACACCCGTGTTTGGGTGGTAGACCGCTCTCGAGTGTCTCAGGCACAGCAGAAACGGATGACACTGATGAACGATAAACATGAAATGAACACACTGAAATTTTGGATGTGTCTGAAACGCAGGGCCTTGATGCCTTGCTCCTTATGTTGTCTCAGTCAGTGTGTTAGAAGGCAGTGCGTCGAAGTAAAGGAATTGTTTGAGACACGCTCGGAAGGCTGCAATGTGTCACGCCGTTGCCAAGATACAAACATATGCTAATGGGCGCTAATCCCAAAAGTCCTTTAGGGGAGATGGAGTGATGTAGCACAGGGGAAAACCGAATGAATGTTCTGTGACTGCACCAGTTATTTCTCATCGGAATCTTGAATAAGCTTGAGTCAAAACAACTGCCTGGGTTTTACGGACAGGCTGCTGATGCACTGGATTATGGGGTGTGTAGGACAGGGAAGGATACATGCACGCATGTAGAAAATCAGACGCTTGAAGGAATCGGGAGGCGGGGGCGTTTACTTATTTCACCGGCATGGTTTGGGGTTTGCATTCGCTTAGTCTCCTTATAAAAAAAGAAGCGACTACTAAGAAACGAATACTGCAGTTCTTCTGACTGATCAGCTTTATCCTGTGAGGAAACATTTCTATGCTGGCGGGTGTGGTCTCGTCCGGGATGGCTCCGCCCTCATCCGCAGGCTCACGAGGACTAACTGGAGGATGAATCATAGGCCAGCGCCTGTGGAGCAACATGTTTGAGAGATATCACTCCAGTACAGTGGAAGAGATTTGGAGAGTCGTTCTGGTTTGCTCGTGGTGGCCCGACACCTTACTAACACACTGTTGTTTTTTTTTCCCCTTTAATGTGTCACTGAAAGGAGGTGTAGTTGTTTTGATTATATCAAGTCGTTTTAAAATAGAACACTTCGCCAAGGACAATGCGAGAATGAAACACAGCCCTTCCTCCATCAGCTCTAATAAGCCGAGTTGCTTTCCAATAATACTGCTGTAAATCAACAATGCGTGTGAGGAGTGAAGGTCAGAGCCATCCAACGCCCCCCATATCTCTCTCTCTCTCTCTCTCTCTCTCTCTCTATTTTTTTGGAAAAGTAGAAGGTGAAGATATTATACCTGGGTTTCTTTACACATATTTTTTTCTTTTTGCTGATATTACACGGATGGACGGACAGACAGGTCTCTTTGCATGCACTGCTGATGAAGGACATTTCTTCCTGAAACATCTTGTTACTCTAGAAAATTTGGGCATAAATTTCACTACATAAAATAACTACTCAAGTACTCTACAGTGACTAGATAGATAGATAGATAGATAGATAGATAGATAGAGAGAGAGAGATAGATAGATCGATCCCTTTGCTTGCACAATAATTACGTAAGTACACTGCAGTTACTCCCTAGACTGACAGACAGATAGATAGACAGACAGACAAACATATAAAAAGATAAACAGATAGATAGATAGATAGATAGATAGATTTGCTTACACAATAATTACTTAAGTACACTACAGTTATTCCTTATACAGACAGATAGAAAAACAGATATATAGCCAGGCAGGCAGATAGATAGTCTCTTGCATAGCATATTTTGTTCGCCCTTTAAGTTGGACACACCACACACACACACACACACACACACACACACGGAGTGTCCTATACTGTGCACTGTTCCTCATATTTTCGTTATCGATTTTCACCCTCTATTAGATTTTTATCTCTTGCGCTGGCTTGTAATCATCTTCAATAGTCTTGGGAAGGGCAGGGCAAAGACTGAGAGTGACTGCAGAGAGAGACAGAGAGAGAGAGAGAGAGAGAGAGAGAGAAAGAAGGAGAGATGGAACGAGAGGGAGGACCGAGGGGAGTGGAGATGACAGCAGACGAGCTGATGCCGTCTGTCACGGCTCCATCAAACGCTGCTGCATCCGCAGGAGACGTCCCACGTCCCAGCTCCAGACTTCTGCCACGTTCCGAATAAATGGAGCAAATACGCGCTAGTCTCATGGTAGCGGTGTTCGTAGCGTACGGACGGTATTACACCAGTTACACGTGTTCTAAATGCCTTTTGGAAGCGTGCACCTGTCTCACAGCCATTCAAGACCAAATCCCTTTCTAGTGGCTTTTCAGATCTGCTTGAAAAAGATTCATTTATTTAAAAAAAAAAAAAAAAAAAAAAAAAAAAAAAAAAAAAAAAAAAAAAAAAAAAAAAAAAAAAAAAAAAAAAAAAAAAAAAAAAAAAAAAAAAAAAAAACTCAAGGACACTTTGCGCAGATATTGTGCAGACAGCTGGAATACAGAAGAACCCACAGACACAAGCGCAGCTAACACGATGCTAAGCGGGTGATTTTGAGCTGTGCTGAAGCAGAGACGGGGGGAGAATAAGAATGGAGAGTGTGTATGTACTCAAGCTGACAGAGCGCTAATGCTAGCGAGTAACCGAAGGTTAATAAATCACACCTGGGGATGGATTAGCATGATCGCATTCATGACTTCGGGTACTGAAACGTCATGTGACGAAGGCGTTGGTTTGATTTTGTATACTGACTTAATTTCCTTTGGAAACAGGAGGTTGCTGTGCTCGACTGGTTCGAGATACGAGACGCTCAGACCAACGTGAAAGTAGTGTGGTGAAGACGCTAAATGCGGAACACAGCGAAGAATTGAGTTTGATCGGGTGTTACCTCGCAGCCTCTGTAAGTAAACCAAGTTCACGCCCACAACATCGCTGTAACCAATCGGGCTGCAGTTCCTGTCCCAAGTGCCTACAATCACGGAGATTAGTTAAATTTCGCAGTTCCATTTCTGGAAGGATTTCCATTTTGCGTGATTTTTGTGGCTGTTATTGCCTGCGAGTGTGTTCCAGATCCCAGTGAAATGCTTGTTAGTTCAGTTGCAGATCTCAGTCAAAGGTTTAGAAATAAAATGAAAGCTCTTTTATAAAGAAGAAGAAGAAGAAGAAGAAGAGAGCAATCTCAGACCAGTGTATCACAGTACACACATGGACACACAAACCTAAAAAAGGCAGCTAAAGATGACGGAAGACGTGTCTCTGACTTGAAGGTTACGAGGTCAAATCCCAGGAAGCTGATGCTCGGACTCTGAGCAACAGCTCAGCTCTGAGCTTGAAGGTGTTTGGGATTTTAAAAAAAAAAAAACAATGCCAACGCGACACGCGCTGGAAAACTAGAAGTTAATAAAAAGCCACAGAGACGGGTTTTTGAGATGGTTTATCTCTCACAGCTTTGATTAATGAAACGCTTCATCACTTCTCAAGCGACAATAGGAGCAGAGATGCTAATCTAATGTTGATCTCTGTGTGAAAACGTTAGCCTGGACAAAGGGGACCAAATGTGGGCGTTCAAACGAATGGGGGTCATGGGAAGGAGCACGCTGCACCATTTTCAGAGTAGATATGACTAATCATCCAGGTTGTGACACCGATATGCTCCGACATCATTCACTCGCGGCGTGCTGATAAGGCCGCGTGTAGGTCAGAAGTCCGTGTCCGGATTTATCCCGCTGTTTTTTTTTTTTCACGCCACGGCTCTGCATAAATGAGAGTCGTTGTTGCTCGTAAATTACTCGACATCGCTGCCTAAATGGTGCCGCTTCCTGGTGAGATCGGCCCTCCAAGAAACAAGGCGGCGACGCTTTTTTATTACCGGTGGCGCCAGTGTATTTCGCCTGCCAATGCTCGCTCGTTTGGTTTCATTTAAATGTAAATGCAAGCGCACAGGCCGGCGCAGGTGATGGATTCGGGAACGGGCGTGCAAGCGGCTCGCTTCGACCTTCACCCAGCACGACTCTCTGCTTCTATTCACTGTCCTTCTCTAGCCTTGGATGAAACATAAACTTGCACTGAGATCATGATAAGACGACGTCCTTGAGGGCGCCTTGTTTTTTTTTTTTCCTCCCCTTTTTCCAGTCACACACACTTAGATATGGACGGTTGTTTAATATTGAAGCGTGATGAGTCGAAAAAGCGTGAAAAAAAAAAAAAAACTCAAATATGAAAACAACCTAACAGATATTATTTTAGTCAGAACAGATATACAGATATTTTCGAACAAAACAAACAATACTGTCTGATCACGTTCCTCGCACGCTAGTTTACCCGTTGTGTGTGCATGGAAACTTCCTGAAGCTTTGCAAACGTGTAAAACTGAAGCAGAGCTTTAATGGCGCTTGCCGCTGTGATATGCGCCGAGAGCGGAAGGGAGCGGTTCGGGACGAGATGACAGCTATAACGTACGTGGAGGAATCGGCGAGGCGGGATTCACACCAACTGCGAGGAAGTAACTCTTAAACTGGTGGCATTACCTAATGTGTTAGGCATTAAATCAACGCTACTGGAGATCATTAAACCCCGGAAGAATTATTTCAACCATATACGTGCTAATCCACAACACGCCCTTTAGATCTACACGGTAGTGCTCAGTTCACACTGTTAGACTTCCTGCTACTGCAGGTAATTCAGCACAGTGGCTGGACATGGCAGAGCAAACAGCTTCATTTAACGCTCGCGTGTAGAGGTGTTCAGGGTCACGCTGTTTAAAATCTGTTGCTTGGCAAGGTCCGGATAAGTGACAAACATCACTGAAAGGTGACAACGGTTCCTTTTTAGTGTGTAACTCTAAGTAAAACACATCACTGTGTTCATGAATATACAGCTAATGCCGGACGCACACGACATGATTTTGGCCCTCATGTCCTTCTCGCACATTTTGTGATTTTGCGAAACTGCGACAAACCCCAGTTTGCCAAGAAATCGCTACGACCGCTTTTGAAAAGATTTTTTAAACAAGAGCAAATGAGAATCTGAGAAGAAACTACTGTAAGCACAACAACATTGCTTCTATAAAAATAAAAAAAAAAAGTATTTGCCATGTCAAACCCAAATTGTTGTTAGAAACGGCACTATAGTTCCAGTTCTCTTGGCAGAACAGACAATCCTCACTGCTTCCATTTCCTTAACCAACTCCTCTATGATTGTCTTCTTATTTCGGTACAAAAAAGTGCAGAAACAACCACGAGGGCCGGTTGATCGGGCTCCATTCTGTCACGTGATCGAGAGCTACGCTTAAGCTACGCTTAAATGATAAACGTATGTAAAAACATGATACAAGATGGCTTTAACGATAATTCCAGTAATTCCAGATATGTAATTAAGATCCAAGTTTGATTGGCAGATCGAGGCCAGCGGAACTGTTTTTGGGAGTTGATGACACTAATTATAACCCCACCCCTTTTTCTGACAATTACGCTCTTTGACTGCAACAATGGTGATGGAGATCGACCGATTTCTTTTTCGTCCACTGACATATTTTATGCATCGTGCTGCACGAAATCGCAAACTACGAAATTTCCCATGACTTGCACAGAATCGTGCAACACTGGATGACACTCAGTGCCTGAAATGGAACAAGTGGGATCTTTGCATTCCTTTAATCCAACGCTAAGAGTTAATTAACGCAACGTTAGAGCTTTAATTCCGTACTGTAGGTGTGATTGCAACAGCGCAAGAGTAATCCATTCCTCTAATACAACGCTTCAGGAGGGCTCATTTACACACCGAACGCTGTAGGTGTTCATTCAAGGCTGGAAGGGCTTTTGCTCTGTAGGCTCCCCAGAGTACTGTATGCATACTGTATGGGAGTGTGATACATTTCATGGTGGTGGTGGTGGTGATGGATGCAGAAAGCAGGGTGCAGCGCGCAACTTGGTTTCGATCCGCATGCAGGACTTTATTCTCCATCTGAGCATCGGTGAGGAGGCACTGCAGTGGCTCAGGTACCACAACACGAGGAGGAACTATCACTATAATATAATAATGTTAATTCCTCATGCATAAGGATGATGATGATGATGATGATGATGCTGGTGCACGCGCGCCTGTTGCATCTTCCTAGGCGCGAGATATATGCATGTTATAAACCACATAGATCACTCTTATTTATTAAAAAAATAAAATAAAATACATATACACATTTGTGCAAGGTGATCATTACTCGCAATCCACAATCAGCCCGCGCGAGCCAACAAGCACGTCCTCGTGCGCTCTAACAAATGACTCAGGAGTGCCTTTCTCAAGAACTGCTGTGATTTGTAAATACAGGAAATGAATTCTACATACGACTGAGGTTCTAATGAATATTTCTGTATATGTTTGAAATGTTTATCTTTTTTATAAAAAAAAAAATAATTAAATAAAATGCAGTGCTGTGCTTACCTCGGCCGCACGCGCACTTCGCGCACAGGAGGAGCAGCAAGGCGACGTCCCAACAGCGTCCGCTATTACTCAGAGCTGGCATCTCTGTGGTCTTTTCCTCCTCAAATACGCAACATTTCCCTTCTTTCTACACCCTCAGTGGCTTCAGTGAAATGTTTTCCAAATGAAAAACGAGAGAGGGAAGAAAAAAAAAAAACAAAAAACCAAAAGGATAACTTCACATACTGAAGCCGAAGCTATCCAACTGCCTCCATCACTCCGCTCCCAAGCGCGAGTGCTCAACTCCAGCTCGCGAGCTGCCTCTTCGCACTTTCAAGCGTCACACGTGGGACAGCCAGCCAATAGCAAGTTGAGGAGAGCGGCGCGAAGAGATACGTCTTAACCAATAGCGCGCCGAGGTGGGCGGGGTTAAGCAAGTGAGCAGCATCAGCTGCATCATCATCAGCAGCAGCTGTTTCAGTGGCGCGCGCGCGAAGGAAACCGTTGAGTTTGCAGTTAGCATAGCAACGAGAAAAAAAGAAAAATAAAAAAACAGCGAATTTGACAATAGAGAAATGAAATAACGGTCAATTTGACTTAATTAACAGAATAGTACTTTTAAACTAACCTTTTATTTAAAAAAAACTTTGAAAAGATTAAAAAAATATATATGGTTTCCCAGTGCTGGAAAGTGCCTGAAATCAAACCGTGTGTTTCAGAGCTTTTTGTAACTGACCCTTAGTGTTATGGACACTAATATAACTATATCTGGAAAAAATATACAAAAAGAAGAGTTTTAGAGATATCAATACAATTAAAACATTTTTGATGACTCAACTTGTACTAGTATTGTGTTCGTCCAATGAAATGCTCTCTAGAAGCTATTTGTCCCGCCCTCAGGGGCGTGTCTGGCTCTATTGTAGCAGCTCCTTAGCAGCGAACATGATTCATTGGTTCAGCGGAGACCTTATTTATTTAGACGAGAGTGGAATTTGCATGCGTTCTCTATTATGTTACTTTTCGGAGAAGTGTTTTACCAACTCGGGGCTGTTCAACGTCGCTTCCCGTGACTGATCGAGAATTTTCTAGAATATTCTTAAATATATTTCCATGAAAAATATACCACCTGCCAAAACACATCCAAGCTGGTAGATCGTTTTTGCCAGCTGGTAAGTTGTTTCCCAGGTTCATTATCACTTGACTAAACCGATAAATAAACATTTGGGATTTTTTTGCCTTGCCCTTGTGTTATATTCTTAAAATTCGTAAAATTCAGAAACCGTGTCCTTTCTACCAGCGGGCAAAGATAAAGATACATGGGATTAATACATAATAAATTAAAGTGACTTTTTTAAGGACGACTCCACAATTGGAGTGCCATTTAACCCTATAAAAATTAAATGTATTAGTATCATTTTTCAGTTCTGAATCGAAGAATTTATGCATTTAACCACTGAAAAAAATGTGTTAACCCATCACATTGTTTATGAGGCACTTAGAAATGCTGATATGCTAATATATACAAACGATACACTAATTCTTATTTTAATAAACCATTATATATAGTATACAGAATTTTAATATTAAGGTAGGTCATTTTTTGCAATTATCGAGTTGATTTTAAGAAACTACATTCTTCCTCCTACCTGGGCTAAATACAATACCTCCTTTATTGAGAGAGAACCAAAAAAAACCTCTAAATGTTACAATCATATTTTTCATATTTTAATATGTTGGCCTTTGAACAGAGAGCATACATTATAGTAATTGTTCGGGAACTACTTCAAGTAAGTGGGAAATTAATTTTCTTTTCTTTAAGTGTGAGTGTTCACTATTATACCATACATAATGTATCAGCAGGATTGAAGTCCATTTACTATATTATAATCACCTTTACCTTCAGCTCCGACGGAGAAAAAAGAAACTATTGCTTTTGCATATTCAACACACAATAAGGTGTGGAGGCGATATTACGTTTGGGGGAGCAATTCGAACGGTTAACACGGCTCACATTTTATAGATGATGGCGTTTAGGAACACAAGATTTTGCTGCAAACCCAATTATGCAAAGAAGAACATTCAGGAGCTGCTTTTTGTTTTGCTCTCATGAAGGCCGTAAAACAATTACTGGTCATGGAAACGCGAGGCAAACAGGATTTTAAGTTTGATACAGCGGGACGATTGTAAGCTCTTGCATTTGATTAGCAGGGCGATGCCTGACAGCGTTAGCAATTTGTCTGATTTCAGGTGATAGAAACAAGCAGGAGAAGGTAAAATGTGCAGATACAAATATAAAGTTTCATCATCTATTTACACAGTAAAGCCATTATGTAATGGCTGGTAAGTGTGTCTTTTTTTTTTTTTTTTGCGTGAGATATCCAAATCTTGACTAGATATCGAAACCCATTATAATGCACAACGGCAAATCAGTGATGAGGAATCATGACCACTGTGACCTGCCGCTCATCCTGCATCACAGAGCAGCGTGACACACTCGGAGGAAAGCGCTATCCGTCGTCTTCCTCATACACAAGATCGCAGACACCCACCACTGGCATGTTATCAAAGCGTTCAGGCTACAAGCGAGTAAAGGGGACAAAGTTTCGTGCTTTTGAGTAATGTTACAATGCACATTTAGTTTGTCGCTGAGATGGTTCTCAAATCTTCAACTTTAAAGTTAAGCCAGTGCCTGTTCTTGGCTGATGGGAGTGGAACCTGATAAGTCTTCTGCCTTAAGGTTCAACATTTTGTCTGTTCTGAAATGCTTTTCTGCTCACCACGGTTGCAAAGAGTGGCTATCTGAGTTACCGTAGCCTTCCTAATCCTAATCAGCTAATCCGGTTATTCTGATCTGACCTCTCTCATCAACAAAGCATTTCTTCTCACTGGATGTTTTTTGTTTTTCGGCATCATTCTATATAAAACTTTTTTATATATAAGATTTATTCCCTTATTCTGTGCTTGACCTGTATCTGTTACTATGATACTAAGTATGTCTTTTAAAGATTTAAGGCATTTCACAAAAAGACTACATAAAGAAAAAAAAGAAGAACCTGTATAAAAAATTATATAAAATAATAATGGAAAAATGAATCCAATTCATATTTTCTCATGACCTGCTAAAATCAACTAATAAAAAGTTATAGGTCATGTGATCATTTTTGGCTACACATATCAACATAGAGATAGTGGTGCATCTTGGGTCACTGGATCAAGGACATATTGTATTTTCAAAGTAATTTCATTGACTTAAAAAAAAAAAAAAAATAAATAAATAAAATGGCACATTCACATTAATACTTGATATCCAAGTATGAATAATGAAGAGTGTCCAAGAAAGTGCTCTGAAGCATAGTGTCAAGGTTCCTGCTTTCCATCACACTTTGTAAAGCTGTCTGAAACACACCCGTCACACACACACACACACACACACACACACACACACACACAGCCTACGGAGATGCTCGGCTCCATTCACGGGATGAGAAAGTGTGATAAAGGGACCGTGCTGCGGTTTCTCACTGCTCTTGTTGCCAAGCAAACTGAAGCCCTTATTTTATTTCTCTGAATGCAGTCTGGCTCTTCTTCCAAGACCTACTTTTTTTTTTTTCCAGACATGCATCAAAAAAGGAATGGAATTTATTTTTTTTTTTTGTAAATGTTTTCGTAAACAAGATTCCAGCATCCTCCACTAATATAACTGAAAAAATATTTCTTCTTATTAACTGAGTGAGGTTGGTGCAGTAAGCCATACAGCATTAAGAACAGTGATGGAAGAAATAATTGATTCTTTACCGAATCATGATTCGTTGTTGAACGGTTCTGTATTGATGCCCAAAATGCGTTGTTACATTTAAAAGTTACTTTTTGTAATTGAAAAAACATTGCCGAATACTGATGAAAAATGAGTATTTTCAGTAGAACATGCGATCTTAAACGTACTATATCCCCAAATATAGAATTTATTGCCTTTGAGAATATAAATATTCTAAATTCTATTATTTACGTAACATTTAAGAGAAATCGGCTGCCATGGCAACAGAAAAAAACCCCCAGGAAATTTTAACCATATAAGGAATATATGATTGGTAAACAGGGACAGTGCTACCGTTTAAATAAAATAATAATAATGAATAAATAATAAACAGATGTATACTCAGATTTTTGGACTTGACTGCATGTGTCATACACGAAACACCTTTCACATATTCGTCTTGCGTCTCATGTGCACTGAGGGTAACAGCTAAAAAAGTCATGAAAGCTGACAGACACAGAATAAACTGAAGCGCTCTGGCAATAAATTGATCATTATCTACAAAAAAAAGGTCTTTTTAAGTGTAATTGTAATGTCCTAACTGAGAAAATGGATTTCACACAGAGAAAAATTTTCTTGTCAAAAGATAAACTGTCATTTGTGGACGCGTGAGTGTTAATTATCAGCAGCAGTTCAATAGTTTTGCCATTCAAGGCTTCGCTGAAATTGCTGTGCTTGATTATAGATGAGTGGTAGCTTAGATGTTATGGGAATGAAATGTGTAATTAGTCCGTTTTGTTTTAAACGCCATTTGATCCATCATGCCATTTACTATGTAAGCACAGTTAAGGTTTAAATTTTACTTGAGCAACAAAAAGTTATTTTTCTCTTTTCAAGTAGTTTGGGAATGGGATGGGTTTTTGTTCTTGCTCAGAAAAACCTATTTCTATTGGTCAGACCCTTCTGGCATTTGAGCAGAAATACCCCAATGCGCCACACAGACTGCGGCCGATCTGCCCCTGCCTGGTCAGCATTAGCTAGCTAGCCTAGGAAGATGACTCTTGGGATAATTGTTACCTTGTTGTCATAGGTGTTGAAAAATTAACATGGCTTAGCTAAGCTTACAACTAATGTAGTTATTCATGGCTGGGATTGAATGTTGGAGGCAGCCGGAACATCTCGGTTTTGACATGCGTTCCTGTTTGGGCTTACGGGAGTAAAAGTGTAGCTGTGGCTGGTCCTAACACTACACTACAATCATCTGTCAGTTACTCCAATTGACTAACTTTTTTATGCACATTTTTGTTTTGGGGTTCTTTGTGGGTATAACTTTTTCTGCATGGGAGCATCATCAGAAGTACAGAGGAGTTTACACTTTATGGGTTTCTCGGTAACGTGACAAGCTGTGTTTTTTGTCTTATCAACTTCCAGAGAGAGATAAAAAGAGAGGCTGGTGAGGGAACGGCTGTTTACAGAGGCTATATCATAAATGATAGCAACATTTTTCTCAATTTTGTTCCACAACATATAACTATACTGTATGTAAAAGTAAGAAGTGCAGTTCTTTAATAAACAACAAAAATTGGAATCATTAGCAAATTGCTGTGGTATAAAAATAATAAAACACTTCGGGATGTGCCTTTATTGGAAAAGAATGAACTTTGGGGTGGTAACAGTAACTCCGCTTCATCCCACCACCCTGTTTGTTGATTATTTTCCTATAACTGCACATCCCCAAGTGTTGTATTCCTTACATAAATGTAAATGTTTCTAATAATAAAAAAAGCATTTCTTTACTTGGATGAAATAGTAAGATTTCTTCACGCTTTAACAGGTGAGTGAAGTTATGGAAGGTTTATATAGGGATAAAGGGGTGGAGTCAGTACTCGTACATTTAATAATGATAATTATAACTAATTTTTTTGTTTTAGTAATAGCAGAACTGGTAAGTTTCTTCTTTTTAGTGTTACTTTTCATGCGTCTATCTGCGTTTCTGAACAACATTAGTTGTATCATTGTTGGTAACAAAACATAGTTGTGCAATTGCTAGTTTTAGACAGTTTCCTTTAAATGTCCTGTGATGTAAGCTGCACCATGAATGAACATATCTTACGGATTGCATAGCAGTTTAGGAATTATTTGGCACAGAAATGTGCTTTCACCTGCAACTCCAATCATAGCTTCACTGTTGAACAGTACAAAATGTGTTGGGTTTTTTTGTTATTGTGTTTGGATTACAGACTAGACATTTGTTTTACTTTACACAGCACATCCATAGCTTTCAAGTAACACTAATCATACGTTTTGTTATTCAGTCCATACATCAGTCATATGCCACAGGTTTGTGTACATCATCAATCTATCTGTGCTGAAAGAAAAACCCAATATAAAACATCACATATCTGTTTGAAATGGGGGCATTTTTATTGACCGTTAAATCTCAGTGTGGGGGAAAAAAAAAAAAAAATGGGCGAAAGTAAACCTAGACCTCCGAGGGTCAATGATAATTGATCGGCCAGGGTTTACTGTCACTGCTGCTGCTTTGATTACCGTTATAGATTATGACTCTGAGGACTGGAACCCAAATAAAAACAGTGTGTGTTTACATCCTCTAGCATCTCGAGTTCCTTATTCACCATGGTTTGTATGGTAGAAACTGATCACTCTATGTCCTTTAAATGATGGACTTAATTAATTGTATGTGTGTTTATGCTAGAGTTATGTTAGAGCTCATTTCAATGGTCATGCTGTGGTGATTAATATCTGATCCCATTGGAAATTAATATGTGGGTGATATGTGGAAAAGTATTAATCATGTGAGAAAATCACATGTGGAAAAATTAAACGACATTCACTACATGCGAACAATGAACATCTGAAAATAAACCATTAAGAATATGTCATAAATCATTAAGAAAAAAAAAAGTGTAAAAAAATAAATAAATGAATCACGTGAGGAGAAAAATAATATGTAAATAAACACATATGCCCCACAAGTGGACAAAAATAAACGGCGAAAACAAATGAATCGTGTAAATATAATGTGAAAATAAACTAATCATATGAGAAAAATCAAATGTGAAAATAAGTGAATCATTTCAAAAACATAAATAAATAAAATAAAATAAAGAAAAGAAAATAAATAAATTGAGTAAAAAACCATACATGAAAAATTTAATCATGTGTAAAGGTCATTCAGTAAATGAATTGAGTAAAAATTACACGCAGAAAAAATGAATCGTGTAAAACTCACGTGAAAACAAACGTATTATAAGAAAATTCACATGTGAAAAAAGTGAATTGCGTAAAAAATAACATGAAAATAACCTAATCATATGTAAAAATCAAATGTGAAAATAAATTAATCATTTTAAAAATATCATGGGAAAATAAATAAATTGAGTAAATGTATTATAAAAAGTAAAATGTGTAAAAAAATGTTTTTTTTTAAAGGATTACTTGCAGTGATATATTTTCGAGACGATACATTTCGAAATTACTTTGATTATGTACATTACATTATCTTGATTATAAATGTTCACTCCATATACAGTTCCCAACACGGCTTCTGACTTCTTCTGGAAGTTAATTAACGAGTAGTCGGAGGAGTAAAACTTTCTCCCAGTTTGACAGACCCAGTCTGACCCAGTTTCCTTCTGTGTAACTTCAATGCAACTTTACAAAGAGAAAACTTTACAAAAGGTTCTACAATCGATGGTGCCATTTTTAATGAACTAATTTTTCAGGAATAAAAGTATTAAATGCTAAGACAGGGCCTTAAGGACTGGCTATTGTACAGTATGGTTAAGGGCGCATTTATAATATGTCTCTCTTAAGGAAACCAAAATGGAACCATATTGATTAGACACTTGGAAAAAGATAATGAAAATGTGTATAAGGTGGTGTATGAGGTGGTGTTTCTCAACTTAAAAAAAAATAAGGAAAGTTCTCAGGAGGTGAAACTGACAGCTTCCAACTAATAAGGTCTCAACTTTCATTGCCTAAGGTAAAGCAAACCACTTCCCCTTGTCTCATAGTCAGAAAATTTAGTGGAGGACGCATCAGCCAGAGTGCATGCCTTCATCATGAATATTCGTCTCAAGCCGCTCGTTGCGAGGGTTTTCACGGCACCATCTGGTAAACAGCCAGCAGGCAGCTTAATATTAAATTCCTGACACAGGAGGAACATCGAGCGTGGACAGGTACTCCATATGGCACACTCCAAGAGCAGTTTAAACCCTCATGTTTACTTTGGGTCAAGATGACCTATTTTAAAATTCAACTAAAAGCAGAGCAAGACAATATTTTCTTCCCCAACATGGACCTTTATGGCTGTCCCATTCCCTCTATCTCTTATTAACATCTCCCCCCCTCTGCCATCAGGATGATCCCCAAGCATGAGAAGGTCTTTTGGGTCTCCATTTTCCATCAGTACTGTGTATATCACTAATTATCATGGAGATAATTGAGGCCTGGGTCAATGGGATATCCATTGCTGAGTAAATGAACAGAACAGCAGGGTTAAAAGCTTAACAGCTTTGAATGTCTCTTTTTAGGGATGAGAAAAGCGAGGGATCAGCTTTCACCCGGAGCAAAACATCCGCCTGGATATCTGGCAATACTCCGAGACCTGGACCCAAAGTGGCAAAACGATAGTCAGCACTTAGGGGTAACCCAAGGACACATCGATATCTGTCTCCGTTTTGGAGATCTCTGTCAGGATTTCATCTCTCGTACGCGCTCGGATTGTGCTTCCTGATGGAATATTATAGCTAGCTTTGTTCTTTATTCCTCCAATTCTGCCTTGAACGTTGGTGATTTTGCAATGATAGCACACACACACATCATCATCATCATCTTCTTAGCACAGCAAAAGTGTTTTCTCGCAAATATGTTAACACTTTTTCATTGGTTTCAAACATTTTTCACACCCTTTTTAGAAACTGTTAACCCACATCTCATCCAAGGACCAAACGCTCTATTGGATTAATTGTGTCAAGCAAAAGAAGAGCTAATAGCAATTACTCGCATAATTATGATTCTCCAATGCACCTGCTTGAAACACCTTTGCACAATTATTCAATTAGCACTCAGTTGTTATCCATTCATAACAGATGCCACTTTTGAGTTGTTATTTGCAAGCATGGATCAAAGAGGCCAAAGGTATGTATTTGTAAAAAGAGGCCATGGCAGAGGGGCGCCAATATCACCGGGTGTGCTGTCATCTTCAATTATGGTGTCCTTTGCTACATACCAACTGTCAGCCCATACAATACAGAGCACCTCATCATATTTCGGCATGCATTGAATGAAAGACTGTTGAGGCCTGACGTGACTCTGTATGCTATCAATTGGGACAATGCTGCCTTCCACTACTCTTGCCCTGTGAAAGAATGGTTTGCAGCACACCCCTGTATGCTGATGCAATTCCTCCCTGCGTACTCTCCTTTTCTGTACCCGACTGACGAGTTCTTCTCTGCTTGTAGATGGAAGGTTTATGATGACCGACCATATGACCAGATGTCCCTCCTGGAGGCAGTGAATGCTGGTTGCCTGGCAATAGGTGCAGAGGACTGCCAGGGACAGATTCCTTCTTGGAAAATCTTTTGTACAATATTTCAACAGAGCATCTAAAAAAATAATTAAAAAGTGCAGAGTGCAGTGGGTTTGTTATCTCTGGTAAAATCACCTTTGGAGAAAAGAATACTGCTCCTGCTGTGATATGCTTGCTTGCCTTTCTTTGGCACACACTATGTTTATGTAAAATTCAACAAATGGCACAGGCATACAGCACAAATGATGACTGAACAGGTTCATACTGATAGCTGTAGTTTGTTGTCCATTGTGTAATGATTGATTGAAGGAATATATTCATTTGACATGTTTGATGGAAATAATTGCTTTCGTTGCATGCTTTTAATGTTTTGTGAGTATTAGAGCATTTTGCAAACAAAATGTGCCAATTAGGACAATGACTTTCAGTTTAGGCCTGTGTGTGAACTGTTTTGCAAAAGGAACTTCTGAATGGACAGATGTGTTCAGGCAAATGAGAAAGATTATAATATAACAGTAAACTAAAATAAAAATGTCATTTGATTACCAACAGTGTGGCTCCAAGCCATCAGGAAACAGTATGCTGTTTTTAATTATTTATAGTAGTTGGAAGAGATGTGCTAGAAATACACTACAAATACTACAAGAATGTGAAGTTGAGGTAATAAAGCTTTACGAGGCTTCAGGGTATAAACATCCCCTGAACAATGTAAGTAATGTTATCAGTGATTCTTGGCCCAAAGTCTGAAAGTGTTATTGTTTGCTGAAGTTATCGTTTTATATAGATAATATATTGTATTATTCAATTTCCATAATGAAATAATTGAACTGTCACACTGCCAATGACACTCATTAAAAATGGGAAGTGATGTCCAAAAAAAATAGAATAGCTGTTAATAAGAATAACTGGAAACTCAGGGTTATATTTGTTAGGACAAATACAAATATCATGATCAAAGTCCATATACACATTCAGAGAAAACAAGAAACAAAAACCAGGAAGTAAAACAGAAAACAAAGCTTGCAACTTAACAATACAGAAATGATAAAATAAGACTCAGGGACAAGGAACAGAACAGCTGGGTAGACAGACATAAACTAATTTAAGGGCTTAACACGGAACAGGTGAACACATTAGGATAATCCACAAGTGACAGGATAGGGTGGAGACAGGACTAGAACAGAAACAATAGCACATAGCACAAGTGTGTAAACCCAGTATTACATTTATTACTGCAAATAATAAGTTCTTTAGCAGAGTCCATGATGGGGGGAAAAACACAGGCAGACAGTGTTACACAAGGAAAACACCGCACTCGGAAATAGGAAAAACAGGTGAGGTTTAAAAACCAAGAGAGAACAAGCCGATACAAGCAAGGAACAGAAACAGCAGGGTATACATAGACAAACTATTGAAGCCTTAACACGGAACAGGTGAACACATTAGGGTAATGGTCTAGAACAGAAACAAAAGCACCTTCTTTTAAGAATTTCCCTTCATCTATCTATCTATCTATCTATCTATCTATACATTTGAGACAAATGTCATTCTTTATGATCTTGTGTTGTACAGAAGAGGATCTTGTACAAAAAAAAAAAAAAAAAGGCTTATATGACCTTCCACAAGACACATCCTTGGTTTTTAGCCAAGTAAACATTCAGCTGAAGATAAATTTCAGATTTTCTATGCATATGTTCCATCCTTAATATTACACGTGGGTGGTTCAAGATCATAATCAGAAATGCAGCACTGAACACCTACAATATGTTTTACATTGTTTACCCAAAAGAGAAGCACTGCTTTTCTGAGGAAGTAATATATTGCTAAAAGTACATTTTCACTGGACCTGTATTCGTATTTCATTTGGAAATTGGCACAAGTATAAAATGATTTATAAAAAAAAAAAAAAAAAATTGTCTTTGCCTCAGGCCTTGTTCTGTTCTGTGTTGACCTTTTCATTTTCTCGGCTTTAATATCATTTGTGCTCTTTAGATGCTGCATTGTCTGATTTGCATCCCCGGAATAATAGATCAATATGTTTAATCCATGCTCAGAATGTGTGTGTGTGTGTGTGTGTGTGTGTAAGACATTTAAGGGGATATTAGAATTCAATTCTGTAAAAAAAAAAAAAAAAAAAAGTGTGTGTGTAAGAGAGAGAAATACATTATATGCACTGTAACTATATCAAAACTGGGGTTTATTGCTTACTAAAGCACATTGGTTTACTTCCTACAAAGAGTAAAGAAGTCAGTGATAATAGATCACTATGCTCACACACCTCTAAAACAACTCCTTAAGAATCTTCCCAACTAGGTGTGTTATAAATGGGACACACTGGGTGGGAGCAGAAGAGACACTCCATCTCCACTGTTTTAGAAACAGAGCCCAATTATTATTGATCCCGTTCTCTTATGTGTCTCAATTTCATTTTTCATGCCGTCCTCGGCATCAGAGGAAACACTAAAGTGAATACAAATGGAGAAGAGATTGTGACTGGCCTGTGTTAAAAAAAAAAAAAAGAAGACGACAAAATCATCTTTAAAAACACAGCGATGTGGGAAGGGAGAATAAATCACAGATAATCTTTCCTGACCCATCACGCTCAGCAGTCCTCTAATGCACACGAGAATGCAGTCTGGGGACGAGTTAATTGAGAGTCTACAGTGTGTGAGGAACATGACTGCGAATGATACAGCATGGATAAAGACACATGGCACTTAAAGAGTCCCGGTTGAGGCAGGATCTAACAGAATTAGCCCTTGTGATGATGTGCCAGGGCCACAGGTCGGATTAGCCGATATCTCTCGTCTCTAGCTGTTCTTTTCCTCACTGCCCATTTCCCAAATTTGAAAATACTTCAACGCCAACACGCCTTGACAGTATCTAGTGATGAATAAAACGTTAATGTCACTGGAAAGCCAGACGTTTAGAGAAGATTACCGAAAACCTTTCATCTCTGGGCTAGCCTTCTCCTGCCTCAGACCAGCTGTTTATTTCCAAACTTTGAACAGTTCAACACTAATGTAGCTGCTAATGAATAAAAAGCTTTTAGCTTTCCACCACTAGTCTGTATTGGTGAAAGATCCTAAAGTAGCTAGCGATTAGTAAAAGTAGACCAACATTTGCATTGCGTAATGCTAAGGCAATCTTAGATTTCATTTGTTGTCATTAAGCAACAAATAATACTAATTTGGCTAGCAATTCTTAAAAGGTTTTGAGAACTAACTTCACATAACTGTAGGTTATTATTTTCCTATGACATGCTAACGCCTTTTGTTGTGTCTGATTTAAAACATTAGCACAATAAAGCAAAAATGGGTATTAAAGTTAATCAAGAAGCAAAAGAGAAATATCTATAAATGAACCAAAAAGGCATGTGGAAACCAGAAGTATGGCAGATAATATAGTAAAGAAAAAATGCAGGTAATACCCAAGATCAAGTGTTTGAAATGTAAATTCCACCAAATCCACTCACTTCCTGTCACACTCCATTGCAAATGTCAGTGCAGACTGATGAAATACCATTTGAAGGCCACAAGGTCCAAACATTACTGGTAAAGGTGTGCAGATTATAGTCTGGGGTTTAAGTGCGAACTATCCCATTTAACTTCGCTGCATTAGGAGAAGATGCGACCTCCACTTTTCCCTCTCGCTTTTCCCTCCCTCTCACTTTTCCTCTCTCAATCACCCACTCCATGCCAATAGATTAATCACCCCACTGACTCGGACAGGCCGCAAAACCACAGCCACTTTGTCGTGGCAGACAATTCCCCCTTGATCCCCAGAAAGACTTGGCAGCCGTATCTTGTTTCGCGTTACCCGAGACCCGGCTCAGATAATCGGCTGATTAAAACGAGCTTCTCCAGGAATATGAGAGAGTCCTCGTAATCGAAATCACTTCCAAAAGTTTCATCTGCAATTTAAATCTGCATGTGAAAGGTCTCCGAAGAAATCTCACGCATTTAAGCCTTCAATGAACAAATTACAATGGGCCTGTCAATGAGGACGTGCAATTTTCACCAAGGAAAAGTATAATTTTATTCATAGTGTCTGGACCCAGAGAGTTCCCTCTTTTTCAAACTCCAATGACATAATAACTTTGCACTTCTCTGAAAAGGTCACTTGATGCAAGATGGGCTCTTGCCTTCAGATCTTTGACACAAAACCTTAATAGAAGCATACGTTCAATGTTCAGGGGGTCAAATCACAATTGGCATCAAATGAGACACTCCAATCTTGTAAGTTAGTCAAGTCTTGAGCTGGTGTAGCCTCATAAAACACTCAGCCGCATAACACAGCTCCTAGCGATGGGACTCTTGAAACAACCTGCTGTGCCAAGTAGCGTCCATGAGAACTTAATGGTCCGAGTTCTAATTGGGAGTGAAATATGGCTGAGACTCTCTCTGGAGCTGAACAGCGAGCCAGGCAATAACTGGGAGACTATGTGTGAACCTCACATTTTGCTGAGAGCATGCTGAAATACTCCAAAGTAGAGAGGAGGTGCTACTTGAGGTGAAAAGTTGTGCCGGCTCGGAAATAAAGTTCTCCATCGTACACAAGTGCGGTTTGTATTTAGGCAAACTTTGAATGAGAAAATTGGGAAATAAAATTTGGAAATTATGCTATGTTATGATGTGTGTATCATGCATCATCATGCATAAATTGATTTTTTTTTAACAACTGTCATGATAAACTATTACACATCTTATAAAATAGTTATTAAAAATGGATAAGTAGCTTATGTAAGCTGTAAGTAAAGTGAGACATATTTTAAAAACCAGTTATTAATGCCAGGACCATCTATGGCCAGGGTTCAAGGACGCAAAATAGGCTGTGTTCTCTGGGTGGGAGGTGCATACTCTCTTTTCCCTGTCAATCCCATTGACACTAGCCACTAGCCGTGAGGATCTGTGAGCTCATGTATGCAGAAAAGGGCAGATAGCGCTTCCCTCCAAGTATGCTACGCTGTCCTGTGATGCAGCAGTCGGTAGCTGGTGGGTGGGACTTGGCCAAATGAAAATGACCGAATGA
>CM040998.1:2320399-2345652 GCA_022985145.1 Pangasius djambal
AAAAAAAAAAAAAAAAAAAAAAAAAAAAAAAAAAAAAAAAAAAAAAAAAAAAAAAACGCTTGAAACTGCAGTAAGAAATCGCAGAACATGACAAACTGGCATTTGGTCTTCATCAGGTTACTTATAAATCTGCGCTTGCTAAATTACATAAGGAATAAAACACATAGTATATAAAAAAACAACAACAACAAAAAAATTGAACTAACGTCAAACACTCTATTCTTTATAATTCTTTATTTACATGGAACTTTGGTTTCCATGGCTACGGCGTGATTTATTTCTGGTTGCTGTAGCCATCCCTACAGCTGTCATTGCTTAAACACCATAATTGTTTACTTATCGCCATACTTGTTGGTCGAAAACAAGCAACAATTAACACTATGTGTACTAAGCCTGTGATGTGTTACTGTTCGAATATGGTGCGACAGTGTGATGAAGCTGAATATATATTAAAAAAAAAAAAGAAGAAAATCTAATATTTAGAGAGATTTCATTTGGGGAAGGATTTCACACGGCTTTGAGAAAATGAATCACCTTCCGACCAATCAGATTGGAGAATTCAACAGCACTGTGGTATAAAGAATAAGAAGGGTCCAATTCGAGTCGTACGACATTCTTGGATTCGGCGACTTGAGTAAATTTGTACATTTCCAGGATGAGGTTTGTTGGACACTGTATTGCGTTTGGAATCAATGCGCCGCGTGTTCCCTTACTTTTGTCCCCGAGCTGTGTTTAATTATTGCGACAGCTGAGAGCTGCTTAACCTCTCCAACAGCAAGCTTGGTACGCTGATCAATTTGGGCCAAGGTAATTTCACCCTGTTATTACCTGTGTACTCTCTCTCTCTCTCTCTCTCTCTCTCTCCTTCTCCACACCTTGGGGAAAATTAAATTCCAAACAAAGTAATAGCTGTTACGTATAATGGTGTGTAACGAGAAAGCGTGCCCTCCTTCTGAGCCCTCTGATTGGCAATCGTGATAAATTCGTTTAATTACCGTACGCCCGAGGGGGAGGTTTTAGATCTCAGCGCCACTGACGTTTTAAGACTATTGCTTGCTGAAAAAGAAAAATCGGTGTCCTACGGAGGCCGTAACCATAGGTAGCCCAGCTGTTGGAAAGACGCCCGTGAAGAACGACTCTAAGACCCTGTCATCCATCACAATCTGCCCTGTTTTCTTCTCCATCTATCCCCCTCCCCCCGCCTCTCCGTTTTCATGAGAGAATTCATCAGGCCTGTTTGGCCCAGGGCCGCTAATCTCAACATTCTCGCTGCTGGGTCAGGACTTACGCAGCGGCCGTAGCTCGCTCTGCTGACCTGGATGGATGGAGGGGGGATGGCTGGAGAGGAAAAAAAGGAAAGTCGATGCAGGGTTTTATTCATTTAGATTGTTTTTTTCCCGCTCCAACATGATTCACAGGCTCCATATTTACACTCCACCTGCACACACACACACACACACACACACACACACACAACAACAGTAAGATTCCCAGTAAGAAATATGGGAAAGGCTTTTGTGCATTCATTTCCATATATTTCCATACATTCCATACAATTTCCATCCATATTGTTTATATCACTATTTCAATATTCCTCTATTACCCGAGAGCTGTCAAATCCTCGATTCTGATTGGTCGGAGAAATTCAGATTGGTGACAGTAGTTTATATTAAGGTTTATATTAATGCATTCATTCTAATGTGTTATTTATGCTTTAATCATAACGAGTGACACTTGTTTGTTTATTTAGCCTTTAGGGAAGGAGTCTCCAGTGTCAGCGCTTCGCAACAATTACGGGAAAATCTTCAGGACAGAGGAGTTTGCGTTTTCTTTGCAACTTAACAAACTGCTTTTTTTTTTTTTTTTTGTCTTCGAGAGAGAGAGAGAAAAAAAGAGAGGCTGGTAAGGGACTAGCTTGTTTTGCCGACGTTCCACGACATCAAATATAATGACAGTGTAAACTGATAAAAACTATGACGTGTATGACGTGAAAAAAAAAGCTAACCATAAAAGGGTATAAGAGGAATAAAACACTTTAGGATGAAGTAAAACAATCAACTTCGGACTTCGGGGTAGGTATTTTAAAATAAACTTTAATACCAGGAGTGCTGTAAAAATCTAACCTCGATCAGTAAAAAAAAAAAAAAATGTTACTAAAGTACTTCTTTATCCACGCTTCTTTCTTCTCGAGGATTTGCTTTTATCATTCGTTGCTTGGAAAGCGCTTCCTGACTTCCTTCACTAAGCAAAGATGGACGATCAGCGGAGATGAAGCGGATCGCTCCGATGTTATTGCTCATCTAGGTGTCTGAACGATTGTCTTTGTTCACAGCTTGATTAGTTTCTGACTACAGAAAGTGTCGGAGCGTCAGGAGGACGCTTTAATCTCTGAAGGCACTGTGTGACTTCACCAGATGCATGTGACAGATGAACTGCTTCAGAAAGATTATAATTAAAAAAAAAAAAAAAAAAAAAAAAAAAAAAAAAAAAAAAAAAAAAAAAAAAAAAAAAAAAAAAAAAAAAAAAAAAAAAAAAAAAAAAGTGATGCAGCTCTTGTATCAAACTCAGTATGATTCAGAGCATGAAAGCATGAAACACATATTGATCAAAACATGTTTATATATATACACACACACACACACACACACACACACACACACACACAGTATAATCTCTGTGAAACAGGTGAAAGTAAAAATCATTGGTTTGTAAAGTCAAGCAAAGCAACCATCCAGCCTTATATACTGTATTTTACTAGATATTTGGTAAGAATACTGTTAATAATTTTAGATAAACTCAATCTTCTTTAGGACTTTAGGAAAGTCAACCATGAAGGTTTATTGGCAGCTATACTACATTTGTGTCCTGAATATTTCTGTCATAACAACAATGTTTAACTGTTCAATTTGATGGATTTATTGAAAATCCCAAACAAATAATTTTATGTATATATATATATATATATATGTAACATCTCATATATATACAGTATATATATATATATATATGAGATGTTTGCAGAAAATCTATGAAATGTCATGTGATGGATATGATGGATGATGGATGGATGGATATGATGTGTTTTGTTCAGCAGAAGTCTGTACATGGAAAGATTGAAAAGTTTACGTATGTGTGGCAGCCTGGGAAAACCCTTCACGTGGTGAAATATTGACATCTTCTACTACGTGCTGTTCTGAGAACTATAGCTTTATGAGTTTTGTGCGTTTCTAAAACTCTCAAACTAGCGGCTTAGGCAACACGATCTTTGCAGGAAGATCGACAAGGCAAGTTGTAAAGTTAAAAAAAAAAAAAAAAAAAAAAAAAAAAGTTACTTTTTTTTTTTAAAAATCGTTTTTTAGTGAACTATATTTGAGGCGACATCTGTTATAGGCAAAATAATTTTAGCCATCAGTTATAGTTGACATCTGTTACAGGCAAGATCATTTTCGCCAAAAATGATTTTTCCTGGTTGCTAAAATTGAACTCCAAGCAACATACAGTATGACACATTTTCCCAAACAGCAACGCAAATATGCAAGCACCATTTTAACAGATATAGTAAATAAGTAAGTTTCCCATGTAACATGTTCCCACGCCTACTATATTCATCCAGCTAACACTGACTGACACCATGAACTCGTCCTAATTTGGCTTCCAGAGCAGCCGTGATGAGGAGGGACCGTATCTACAGCATGATATGGACAAACGTTACATTTCCTCCAAATTTTACCCCCCCAAAAAATAATAATTGTGCTACATTAGTTATATACATACATTATATACCTCCAATTACTTTATAACTGTACTTAAGTCTGTCTGTTTTTTTAAACTTCGGTTTTCTTTCAATACTTTCAATACTATGGACGTTTACTCACTACATTTCAAAAACGTCTTGCTTACTACATTTTTCTATAATCACACGTCTGTGAAGTTGATTTTCTGCCCTCAGATGGCTTCATTTCGTGTTGTGACAGCTAGCAATTAGCATTCAACTGGAGTTATTATCATGCTAGCAAACATGGGAGATTAGCAATAAAGCTGTTGTTTTCTTACTGTTCTTGGTTCCTTGGGGATCTAGTTTACCATCAGAAACTCATCAAAATCATTGTGTGACCTCGATCTTTTGGAAATCTTTCATTCACAGTGCCTTTCATACTTTGAAGATTCATTTAACTTTTACTTTAGTAAAGAATCTTGGTAATTTTAATGAAATTATAGATATAGCTACTTGCATTTTGCCCATTTATATAAGTTATGTTTTTAAACTCAAACGTATTGGGCCAACGTTGATTCCGTAAATGTAGACAGAACGACTCTACATGTTTTTCAGTAAAGGTGACGGAGTAATTCAACACATGAATTGAGATGAAAATAAGATTTTCCGTGAATATAGATGATTCACTGAAAGATGGTTTCCATAATTGTCCGTAAAGAAATTTGTCAGTTTCAGTAAACATAAATTGAAAGATTGAACACAGTTTCTGCTAATATCGACGCAAAGGTCTGACCTAGTGTTCAGCATGATTACTCTAAACCCATACTCAGCAGTGATTGGATGTAATGATATCAGACCTCTTATGTGACAATTAACTAAAAGTCATGGAAAAAAAAAAAGGAACAACTCAGAGCATTTGAATTTTCACTGGATTCCATACGAGCTGGCTTTTGTGAACTCTCATTAGATGAGATTAGATAATCCTCACTACCCAAGCATATTAGGCAGAGGCTAAAAGAAACCAGTCACGTAAAGTGGTCAATCATATGAACTATTCCAGTCACAGTGATGCATGGCTGAAGACTGCTGGACATATTTCACCTTCTCCAATGTCCAGCATGAGAACAGGACAACTCTATCCATCAACGTCAGCGATATTCACACAAATAAGCCTGCCATGACTCATTATCTCACACACACACACACACACACACACACACACACACATGCAGACAAGCTGTGGGGTATTTCTATCAAAACGTGCATTGCGTGTCAAACGATGTTAGATGTTCACAGTAATTGTACTGAACGTATTTTAAAAATTCTTCTCATTCAAAGTAAATACATACAGAATCAAACACCTCGGTGTGGGCAGTTATAGGAAATTAACCAGTGATGGATTGATGTGATGAAGCGGTGTCGCTCTTACCACCCCGAAGTTGATCATTTTCCGATAACACCCCTTCTTGAAGTGTTTTATTAAAGTATGATATGTTTTTTTTTATCTATGTACAGTTACATTACACCGTCTCCAGTGCTGACACTGGAGACTCCTTCCGTAAATGTTGAGTCTCCTTACAGAAAAATTCACCGTATCAACAAATAAGTGTGTTAGTTGTTGTTAAATAACAACATGCTCGTTATTAGAAGAGTATACAAAATACAAGTCCCTTGTGAATTAGCTGTTGCTACAGAAACGACCAATCAGATCAGAGGATTCAGTAGTGCTGTGGTATATTAAGTTCTATAACATGACTATAAGTATCTTCTCCATGCACAACATTTCCAGATCAGGCACAAACTCCAAAAAAAAAAACAAAAAAAAAAAAAACGGTGATATTTTCAAATTCCTGGTAGTTCTATTCGAATTAAAATATGTAAAGACGTGTAGATTGAAACAACACTACATTAAAAAAAGGGGCATATAGCCATAGTATACAGTATATCCAAAGTATATGAATGAAGTAAGGTTTAAGGTATTGTTATGAGAGAATCATTTTCAGGTCCGTATCCCGCAGGCTAAGATCACTGCAAAAAAAAAAAGCTGCATATGTCGTAAAAAAACAAGATCACAGCCGCGAACGTAAATTTACGAACTGTAAAATGATCGTTACGCACTCAGCGTACACTAAACGAAGCAGCACAGACTCGAGGGCTCTCATTGGCTCCTACTGAAACTCATCAGCGACCTCGGAAAAAAAACCCCACTTCTGCTCTCTTTTTCATTATAATCTGCATAAAGATTTATTATCGAACCCTCTCCATATTGCACTGTAATTGTTCTGTAGATGAATTACGGCTCTGGCACGATGTGTGTGCTACGAATCTGTGCGTTATGAATTCCAAACGCAATCTATTGACAAATTGATTGTAGAAATCGCAGGCGCTTAGGTGTGTGCAGGAACGTGAGAGCGGCACAGAGGACACAGTGACGTTGACAAATAGGAGTAATCTAAAGCCGGCGCTATTATTTACACACCCGTGATCCGGCTTTGTCCCGCTATTCCTTTTGGATTAAATGAGCTTAAATTATCAACTGAACTCTCACTAGGGAGATTAATAAAATAAGCCCTCATCGTGATTCTGGAATAATATTCGTGCAGCAGGCCCAGGCATTATTTATCTTCTGCCTCGCCAATAAAGTACGAATTTCCCACAAACCCGTGCTATGGGTATGAGGAGATCCAGTGTAGAAGCAAAAATATTTTGAAAACCACGATGTTTGATTTCCGAGATTAATCTGGCAGGCGTAATTTAAACAGATTAAAGGGTTAAACCTCAGGCCTTTGGATTGAGACCGTTTTTTTCTGCCAATTTCCTGATTTCAGAACATTTCTTCTTTTGATCTTCAAAAAAATTCGAATGATGCAACTTCCTGTTTCTTAGGGGTGAAAAGTGTTGAAGCTATATGAATGAATATTGAATGAGAATGTACATTTTTCATAACCTATAATGGACGATAATTTGTGGTAAAGGATGCTTTAAGCATGAGGTATGAAACGGATTCACGCATTAATGCAAAAATAAGAGGATTTGTGAAATATTGTAATTTATTTTAAGTGCTTTATCTGAAACATGAACGATGGTTATTGTGAAGAGCAATGTCTTTTCCCTTTACTTGACATACATATTTGTAAATGTAATACAAAACTAGGACACAAAATGGCGAATCACAAAGCCATCGGTTCGGCTCTGGCCAAATATTTTCCTCACCCAGCTTTTCTGAGGAACAAAGCTTTCTCTTCGCTTGCATCATGTGCAGCTCTTCTCTCTTAATGGAGGGCAGGAGCTTCACAGTGACTTTTAGTCACTCTGACATACACTAGGGTCCAAAAGTCTTGAGTGCACTACCAAGAACTGACTGTAGCTCTCAGGGATGAGGTAGTGTGCTCGGAATAAATGGGCTGTAATTTCCAGTGGCTATGTTCCCTTTTTTTTCCTATCCCCAAGCTTGTCCACTCCAAACCATTTAATTATTGTGCCACTTGAAAGCTCCCTAGCGTCTCTAACAGTAAGCTTGATGCAGTTCGGGCTGAGTTAATTTCACCTCTTTTACTCATCCGATCCTCTAGCAGTTCAGGATTTAGCGCCATGCTAATGAATTCTCAGCAGACATGGCTATAGCTAACCGGCTATAGCTCAAAGCTTTGCAGTGCCAGGGGCCTGAAATAGATTAAATGTAGTCTTTGACTGGAGCAAATTATCAGCAGAGAGACACCGTCACGTTCATTCAGAGGATTTGTCTGCAAAACTGCCCCCTGAAGATTCCATTCAATGGCCGAACGTGGACTTTGACTCATCTTTATCCAACTTTTCTCCTGGTGCAGTTCTGATAAACCCTCCCCACCACCTCCCCCCGGCTGAACTCGATCTGAAGTTCGTAAATGATAATAGCACAAGAGAGCGATCTTAACGGGCCAAGGTCTCGATGGTTAATAAATCACTGCACATTTTATTAGAGGATTTGAGATGGGTGAATGAATTTTACAAGATGCCTGCTCCGGATTTTTAACAGACGGGGGGTGATACGGGCTCTTCATAATGGAAAAGACGATCGTGATTTAAAGCCCGTGCCTCTGCATAACATAAGGTCAAGGTCATTTGAAGGGGAGTCATGAATTTTTCATGCAGAATGACATGCGGTGAAAGGAGAAATTTGACCTTCAGCCAAACGAGGACGTAAGTCTAGATGCTTTAAACTTTAACACTACAATCGAATCAAATCGCCTGCTTTTATCATATGTCAGCTTCAAATTTACACGCTCTCTGCACTTTAATTTCCTTTCACCTGGATATCGGTACGAGCGGATGCTTTGAAAACAGGCCTCGGCGATCGATTAATAAACCTCAGAAAAGAAAAAAGAAGTCAGCATGCTCGTCACATCACACCCCATTTATCAGGCAGAAGTGTCAGGATCGATCCGTCAGCCGCCTCGAAAGTAATCCAGCCTGGCAGGAAGTGTCAAACGTCAAAAAGGGGGAGAATAATTCATTTTTCTGTTGCAAGCTGGAAATGATCACATAAACACATAGGGTTGAGAAAAAAAAAAAAAACCTGAAAATGGGCCAGGTCCCAAACGCAAGTTTGACAAAAGTTAAGGTGAAATTTGCATAACTCGGTTTTCAATATAAAGTGTCTTAGCAAGGATTTGGGCCACCACAAGCCACCATAAAATCTTAAAAATCTTAAATGGCATCAATTTGACAGGTCTCTTGAACTTTACCAGAGTGCTGAAAACCATTCTGCCCAAAGAATGGTGTTGGTGTTTTGCCAATGGTGGTTCTTGAGCACTGTAGCTGTCTAACATGTTACTCCAAAATCTCCCAAAGGTGTTCAGTTGGGTTGAGATCTGATGAATGTGAAGGCCATAGCATCATATTCATCCTTAAGTGAGCCCTTGTGGCCTGTTGATGGAGACGGAGTCATCCTGGAAGCTACCACGCCCATCAGGATAGGAATAACGGTGACAAGACAGAAGACGTTTGGATTGATTAGCAGTGATACTTTCCTCTTAAGGAGAACAAAGCCACTTCTTAGCTGCCAAGACCAGGGTCTGATTCCTAGTCAGTTCAAAACCTGTGCTTTCTGTATAGCCAGAGGGTTACAACTGCCCCTGACCCTTTCTACCATATCTGAGCTAATAAGTGAGGCCTCTAACCCTAGCTGCTTCGTGTAAAAAAGGAAAGAAAAAAAAAAAAAGAGAAAACGAAGCAAAAGCTCTCCCAGGAGCTCGTACCATGAGACATACTGGAAACTCTAATACTGGGAGGTACAATCGTCAAACCGGACATTCTGAATTTTAATAAATGATCTTACTGAGCTGGACATTTCTAGATCATGATCATTTCTGGTTCAGCTCTGTTCAAGAGAACGACAAATGAGAAACGGTGAATGGCGTAAGAGCATTAAGAGAACAGGGACGTCCAATCAGCAGCAGTCAATGATGAATCATGAGTCAAGGAGGTGAATAATTGATTCTCCATTGACAAGTCATCAATGGAATGAGGAGCTTTTAGGGTCTTTTAATGAAGCACATGAAGGAGAGTAGGTCAAGAGGGGGTCATTATGGCACTTAAAGACCTATTATGACTAATCCTGTGAGTCAGATGCTCCCCAAGGAAAAGGTGTAAAAAAAAAAAAAGTGGTGGTCTTGATTGGCTCATAGTGTAAAGCAGGAAACCATGAATTTAATGAGAGTAAGAGTACTAGATTCCTAAAAAGGGTTTTGCATAAAAGGGTTGTTGGGTTCTATACCTTTTAGTGGAAAAACTGAAAAACCATTTAGGGTTCTACAATTAACTTGTTGCGCCACAGCATTCTCTACGTTTTTTTCCCTCCTTGTCTTTCTGAAGCAGTTCATCTGTCACATATATCTAGAGAAGTTCCACAGTGCACTCAGAGATTAAAGCGTCCACTCGGTGCCTCAGTGCTTTCTGTAGTCAGAAACTAATCAAGCTGTGAACAAAGACGATCATTCAGATACCTTGATGAGCAACAACATCAGAGAGCTTTGCTTCATCTCTGCAGATCGTCCATCTTCGCCGCATCGGTGAAATGAGAGCGAAGAAAGTCAGGAGGCGCTCTCCAAATGAAAAACGATAAAAGCAAACCTTAGAACAGAAAAAGTTACGCACGTCTCAGAGGAGTGGATGTATAAAAGAGGAGCGGAGAAGTTCCATCGGCATTTCAATCAGAAAATCTATTACAACTGAAGTATCCATTTAATTAATTTTTTTCCCCCTTTGGTTGGTTTATTGGCAGAATCCATAAATGAGGCTGAATGATGAGTTTATTATTTACACCCACTTATCTGAGTTGAGTCAATTATCGTTATTTGGTAACATGTTGAAATTTATTTTGTGGTAATTAATGTGGTTTAATTTTAGATTAATAGAGAAGTTTTTTAAAAAAAAAGAATTTAATTAGAAGAAGAACCTTAATATATAGAAGTAAAGAAAATTAAATAAAGAAATGAAAGAAAAAAACAGGAGGCCTAAGGGAAGAAGATATAAAATATAACACATCTGTGCTGTTCTTAATCTTCCTCGCGATTTTGAATCTAAGCAGATATTAAATAAAAACACTGCAGTTATGTCTTAATTAGGCACCTCAAAGATACCTTAACATTTAAAGATCTTAATTAGGCACACAAATGTGACAAAATACACAAGGTGAAAAAAAATAGCTCCTGGTGATTAACTCACATGTTTTGCACTTGCTGCATTAATTATAAACTCTTTTTTTTTTTTAGCCATTTTAATAAATGAATCTTTTCCTAGTAAGACACAAATAAAGAGTCACTCTAAGATGAATGCACCTGTCAATTTTTATTATAGATGTTTTCTAGACTGATTAGATGAAGATAATCAATATGTGCAATTGTTTGTCACTTCGGGATTAATAAAGTTGAGAAACGGGAATCGTAATGGTTTAAGAGAACAGCGGCAGCAGAACACTGGGAGTAGAAAGTGAGGCGATGTTTTTGTTATAAATCTGCAGACAATGTGATGAGGCTTGGAATTTGTTTAACCTTTGCAGAGGCACTTATTATCAGGGTTAAATGTCAGAGGATGGTGTGGAAACTCCAAATTCATAACCGACGTCTTGCACTGCTATAGGGAGCATTTGGGATTTGGCCAAACGAGGAAGTAGTGAAGAAAGAATGGTGGATTATTGATGGTCCTAGCCTTCTTCATGATAGAGGTTGTAAGAAAATGATGAGCCCACAAACCTACATATACCTACATAGGATCATAGAAATGGCTGCAAGACACGAAAAAATCAGTGCCTTCCCATACCATCTCAGTCTCTGGACGTAATTTGAAATTAAGAGGACAATCCACATGCACATAGCTTTGAATCTAATGTAAATGTAAATGTAAATGAATCTAAAGAAGCTGAAATATTCTGCATGGAAGAAGGGACCAAGTTCCTCTACAAGTATCTCCAACCTTGTTAGATATTTCAGGAAGAGATTGTTGTTATTCTCTCAAGGCTGACATCACAAAATGTTTTTGAAACAACAATACTAGGAAAATGTCACTACTTACAAAAACACATTGTAGTTAATAAAACTATATAGCACTCCCATACATTTAAGCTCATGCATGCTATCCATTACCGCCAAGTTCCACTAATAGTCCACGTCAAGGGGGCCAATAATTCCAGAGCTGACAGTATTTGCCACTGTTACAGCATTTCTAGTTGTTAAGTACATTAGTTTCCGTGCCTAGCTCTAGACCCCTTGTTTCCTAGTTCCTTATTCCTAGTATTAGGACTCCTTCCTAGTTTCTTGATTCTTGTTGTCGGCTACTGGTATCCAAGGTCCTAGTGTCTAGCTCCAAACCCCATGTTTCCTAGTTCCATATTCATATTCATGACATCTCATTTCCTAGTTTCTCGATTATTGTCGTAGTCTCCGGGTATTCTAGTTTCTAATATCTAAGTCTAGACCTTGTGTTTCCTAGTTCCTTATTCCTAGTATTAGACTCCTTCGTAGTTTCTTGATTCTTGTTGTAGTCTACTGGTATTCTAGGTCCTAGTGTCTAGCTCTTGACCCCTTGTTTTTCAAATTCCATATTCCTAGTACTAAACTTCTCACTTCCTAGTTTATTGATTCTTGTTAAAGTCTACTGGTATCCTAGCCTTTGCTGTCTATCTCTAGACCCTTTGTTTCCTAGTTCCTTATTCCTAGGATTACACTCCTCACTTCCTGGTTTCTCAATTCTTGTTGTAGTCAATCGGTCCCCCAAGTCCTAGCGTCTAGCTCTAGGCTCATTGATTCCTATTTCTTTAATCCTAGTACTCCTCATTTCCTAGCTCCCTTGTTTCGTTGTTTCTCATTTCTAGTGTCTAATTCTACACATAGTTCCTATTTGCTAGTTCTAGTCTCAGTGTTTCCCCGTTGCCAGTGCTTGGTTCTAGTTTCAATGTATCATAGTTTTTACATTATTGTCTCTTGGTATCCCAGTCCCTAGTTGAAGACTTGTTTCTGAAATCCAGTCTCCTTGTCTCCTTCCTATTTTCTGCTTCCAAATTTGTTTTCAAGTTCATTGTCATTTTTGGTTACTTTTGATCTGTTCTGGTTTTATCTGCATTCGGTAACCAAAGAACCAAAGTTCCAAACCAATAAATCAAGTCACGAGATATGTTTCTTGTAGCCACAAATTATTGTTTCTTGAGATCTATTTTGCGGCCACAAAATGCTTAGCTCATGGCCACAATTGTATTTTAAAATGAGTAAGACAGTAGTATTAGATCATTGTAACCACACAAACCTAGACATGGAGATGATTGATAACATTGCCCTTCAATCTTGGAATGAAGACATACTGGAGTCACTGGCATTGTGACAGGGATACATATGAATTTCTCAAAGTGAACAGACTTTTTCACCTATTCCTGCCAACTAATTACCTGGAGGTCACATATTACGTATAGTATTCCACAACATAATAGTTTGTGGGCTCAAGTTACACGATTCATGGACATGACATGACAAAGTCATGGCCACAAATTTTCACCTCGTAGCTTCAAAATACTATGGCCATGCCTTATTAAATACTGTATATCCACCATGTCACTGCAGTAGCTCCATAGTTAAGTATTTAAACATGATTCTCTTAAAACATGTATCATTAAAATGTATCATGGACTGAATACAGCTATCAGTATTGTGTTCTGAATACTTCTGTTTCAGCCTAATCCTGGCCTTAGATTATCATGTTAGCCTGTGATCTGACCTAAATAAAAAGTCTAAATAAAACTACCGCACTTTACTCCGCTGCTTCACTCATCTCTATCCAGTGCTGTAATACAGAAACTTCTCCATCTTTCCACCTTTACATGTGGTATGGTGTGTTCCGAGCCACTGTTGTATCTTTATACGAGTGATGATGGATGGAACGACGATAAAACTTGACTTGACTTTGTTTAGTCCTCCATCACTATTTTCACAGCGGTTATACGATCTCTAAAAATTGCCGCATTCCCACCCGTGGGCTACCCTTTCCGTTTTATGTTACACATCAGTGTTGTATCAATATTACGATGCTCAGGCCTGTTTCAATGAGTGCAAGTGAGGAAGAGTGGCTTCAGGTTATGTCAGCGGTGCACTCCAGATCATAAATTAAACGGCGACGGCTGAAGAAGGCACTGTATGATGGACTCAACCATCATGAAAGTTAATGGAGCGGTCGGAGATAGAGGGAGCGCATGCTCATTGGGATTCGATTTTTATTCATCGCTGTGTGATGTTTCCACTCCCTTGGAGATTGACGCTAGAGCTCTTCTATCAGGTTCAGGTCAAAACGACCATTCTGGTTTTCCATGAAGAGATTTTTCCAGTTTCGACTCAATTCTTTGACCTGATACCACAAATGAGGCTTTAAGTCGCTGTCTTATTCTCTCCATCCTCTCTAAGCATGGGGAAGGGCTTTTAGGGCTCCATTACCATCAATGCTGTTCCTACTGATTGCACCGTGTAGTGATGCATCAAAACTGATTCTGGTATTCTTATTGTTCTGATACCACACTCATTTGCTCATATTCGTGTTCATAAAAAATGCTCTGGTACCAACATCCAATACCACATGCTTCTATGTAATATAAGCCCTGGCTCACCAGTCCAGCCCGCCAGGAGGTGGCGCTGGAGACAAGAAGGAAGCAAAGTCTCCAACCGAGCTCCAACCAGAAGCCAACAGGGTGGTCTCTCCTGCAGAGTTCCTTCAAGAGGCCGACAGGGCAGCCTCCTTCCCTGCAGAGCTCCAGCCAGAGGCTGACAGGGCATTCTCCCCTGCCGAGCTCCAGCCAGAGGTCAACATGACGACCTCACCTCCAGAGCTCCAGCCAGAGACCAACGAGGTGGGCTCCCCTGCTGAGCTCCAGCCAGACACCAACGAGGCGGTCTTTCCTGCTTTGCTCCCGCCAGAGGTCAAAGGCGCGGCCTCCCAAACCATGATCATGCCCGAGGCCGACGAGATGGCCTCCCATGCCAAGCTCCAGGATGTGGCCAACGATATGGCCTCCCAAGTTCTGTTCCAGTTTGAGGCAGACGATGAGGCCTCCCAAGTTCTGCTCCAGTTTGATGCCGATGGCATGGACTCCCCAGGCCTGTTCCTGCCAGAGGCCCATGGCGTGGCCTCCTATGACCTGCTCCTGCTAGAAGCTGACAACGTGGCCTCCCATGACCTGCTCACATCCGAGGCTGACAAGACAGTCTCACACGTTCCAGTCTGAGGCCGGCGGCAAGGCCGTCCAAGAACAGCTAACGCCTGAGACTGACGGTACAGCCTCCCAAGCTTGGTTCCTGCCCAGTAACACTGGCAAGCCTGTCCTAGCCCTGCCAACTGACCCTTGCGAGCATGTCCTAGCCCTGTCTCTTGACCCCGGCAAGCTTATTAATTAAGCCTTTTACTGCACTTGCATCCATCTCCACCCTCCATGAAAAAATGTACTCCTACTTGTACTCAGTCTGAAAAAACTAGCAATTGGAAAAACAAGCACTTAACATCACCACACTATAGAAAAAGTCAATTAAGTTGCCAGTAACAGTAAGTAAACATGACAAGTGAATCTAACTATAATTTTCTGTTAACTATAATGCTATATAACTGTTCCTCATACCATCACTTGTAAATTTATGTCAGCTCAGCGTCGACACAAATGAGGATCGATCCCATAATTCTTCAGGAAAAGCCAGATTCCTATAATTTACTGTAAATTCACAATATGGGATCTTAATGTTAATTTTTGCTCATTGTCCATGAAAGGTGCCAATAATTTTGGAGTATGAGGTTACAATATGTGCTGCATTAAACACCAAACTACATTCATATTTACTCAAATGTATGATTATTAGGAATCTTTCATCTGTTTTGAGGTTTCTGCTGAAATTTAGAAATTAATTACACTTTAACTCAAATCATGGCTGCATCTGCTACACTGAGAAGCTCAGATTGAAGACACTGGCATCGATTGCACGAGTTTAACTCAATGTCAAAAGCATTTCGCCAGTGACGCATTCTGTTTCCAGACTGAAACTTTTAAAGCCTTACAATTTTTATTAGGGATGATAAAATGTGGGACCAAATGCAGAAATGTTCTTAGTTTTATTACACTTTAAAACGTGCCAGTGAAAATGAATCAGTCAGCAGATTTGATGTTTTATACGGCTCTGATAATAAAAGAACTAAATATACATTAATCTAATTATTTAGGCCTTGCACTTCTGCTGCATTGTCCAAAGACGTTTATTGCCATAGGAGAACCATGATAGTAGGTCGTATGGGTGTTGTACGGATGAATTTATAATACTCCGAAAGTATTGGAACAGCAAGGCCAGTTCTTTTGTTTTTGCTATACACTGAAGACATTTGGGTTTGAGATCAAAAGATGAATACGAGATGATAGAGTTTCAGCTTTCATTTCCTGATATTTAACAACTGTTAAACATCTTAGAACATGGCCGCTCCTTGTTTTTAGTTGGTTTGTCCTACAAAAACATTTACACACAGCTTCATGTCTTTTGAGGTGAGTCATTGAAACTGGTGGCTCTGTGCTTCTCTTACTTGTTAGCTACGCACTTGTAGGTCTAGTGTGGAGCTAAAGAAAGAAGCTTCTTACACTTCTTATGTCCCAGTGAATGACTACATTTCATATATGCACATAAAGTTAAATAAGCGAAATTTCCTTCAGATTTTCGCACATTTAAACTTTTCTAAATAAACTCAAATGCCATTTATTCAGCTCGTTTAAAGCTTTTCTAGCTGTGATAAACGAAGAGCACGTTTTTATCTGGACAGTTTTACAGCCTTGGATTTTTTTTTTATAGTGCAGAAGCAGAACAAAATAAAAAAAAAAGTGTGAAAGAATGTGTGTGTGTGCGTGTGCATGAAGGTGTGTGTAAGTGACAAAAGAAAAATGTAGCGGCATGTCAGCACTCGTGGTATTGGCCAGGGTTATTTAATATACAACTAAATCCAATTCTCTTCCTCAGACCACACCGCTGACCTGATAAGCTTACATACACAAAATCCTATTCACGTGAGAGTTTAGTTAATTCAGCAAGAGCAAAACTGAAAGTTTTTCACATAACACAGGTCAGCATTTAACCCTCTACTGCACACATTATGATATTCTCATGCGAAAAGTTTATTTTGACTTTGATAACTCCTAATGACAGTCACTTTTTTTTAAAAAAAAAACATTTTTAGGGGGTATTTTGGGGTACATTTCCATATGCCAACACTGTTCATCAATGCATATTGATGTATTTGTCCTGTATTTGGAGGCTGTCAGTGTTCAAAATGATGTTAAATTTGGAAAAGAGGAGGTTTGTGGGAAGTCATGTGTTTTCATCTATGTACTTAGTCCGAAAATAGATTTGCATTAAATGCTAAAAATATCCACATTTACAGTATTTTGCTACATGGCAACAATGTGCAGCTTAAGGTTCTCTGCTAGCGACTGGGAGGTTGTTAGCAGAGAGCCACTGCTGGAGTTCAGTTCTGCACACAGAACGGATTCGGCTTCACTTGTAATTTCCTGGGGATTAAAAGTGCTGCCAAATGAATAAATGTAAATGTATCACGGCGCCTCAGAGAAGACTCAAAGAAGAAAGTTTGTGGGTATCAGAGAAAACCAGGAGACACTAGTGTGGAAAAAAAAACCCTTGTAGAATTAGTAATTGTTAACCCGGGCACAAATAGCGGCCAAACGAAAATATAAAGTGAAGACTCTCTGGAAGATTTTGTCAAGGAGTTTCTGCTGAAGAATTTTTTTTTTTGTCCACCTTGTGCAGTGAAAAATTAAAGGGTGCATTTATTTTTCCTCTGCAAATCAACACTGCGGTTCTTCAGACTGATCACTTTTATCCTATGATGAAACGGGTCATCCATAGAACACAGAAAGGGTCACTGAATGGTTTGATGAGGATTATTACTATGGCCTTCACATTCTCAACCTGCATGACCCTATGAGAGATGTGTTGGACAACACCTAGAGAACCATCGTCACCCAAATCACCAACTGAGGGAATCTGCTTTGGAAGAAACTCCAATACAGTTCCAGAAACTTGTAAAAGTAATGCCAGTGATTACTGAAGCTGCTCTGGTGGCTTGTGATGGCCTGACACTTTAATAACACACTATGTTTGTTAAACCCACTGTAAAATCTTATTTTAGTCTAAAACTAGGCTGTCTCTGCCAGGAGGTTATGACTTGGCTGTAGATGGATCATTCAACAAGGTATCCAACGCCTTGTCAACACAGAAGTAGGTGCAAGACATAAAATCTTATTTGCAATGCAAAGACTTCAGTCTCAAGATTTGAAGTTTAAAAATACTTCACATGGAGGAGTAAAAGACACAAGTGTCTCCAACTTTATTAGACATTACAGGAAGAAGCTCGGCGCCGTTATTCTCTCCATAGAGGGCTTAATGTAATATTAATTGTGGAGATGACTATAACTTCAAAATTTTTCCGCTCACTAGTTATATTTCTTAAGAAGCCCTGAGCCACAGTATCTCATTATTTTGGCTTAGATTGTGCTGTGTTAAATATTATCACTAAGATTAATTTATTGAATATAAGCTTATAAATCTTATTCTGTATGCTGTGTCCCAGATAGTAAGTAAACTTATTGGAATTCAGCTGACAAATATACGTCTAACTCACATAAATGCATTCAGGTGAAGGTTTTGACTCCTAAATGTTAATTCGGCCAAATTCAGTAATGGTAACAGCACTCATTTTAACGGTTTGAATTCGACCTATATATTTATACTGTAACACAATAGTTTACTGTCCTTTAGATTAATAAAGCTGACCTATCAGCACCATCGGACCAAAATAATTCAGTACACTGAAATTAGTATACACATACAGTATAAACTGCAAAAAATAGTGTTTGGCTCTTGTTAAATGTAAAATGTCAAATGTCAAATAAATCTATTGTCATGACTTCCCGCAGAGTGATGCTTTCATGTTCCGTTTTCGAGTTATTTACTTTACAATGTCCTCTCGTTTTGGTCCAGTCCTTGGTCTGTTACCTAATGTGTACACCTGTTCTGAGTTCTGCCATTGTTTAGTTTGTCCATTTATACCTTTATGCTCTTCTGTCTCTTTGCAAAGTCTCGTATATGGTTAATGTCCTGTTTCTGAGCCTGTGTTTCCTGTTTCATTGCTACTAGTTGTTCTTCCTTGCTTCGACCCTTGCCTGTTTTGATTCCGATTAACCAGGTTTGTTGCCGACTGCTTGTGCTCTGACCCCTGCTGCAGATTTTGATAATGATTTGCCTTAATAAATGACACTCTCTGTGTGCATTCCCTACAGGCGCGTTATAGCTATACAGAGTTCCCATAAAATCTGAATATACTCTGAGTGAATAATTTATGGTATAGTTTCATATTTGCTTATTTTCAGTTGACTCTATATGAAGTGATGTCAGATCCCCAAAATCTGGGCCACAGAGCTTATAAAAGCTTCAAAACAACATCCTCACACGATGTCACACAGTGAATTTAAACAATACTCAAAGTGACTTATCCCTTCCCCAGGCCTCAGTTCTCATAACAGATAGAGGGACTGTTGTAGTTTCATTAGGAGGCCCTCATAAAAAACAAAGTGCCTTTTCGTGCCCATAAGAATCAATCCTGTAAATCTAGGAAGGCATTCACTCTCCAAGACCCGTGACACACGGATGTGCAAACGCAATGTCACGCTCCACAACATTTATTTCCTTTTTTTTTAACCACCACTCCTAAAGCAAAAGATGATCTTGGTTATATTTTAGCAAGAGGAAGAATATAGCTGTGTCGTACTATATGTACTCTACTGGCAGCTGTTTTTTTATGTTATCATTATTAAAAACTGAGACTAATGTGTTTAGCTTTTTTTTTGTGTGAAAGCCTTATATAATATTGAAATATAGTATATGATGAATATTGTTTTTTCTCTTTTTTCTCTTGAAGGTAATAAGACGTAAAGAGCAGATTGATGTTACTGAGAAGTGGTAAAATACAGACTTTCCCATGGTGGCACTTAGAGCTGGAACTACATCAACAATTCAACAGTGCCATGGTATAATTATGAATATGTATATGCTTAATATTTTCACATTGTAAGTCCCTAACGATCAGTGTTAGTTGTTGTCTGGAATACTGGGGTGCGACAGCTTGTACGTTATCACATTCGTTTTTCTAAACGGCATAGCAGACTCGCATTAGATCTGACTCTATGCACATTTAGCCACTTTCATGCTAAGAGTTTCTGAAAAGGCTCCGAATATAAACTTAGTACTTTTGTTCTGCTTAATCCATCTTGGCTAAAAACACACGCGCACACTCTTCATATGATGTCGTCCCAATTCACAAGAGGCCTGTCAGTTTAATTAGTTCAACTGTATCTGTCATCACTAATTAATGTCGCTCACGAAGGAATCAGAGTCAAGGGAGTTGCTCTTGTTAGTGTAAAATCAAACGGAAAACAGATGTTTTGCTAATCGGAATTCAGATCATAATTAAGGAAGCTGCTCTGTTTCGCTAATGAATTGATCAAGATCACAGGAGGCCATTGCATGCATTTGCAAAGCAATCTACTGCTGAACTTTGTTTGGTTCGCCAGCAATCAGCAATGGGCCTGCGACCTTTGCAATTAAAACAGTACAGCTAGGCGATGATAGTGTGTGGAGCATAGTGTGTCTATGAGAAAGTAGTAAATATACTGTATATATGTGGGGGAGAACTAGAGGAATATAGGAACCAGGAGATAGTAGCGAACAGTGGGACTGGAAAGTGGGTGGAACATTTTGAGACAGTACTGGGCGGGGCCAATAACTGGGAAAAGCATTACTGGAGTAGCAAAGAGGCTAGGAGATAATAGTGGGTGGGGAATGCTCTAGCTAGGACAAGCATCGCGTAGCTAAGAAACAGTATTGGGCGGAGCATGTAGAACCACCTAAGTAGCAATAGCACAGTTGTGTGTACCTCTACTTTTTTATTGCTTTTTTTTTTTAAATAACATTCTTAATTATATCACTGTGATCAGCAGCTATGTCATTAGTCGTTATGGAGCTAACAATTATATGACGGTGCCTTTGAACTCTCAGTCAGTACTTGTACACCTACAAAGTGACCTATACCAGAGTTTTACCTGATATCTACACAAAATGGAGGTATACGCAAGATGTACCTAATGAACTCTCAACTGCATCTTGAAGAACTGCATTCTTTTTTTTTTTTCTTTCTTGGTTTGCTTCACAGTGCACAAATTATCGCCTCTATTTTGAGCTCTAGCTTCCCTACAAAGTGGCTGAATTCTCAGTGTGCTACATACAGAAGTCGTCGATTTGAGATGCACCACAAAAACGCCCCCCCCCCCCCCCCCCCCCCCCCCCCCCCCCCCCCCCCCCCCCCCCCCCACACACACACACACACACTTTCTAACATGATCACAGATATTCATGAGCCTCTGTCGCTGCTCAGATTCACTTAACACAGATTTATGAGTTTTTCCTGGATGGTTTGTATATGACGGGCATCCAGCGGTCAATATGCGTTAACACAATGCCGTTATGAGCGCTTATTTGCTTTGGTTAGAGATGCTCTTTATCAAACTCTGATTTTATAAAATCCATAATATGATGCATGTGTGTGTGTGTGTGTGTGTCTGTTTGTTTTCCTCAGCTAATGTTGTTACCCATCTCCATTTTTCTTTCCTGAGTCAGGGCTTGATGTAAAGTATGGGTGTTAGTTGAGAGTGCTGGATTTAAGATCCACTTCAAGTTGCAGAAAGAAACATAGATAGGCAGAGTTAATCATGTAACTAACTATGGACTCTAAACTGTGTTTACCCTTTATAAATAGCTACATTTGTTTACTTATGTCCCCATTTATTGCCTCCAACCCCTTTGTACTAGATTACGTTAGGGGTGTAACGCAATGCTATTATTTGTACCTGTATCTGTTTAGGGCTGTATTTGTATTCGTATTTAAACCCGAAATGGGCGTGGCGTGGTCTAAACCTGAAGAGTTATTTTTTTCTTTTTTTAAACACTACAAAAACCAGGATTGCTGGTTTTTCCAAGGGAAGCTCATAGAAGGCCAGTGGAAGCTTGGGGATCTGGAGTTCAACCATGACTGTCGACCAGTTGAGAAATATGACGATTCGTGTCTGTATTTGTATTTGTATAGAACACTGTTAAAGCTGAATAATGTATACACCATATTCTATTACATACCCAATGTGCATATATCATTGGTAATCACATAGCTTAAGGGGTGTAGTAAAAGGGAAAGAGGGAAGTCGGGATGGCCGCAGGACATGGCAACATTTCCCATTTGCATATTCGTGCATATGCATGCTTTCCTGCATGCATTCTCCACAAGGATACCGGTTTAGAGATGCACTTAGAACAATTTACTCATTTCTTGCTCATTAAAACACAATTTATTACTCAACATAGATTATAGTTAATGGGTTAAATTACACCTTCAGTGGTACTTTAAAAATAAATAAACAAAAGCCATGAAAGGTTTAATGGCGACTTGTGGAGCATCAGTGATTTATCTAGGTTCAAAAGGGCCACTAATTAAAATCCATACTCTTAATGAGCTTTCACGACCCCTTGTTGGTTAACGTGATTACAGGAGATAAGAGCGGTAAATCGAGTTTCTTTTAATTAAGTCCAAGATTTACTCCCCCTCCCACCCACTTTCACAAATAAGCGATGAAGTTAACAGGGTCTGATTTAGGCCTCTTATATTCGTTCTTGATTAAGTAATCAGCACACAAAGTATAAATCTAGCATAGCTGGCATGCAGGATGTGTTAATAATGGGAGCTGTGTGGTCTGAATGCTCATGTCTTCATTATGTGTGCTCATATACAGTATAACATTAATAATGTAACACGGAGTGTGAAAAATTCATGATTTGATAATCATACCATATATAAATATAGCGTACATCAATGTATAACCCTAAATGATGAACGAGATATGTCGAGATATGCCGCGCACTAACTCTCTAACTCACTAATTGACTGAATTCTACTTCAGATGTCACAGGGATTTGTTCAGTCAGTGCATTTGCCAGTACTTTACCTGGTAGCTGCCATTAAATTTGGTTACCACACAGTTACATAATTTCTGAGTATATAGTTAGCATACGTTTGCATGTAAAGACATGTACATGCATTCGGATAAGATACACGTTGGGTCATCTTCTGATCCTGCTGATATTTTTGCACCCAGCAGACGACGAGTTATCGGCTCACGGTGACTACATTTCACACACCCGCCCTCGGCTCTGCCGGTTTTAGCGTTTATTGTTCATAATGCACAGCCTGAGTTTTGAATATCCTACTGCTTTGCCTTTTATTAGATAATACTGCATTCTGCAGCTCCGCCAAAAGACAGTAATGACTCTGAGAAAACATTTCGCATGTAGCGCTGGTTGTCTGGTGGGTTTATTGCCTGGAAAACAAACCTTTATCTCATGTTTGGCTCAGAATGACTTGTCTTAAAATGGAACGGTGCTCGAAATGGTTCCTTCCGACATCTAATCTATGTAATGTACATAACAAACATAAACAAAATCAGATTTATATGACATCGAGAGGCTTCATTTCTATCAATAATGGTTATATTGCTTTATACCACAGTGCTAGTGTATTAATTTTGCTGATAAATCTTCTATAACAGCAGCTCTGACAGTAGTGCCAGTTGTTGCTGTGGTGAAAGGGTACTAAACCACTTCGTGACATGTTGCTTTAGGAAATTTCAGGTGGTGACAGTAACACATCACACCACCTCGTTACTGAAAGTTGCTGAATAAGCCTTGTGGCTTATTCCTTACGTTATGCGTACACAAGATGGCTGCCGTATGACTCCTACAGCGTCATACTGGTGCCGTGCCATCGTAAATGGTGGGGCGAGGTACTAAGACGCCAGACAAAGTGAAACGTTCTCTGTGCATTCGTGATGAGATTGATTTAATGGCCTAACATCCCATCTACACTGGTGACACAACAGTGAAGTAACCTTCTTGACTGTCGCTGTTTTGCAGTGTTGATGGTCAGGGAAGATGTTTCAGTGCCGATTGGCTGTTCGGGCCCTACCCTGCCCCCTAGTGAGTAAATCCTTTAATACATATAAAGCAGCTGCACGCATACATATACGCATAGTGAAATTGAAGTATATTTGCAGCTTAAGTTATATTAGGTATTTTAATATGCATGAGTCAATGGAGCAACAAGAGTTAAGTATTAATACTGCATTTATTGCTTTATTTGAAGATAGCCAACAAGAGAACCATTTTAACCACACAGTACTGCAATGCAGGTCAAATAAGGTGTCTGAAGGAGATTTTTTCCCCCCTTTTTCTTTTAAGGAGACAAATGGAGAACAATACGCTCAACTTAAACACACAGCATCGGCGGTGTAATTGGCTGAGTAAATAACACGTTTAAAGCTGCTGAGGAGCAGCCTGGCCGATAATGATCCGCATACGCGGGTCGATCTCCTCTAACACTGATGCAGTGGAAGTCATTAAATAGTTAATAAGCTAAGTTTAAGCCGCACTTTGATACAGCAACTTTATCAAGGAACTTTGTGTACCTGAGCAGAATCGTTCAAACTTCTAAATTCTGTAGGGTTGAAAGACAACCAATAGCTATTTTTGTTTAATCAATTATCCAAAAAAACAAAAAAAAACAAAACTGTATTTACACTAGCAATGTATTCAGTAATGCACATTAAAATGTTTCCTTATAGACTAGGTAAGTATTAGCTAACACTTTAGCAGAACCCTCCATCATAAGCTTTTCCATAACAAATTAAATCATTATACTTGCCATAATTGTTGATGTCACATGCTAATTTTGTTGCATATGCTCCGGTTAGCATATGTTTGACGACTGATATTATGACACAAACTTTAGAAAACTGTCGTAAGATTTCTAATGTCTGATTCGCAGGATGTGATTTTTCCAACATCGAGAAACCTCAAACATCACAGCTCTACATCAATGCCTCTGACTCTGTATTACCATGACAACAAGCATTGATATAGGTTACACAAAATATAGGCTAACAAATGAGACAACGCTTTCTGAGATGTTACCATAGCAACAATCATATATATATATAGTGTTCTCGTTTGTTTCTGCCATGTCTTTTCCTAGTGTGTTTCCTTTTTCTTTTCCACTGATGCTTCCCAAATGTCTTTCCCAGATGTTGACCATTTGACATGATCTCAGACTTTTCCACTCTCAGAGCACTTACTGGATGTGTTACCAACACAACAAATACAAAGTCAGGATTATAATCGCAGAATTAGAAGAGTTCTGTTGTAGCACTATTCCTTTGTGAGGAAAGAGATGGAATAATGAGTTGAGTGTTCACACTACAAGTACATTGCAAAGTCACCAAGACCCTTTACCCAAGCCTGAGAGTTTCCATACGCAACGGTAATGTTTCAAGAGGCAAGTCTTTTCTGGAAAGTCTGTTGAGGCCAAACATAGAGATCTGAAAACGAATCCAGGAAGTGTACTGCAATGTACCTCAGCAGCATATAAAATATGTAAAAATTAAGTGTAGCACACAAAGTTCTGGAAAAAGTGCAAGCAAAGTGCTTCTGAAACTGTTGGAGGGGGAAAAACACCTGGTTCCTTTAGCCTCAGAAGCATTTTGCTTGCACAGCTGATGCCCAAAATGTCCTGTTTCTCTGCTATTGTCTGGATATCAAATTAGCTTACGTTGTGCACAGTTTCAGGTGGTTGTGATATTAGTCGTGAAATCGGATATCTATCGACAGCTCAACAATGACTAAAACTGCTCAGAACTTTTGAGCCACTTAAAACGTCACATCATGATTCTTCATTCTGTTGATTGCCTGGAATGTGCTGTTCTAGATGTAACAATTATTTGATTTGCAAAAGAGGAAGTCAGCCATTTTAAATTTAGCAAAAAAGGTTTTTTTTTTTTTTTTGCTTCTTCTTATTTGCATTGTCAGACCACGGCAAAAAAAAAAAAAAAAAA
>CM040998.1:2353579-2402421 GCA_022985145.1 Pangasius djambal
AAAAAAAAAAAAAAAAAAAAAAAAAAAAAAAAAAAAAAAAAAAAAAAAAAAAAAAAAAAAAAAAAAAAAAAAAAAAAAAAAAAAAAAAAAAAAAAAAAAAAAAAAAAAAAAAAAAAAAAAAAAAAAATTCTACGATTTGGGTAACTTTTTGAACGTTTAAAGCGACCTCGTCAGTCAATATCACAATATCGGTGAACATAAAGGGGAAAAAAATATCAACGAGAAAACTTACTTTTCTTCTTCACAGGATCTTCAGGAAATTATGCACAAGTTTATTAGGCACAATCTACTAAACAGAACGAAAAACATCGGTAGGATCCGTTCAGATGGATAAAAAAAAAGAGCTATATTTTCCACACAGCAGTAAATACCAATGGCACTTCTCTCATGGCCAAAATCTCTCTTTTATTACCCGGGAGCTTCCATAAGCTCGATTCATATCCGCTTTATCTCGCTCAGCTGAGTAAGTGGTAGAGCTCTGTGTTCTGTCCTTAGCACAGACGGCTTCAAAAAGCGCTCTGGCCATTATTCTAACAAAAACACAGCCAAACAGATATATGCATATACTAATAAAAAGGATTTATTCCTCAGTTGCAGTTTATTTATTTTTTTACTAAGAAAGAATAAAAGATTTTAGAATGATTTTAGACCATTTTCCATTGTTTAACATTGATGGAAGGAGTCTCCAGTGTCAGCGCTTTGTAACAGTCAGAGATAAAGCCACAGGAAAGTCAAGACATTTTTACGGTTTCTCTGTAACATGACAAGCTACGTTTTTTTTTTTTTTTTTTTTTTTTTAAACTTATTAACTCCAAGAGGCTGGTGAGGCAATGATTGTTTATAGCTACTATAATGCAAGTGATAACAGAAACTAACTTGTTTCGTAGACATTCTACAACATTAAAAGTAACTAGAGAGTGTACTATCCTTTCTTTTTCTACCTCAGGAAGTTTCGTACTTTTTGCTTTGTAATTATCGAGCTTACTTGAAAATAATTCGCAAAAGGCACAAATAAATCAAATTGAACACACTGTGTAATGCAGCGCTCCTAGAAATCTCCTCTCAAGCTGTTTGCATCTTCCGCTACTCATAAACAGCTAGCTTTAGTGCGTTAACGGTGCGACAGATGGCAAATCGTGAAAGTTTACTTCCTGCGGCAAGATGAGCATCTCCCGACAGTCTATAATGAAGAAAATTCACTTAACCGAGCGCAAATGTAATGTTGTTGATTTTTTTTTTTTTCCCCCTCCATTATAATTCTGCAAACATAACTCTGGCAGGAGTTTAATTACATGTACAACAGCACGTCTAAAATGTTCTGTAGGTTTTACATTTCAATTCACACCAGAGACTCTGCGCAAACACCGTTGTGGTGAATCTGTGTATCTAATTTATCGTGTTTGTTTAACAGGGACAGTGCATATTAATAATCTGCTGCATGGGAGCCAGATCCTGCATTGGCCTATGGAGATATTTTTTCCCCCCTGTAGCAAATGAATGCGAACTCGCTAAACAAGCAAACCTAAAGACCGTCAGTTCCGAGTTCCTGAAATCTTCACGGTGTGGCACAGCTGGTGATTTTCTCTCAGGTGCTTTGAACGACACAAGCTGTTTCTCCCTCATTGAGTTTAGGAGGCATGTTACCTGCAAACGGAGGAGCGGCGGCATCTGTGAGGAAAAAAGTTGGCGCACCCCCACGCGGCCCCAGCGACACGCAGCGATTCGAACGGATGCCCACGACTTCGCCGGAAAAAGAAATAAATAACGTGAATTCAGTGTGCTCGGGGGCTAGTTGTGCGAAAACAACACATGGCACCATATGCCCGAGATCTGCAGCAGAGGCTGAGCGATAGAGATGTAGCATGGACGAGCACGGTGAGTTTTATTTAAAGAAGCCGGAGCCAAGAAATGCAGTGGAGGCACACGGAGACAAGCTTGCCAAACACGGACACTTTATTTCAAGTGCTGAAATTGTCATGGTGCAGAAGCCAAGGTGTATGGCATGCGTGGCACGATAATATTGTAGGAAATACTACTAATAGTATACAGATTAAAAAAGCTAATAAAACCCATAGAATCATTGATACGGTAAAGTTTTCTCTGAGGAAACATTTATTTAATATCTGTGGAAGGAGTCTCCAGTGTCAGCAGTTTGTAACGGTCAGTAAGACAGGAAAAAAAAAAACGCTTTCCAATTTCTTGGTAACATGACAAGCTCGTTTTTTGTTTTATTTTATTTTGTTTGGTATTGGAAAGACTGTTTTTAACAATAACTTTCGTGCTTCGTCGAATTTCCCATCATAACTTTAAACGGATAAAAAGTACAATGCTTTTAATTAATACAAAACTGCAGATTTTATTGTTGGCAAATTGCTGTGGTATAAGAGTAATAAAACACTTTGGGATGAGCTGTTATATCAAAAATAATCAACTTCGAGGTTGTAATAGTAATTAAATTATTTCCATAAAAGACCATGCTCCCAAGTGTTTTATTCTTTACTTACTTTAGAATAACATCCATTAGTTAACTGGCTAGTTAATCATTGACGTTTAGCTACTGTGCTAGGAATTGCCAATCCCCTATCTAGGACATCTAATTAATAAAAAGATTAGCTAAATTAACTCACAAACTGTAAATGTTATGTATTAATCATTCACTATTGAATGAATGGGACGATTTCCCTTCTTGCTCTGACAACTGTAACTAGCTTTATAAGCGGCTTGTACACTTGGTTATTGTAGTCTCGTAGAATGATTTCACACATTAACACTCTTGTATTAATGAACGCAACACAGTGTTTGGCAATGAAGTATTTTAAGAAAATGTGTTTATTACAACCAAATCTATATTCAGTTATTAAATTGTTCCTTAAAAAAAAGGTCCATCTAGAATAAAGCTGAAACCCAGAAGTGCAGATTTTTTTTTTTTTTTCTGCCTTATGCCTGTGATACCCACACATTTTTTTTTTTAGCATTCATAGTTCATGTTTGGATTATGACAAATTCTCTGCTGCTTTTATAAAGTCGATGCTGGATGTCTCTAGCAGTTGATTGACAGGCTCTCAACAAGCTCCTACTTTGTTTAAGAAATGAAACATTTTCTGTAGACGGTGATGCAGCAGCAGTAAATCCACTGAGACTCTCAAGTCACTGGAGTTTCAACAAGGTGACTATGAGTCTGTGAACTGACAGGATATTCACTAAAGCAGTAAACTTTTTTTGTCCATTTTTAGCTACTTAGACAACACCACATTTTAGTGGCGGGTGAGCTGCAACTGATTCACAAGCGCCTTTTAGGTAAATGAGAAGAAACGATTCACAGGTACAAATTCATTGTTTCTGTTTTTCAGCTATAAATGACAAAATCTTGATACATTAATTTAGATCACGTGTGTAATGTCCATAATCTGATATGCGCACATTCTAGATGATAATCATGCGGTTCCCCACCTGTCTTTAACATAACGTAAGACTCCTGTTGGTGCGGAATCAATCTCTCTGGTAGTGCTGTCATATTGCTTCTCTGATTAATGCCTTCTTTACCCGGTCACTGACTTTTAGTGGACGGCCTCCTCTAGGCAGAGTCACCAGTTGTGCCATATTCGTTCTATTTTTTTAATAATGGATTTAATGGAACCCCACGGGATGTTCAGTTTTGTATAAACCTTGACTGATAGCTTTCCAGAACTTTGTCCTGGACTTCTTTGCTAACTCCTTGGTTCTCATTGTGCTGTTTGAGGCTTCCAGGAACAGGTGTATTTACTGTATATTGAGATCACATGGACACTTTAATTGCAAACAAGTTGACTCCATTCAACTAATTATGTGACTTCTGATGGCAACCCAAACTAATTTAGGAGTTTCACACCAATGGGGGTGAATACCTATGCAATCACAACTTTTACATTTTTTTTAATTTGTAAACAATTTCGCAGACTTTATAGATTTTTTTTCCTCCCATTTCTATATTCTGGGCTATTTGTGTGTAGATTCATATAATGAATCTATTAATTAATGACATATAATCCCAATTACAACCATTTCAGTTCCAGGGTTTTAGGTGGAAAAGTTCAAGGGGGTGAATACTTATACAAGGCACTGTAGTGTTTGAAAATTGAAAAAAAAAAACCTTGTAGACATTTCTCTTTTGAAATGTAATAAGTAAAAGTCAAAAACTAAATTACAGTACAGATAATTGAGCATGAAAAATCAGACTTAAGCGTAATAACTTCTCAGCACTGCTTAATGTTAATGTTATAATCATACTGATACACTGTCACAGTCCTAGTGTATGAACGTGAACATCCCCTTCTGTAAAGCCTGCAATTAACTTCTTTGCAGACAGCATGTGGGCGGCTTTGACAGCTCTGCACATGTATTAGTGAACAATATCAGAATATGAAACAGCACGGCATTGTTTTAAATTGCTGTATGCGGTTCTTCAGGCGGTAATCTGCGAAAGCTTGTGTTTATAAAGGAAAACACGGCGAGAGCAATGTTTCAGGGAGAGCTCGAGCTATTTGATGAGCACTTCAGAATTACCGTGGACCCGACTCTCCAGCTGAACAGTAGTGCAATTACACAGTGTAAACCACTTATGCTTCTTTTTTCTAATTGCAATCCACCTCTGAGTAAATAAGCACAGCCCCTTTAGCAATTAATTGCGCCTCTCATCATCTGGAAAATTGTTAAATGCTGAAAATAAATCATCTGGAAATTGGAGATGGTTGCATTGAAACAGATGTGTTTGGGTAGGACTGGCAGAAAGGTAAGGTTGCTTCAGGAATTATACACATGAAACACTTAACATCCTTTAGAATTTAACATCTCTTCTGATGAATCATAGCCATTAATAGTCTAAATATGCTAGAAATCTAGAAACACTTATCAGTGGATCCCAATGAGTAATAACAGTGAATATTTAAAATGCATTTATTTATTCATTCATTCATTTTTTTCTGCTGGGAGTTGTGGTAACAAGAGGTTGAGAAGGTCAGTGCAAACTTTTCTATAGCCAGCTCCTCCTGGAGAGTCCCCAGACATTCCCAAGCCAACTTTGAGATATAATCTCTCCAGTGGGTCCCTGGTCTACATCAAATTCCCTGAGGCAGCTCTACCAGGAATTGGCCGGGGGGCATCCTTGTAAGGTGCCCAAACCACCTCAGCTGGCTTCTCTCGATTCAGAGGAGCGGTGGCTCTACTCCCAGGATCTTCCCTGTCAAGTTCATCACCCTATCAAGGAAAGTACTGACTGTACTCAAACTGTGTTCCTGCTTCAGGACCACAGTCAGGTAGAGCAACGTTAACACTGCCTCTGCTGGCCTGATTCATCAAGAAACCTGAACTCCCCCACCATGGGCAAAGTCTATTTTCCAGGACAGAACCATGGCCTCAGACTTGTAAGTTCTGATTTATCATCCCAGCCTTTTCACATGTGCATGACGGAGGTCCAGTTCAGATGGTGCCAAGAGAAGAACATCATCAGCCCCCATACTGGACACCTCTAAAAACCACATACAGCAGTGGCGACAAGATGGAGATGGGGTCTGACATGCATAAGTTTGACATTTCTTGAAATATGATCTCATAAAAGTAGCAACACAGACAGTGTCCTTAGGTTCACCAAGGTTAACAAGCCCCATCACCAAGACAAGGTCTCGATCCATAAGGGGGTGAATATTTAAAATGCACTTCAAAATGCATTGCATACACTTTCTCAAGCAAAACAAAGAAATCTTAACTTAGCATTATTCATTCTTTCATCTTCTGTAAGCATTTTATCCTGGTCAAGGTTTGACATGGGTCTGGAGCCAGTGGTCCCAGGAACACTAGGTGTGATGCAGGAATACATCCTGGCTGGGGAAGCCAGTCCAGCACCAAGGCATCATGCCTAGAGGCAATTTATCTTAGGTAATCCACCTATTGGCTTGTTTTCAGAAGGTGTGAGGAAACCAATGGAGGAGAACGCAGAAACTCTACACAGACAGTGACTCGAGCTCAGGGACCATGGAACTATGAGGATGCAAATTTTGAAATGGTCAGTTGTTTGTCCAGATTCAGAAGCAGAGTTCTGGTTGTTGTAGGAAATCTAACTGGACACCATGGAGGAGCAGAGGACAGTATTGCCACCAGGGTCACCAATAGCTCCAGGTTCCCTGAGCTCAGGCCATTGTCTTATTAATGAATACCATACAGGAGCAATGATGACAAAAATGAATTACATGTTGGTTCACATGTGGGGCTTTTTTTTTTTTTTGGAACAAAACAGGTTCAAAGCAGATCCCTCCTTGCCTTAGTATACTGGAGAACTACTAAACGCATGACCTCTGAACTTTAGAGCTCATTAGAAGTTCTGTCTCCAGTGCAGAGTTGGTATTATATCCCAAAATCCTTCGAAACTGAAGGACACACATGCCTTAGTGGGATAACAACTGCACTGAGTCATTTTTATGGTGTTTGTGCCTGAGAAGAGAAGTGTGTGGGTGTAAATTGGTTTGCAAAAGAAAAAGTAACATATGCTTTAATTTCAGTCCTGTTCCACTACGTTACCTTCCCTCTGGCCTTCTAGACCTTCACACCATCATGGGGACCTTGTGACCATCATCTTATGCCTCTTCAGGTCAATGTCTAATTAGTGGGATCAGAAGAAAAGCAGCTCATTTCTCTTATCACACACAGTTGCGTCTTGCCGCTGGGGCTGTGACTATATACCTGTATGATGTTATGTTGCGACAAGGAAAGCTGAAACAGCCTGAGTAGTAACAGTGTGCTATAATTATGTCACGAGATCTGTAAAAATCTATGTAAGGAATAAAACACTTTTGTGTGTGTGTGTGTGTGTGTGTGTGTGTGTGTGTGTGTGTTCATTGGGGGGGGGGGGGGGGGGGGATGAGGCGGTGCTGTTATAGGACAATAATCAATGAAGGGATGGTATGAGGCAGCCTGATGCGAAGTGGGGTTACTGTTGATTATTTTCCTAAAACAGCATGTCCCGAAAGTGGCTCATATGTATTATTTTCATGTTTTATTCATCATATATTTAATGAAATGCAAATTAAATAGCAGTTGATTTTAGGCAATCCGTGTGCTGGCGTCTTTCTCCCTTTTTTTGTGCTTGATATATGTTTTCAGAGCTATATAGGGTAGAAAGAAAATGTCAAAATTTCATAATGTGAGAAGTTTTCCCGGTCCAACACACACATTTTGAAAAGCAAATTCCTCTGATGGGAGATCACGCAGTGCTGCTCCTAACAATTCCACCTACAAAACAGAATCTTTGATGATGTGTTTCCAGTATTTCGGTATTGCAGTCTTTCAATGCATTGGAAGTGTGAGTGCAAGTGTGAGCTGATTGTTGCCTCAGGACAACACACACACACACACACACACACACCACACACACACAGAGCTATGTTTACAAGGCAGAGATACAGTATCAAGAAAAATATTCTTTAATAAGTCACTTATTTTTTTCTTAATTTATTTTCTTTATTTTCAAGGTCTACCTTGACGGTGTATTTATGGAAATGTGAGAAAATATACATTACATTCCACACTTTTTTTTTTTTTAATGTAAATATTCACAAAAAAAAAACCCTGCTCTCATGAGAGCTTTCTTAGAACATTATCATAGTTTGTCTTAGTTTGTCATATTTCTATGCTAATTAATCTGAAACTATTGTTGTTAATCATTGAGACAGTCGTATCATAATTGGACTATGCGGGGTTGCTTTTACCAAAGCTAACATCACTGAACTCTGCTGCAGAAAATAATTGCTTCATTATGGCTTTATTTTAATTACCCTTCCACGATCAATCTAATCATGACATTTTGCAGCAAGATTGGAAATTGGCCTGTTCATCATCTTACATCTAACGAAGGTACTGATTAATCATATTATTCCTATAAAAGGTTGGAGTGTGCGCTAATAAAGTCATGAAACACTTTTTAAAAATAAATAAATAAATAAATAACACATATCCTAATCATAAAGAGGGACTACTTTTCTTGACGTTTAACTGAGTTATTTGCCTATTCAATTCAAACTCATTTCAATCCCTTGATTCATCTGCAGGCAGTTAAAAAAAAAAAAAAAAGGTGCTTGATTTGTACACCCTATAATAATTAGCCGCTGGATCAACCAATTCAAAACGGTAACCTCAAAACCTCAGTTCTCTCTTTATTCTCATTCAAAGATAGCGAGAGAAAAAAAAGAAAAGAAATGAAAACTAGCACATGACAGAGGTTCTTTTGTTCATTCCTGTAGCCCATAGGGAGGTTGATTATACGCTCTTGGGAGAAAATCTCTCACTTCGGTATGCATGTAAATGTCTTTCCATTTCAATGAAGCGAAAGGTCAAACAGCCAAACTCGGAGTGAAAAAAGTTCACGTTTTATTAGAGGAGCATTACACACCAAACTGCTTACACAGAGTGACTTGAATATCATTCTGTTCACTTTCAATCCAGTTTAACTCTATTATCAGGATATAGATATAGATATACAGGTGTGTAAGGTGTGACGAACATTTTTTTTTTTGTTATGTCAGCCGGTGTTGATGAACAACAGAATGACCACATTTTAGTCAAAGTGGAATACTAATGAACTGGACGGTCTTTATAAGGAATGTGATATTTGGCATCACATTCCAAAATGTTTTATTCCTCTTATACTACGGCAGTAAGACATGACACATTTTTATCCATTTGTAGTTACACTGAAGGATGTAGAACGGCTGTGAAACAAGTTAGTTCGTGTCCACGGTATAAGCCCATGTGTAAGTTGTTACTATAGAAACAATAAATTATTAGGATGAGCACATTGATATAAAAACTGAAGCTACTGCCAGAGCAGCTGTTTAAAAAGAAAAAGTAATCGAAACCTTCTGACCAATCTGAACAGTGCGTGGTAGGTCAGAGTCGCTCTGCAAAATGATTGGCATGTGAGTATATCTTCCTGGATGTTCAAAGTGTCAGGCATCAGTGTGTACTTCGTAGCAAATGTTCATTCATTTACAGCAAGAAGTATTTGTACTGAATGAGAAGGAGGGGGTAGGCGATCAAGCAATCTCAACTGGGATATTAATGTTGCATGAGATCATTCGAGACTCCTAAAAGAAACGGAGAAAACTTCCTTTTCTGAACCGGGTGAGGATTAGCTAAAATCGCCATTCATTATAACACCAATGTCAGTATACATCACAATATAAGATGCCAACTCTGTCCTCAGTTTACTGCTCTAATATTTAAAAGCTAAACGATGTTCACACAAGTTGTTTACACTTGGCCACACCCACTTCTTGTTTAAATCCAAATAAAGATACAGATATTTCAAACTGCGACCAAATACAGCTAAGGATAGGTTCATTGTGTTACACCCCTAATGTTCCCACGAACAAGTGCAGCAGGGAGTGGGAAAAGAGACACCATGTTTCTACTAAGCAAACTTCAAAACCATTACTCTGCGTATCTTTAAAGCATCCTTGAGTAAACTAATGGTCAGAAACAGAAGCTTCGGTTCCAGAGAGAGTGAAGTGCTCACTAACAAACCCAGGCGCATCTGTCCGGGGCCATCAGGCGGCCGAGGAGTAAGCAATAATGCATGCTTTTGTTCCAATTTCCCTGGCGTGCAGAGGGAATAGAAAAATGTCAAGCTACATTCCACTCAGGTGCGCGAATAATTACAGAGGCAGCGGATGCAACAGGGGGCCAACGACCTCCTCTCTCCCCTTTTCTGCACTTAAAAACAAAACAATGGCTGTAAAAGTTCACCTCATGCTCCTCCACAGTGCAAAATCCTTGGGATACACAGTAGTGTGGGGCATAAATAGTTATTTACCGCTTACTGTATATCTGTCAAACCAGACCTTGTTTAGGGGTTTTTTCCCCATCCATGGGTATCTAACCAAACAATGTAGGTGGAAGGGTGGATTATAAAGAAAACATCTCAGAAGTACTGCCCATCTTGTGATAATTAACTTATATTCTTTATCAGTTGATCAGCTGAATGATGGGAAATTCTCAGAATTGTGTGATTCACATGTGACATTAGGAAATTTAAGGCCACATGGTAGTTCTCAGAAATGTTGAGGAATACTTCTGGGTCATATTAGTCCATATTAGTCATATGAGTCTGGGCATGGGACTACCAGACTCAAGGACTGCTCTATCGATGTATTCCCATGCCTTCTGATTCTGGACCTTAAAAAAAAAACTGGAAGCAAGGAAACGAGGATGACTGTTCAGCTCAGCTTTCCATTTTTCTCTCCTTCACACTTAGAAGTGAAGCTCCTACTGACACAATCATTTTTCTCTGCCATGCTCCCCACCAAGCGCCACCTTTCTGCCTGCCACAATTACATTTAATAATCTCAGGAGCACTGGGTACAAAGCAGGGATAACCATCCCTGGATGGGTTGCCAGTCCACCACAGCAAACCCTACACACAGATTCGCACTAGAGACAATTTAGTGTAGCCAATCCAGCTATTGGTAGGTTTTTGCATCCAAAACTCAATAGACCAATGTGACATTTGGCAGGTATGAGTGTGCTAAGCTGATAGACAATAGTATCCTGTGATGATATAAAAATATACCTGTGGCCACTGAATATATGCATTTCACATACCCTTTTTTTAGAGACTGGACAGGTGGAATCTTAAGATCACAAAGAACTTACGAGTGGTAAGTATATACTTTTAGTATTGAGTATTGCTTTGCTAGATTGTTACCTCAAAATACTGTTCAACAAATCACATAAAACAACAGGAACAATCTGTGAATGCAAGTATGCTCTGGATACTGTACAAACATGCACTACGTAGCACAAGTTGTACGTTTTACGTTTCCCTGGAAGCAACTGAATTAGTAGATTGATTCAATTCAACGTATGATTCATGGAAACAGACAGTTAAACAAAACCAGCCACAGAAATTGGACAGAACTTTTTTGTGAACATTGATTTGTTGGTTCACTCTCAAAAGTACTTTCTGCACTTTAGTACAGTCTTTATTTTATTTAACTGTGGACATGATCGACCACTCTCTGAATTCATTTTGGACACACAGTAATAAAGACATTTTACACTTCCATTTGGCTCCCATATATTTCAAATGTAATATTTTAGAAACCTTGCATAGCTTCCATTTCTGGTGAAACCAAACTGTGCACAAGTGGAAGAGGAATTTGACAAACACCCCATGTTTTATCCACCCTGGCAGCTCAATCTCCGGACTCTGTTTGAAGTGCAGTGTGGCAACACTAATGGCAAAGTCATTCCGGCTGCCCTGAGCCAAGAGTTGTCTTGAAAGCGGGGTTGATTTTTTTTTTTTTTTTCAGTGACTTTCTGTGTATCCTTTCATCCCACAGAGTGGACCAGAGGATATCTACTTGGATGTAGAGTTGACACGGTTCTAGCAGCTCTACAAAGAGGCCATCACCTCTTGTGATTTGTCATTAGATCTTCTTTATTTTGATTGTGCATATAATGTATCATGCATGTATTATAGACTAAAGTGAAACTATTGAAGTCCAAACTACAGTTACATCAAACAAACAAAAAAGTAGAACAACAACAAAAAGTTTTTCTGAACACTTATCTTTTAACATTTAGTCATTTCTAAGCATTTTACCAAATTCCAAATAATTATAAGCATGTCATGGGAAAAAGAAAGTACACCCTCTTTCAATTCTATGTTTTTATTTATCAAATAACAATTGTGCAGTCCTCACAAATAAACAAACAAATAACCTCAGGTGACCAAAAAAAAAAAAAAAAAAACCCACAACAGATTTCAATATGTAGTCATTTTTATCCCAAAATGTAAATCAACATACTACATGAGAAAAAAATAAGCACACCATTCCTACTTCCACAATCAGTAAGAGAGTAATTAGCAGCTAGGTGTTACTAATGAAATGCACAAGATTAGTTAGTTATCAAGAAATGTGACTACCTCTGTAAAAGCAGAATGTTTAGCAGTTTGGTGTTCTGGAGCCCTCAGATGTTTGTCTACATCATGTGAAGAAAAAAGGACATCAGCCATGACCTCAGAGAAGCAATTGTTGCTGCTCATCAATCTGGGAAGGGTTATAAGGCCATTTCCAAACAATTTGAAATTCACCATTCTACAGTGTGAAGAACTGTTTACAAATAGAAAGCATTCAAGAAAGTTGCCAAGCTTCCCAGGAGTGGGCTGCCCAGCAAATTCAGTCCAAGGTCAGACAGTTTAATGCTCAGAGATATAAATAAAACCCCAATAGCTACATCATGTAGAATTGCTGTGCAGTCACAGGACCTGGGAAACTCGCAGTCATTGGGATGAACTGCAGTCATTATGAACTCCACTGCCAGAATATTCTTAAGACAAATGTGCAGCCATCTGTCCAGCAGCTGGGCTGAAATTGGGTCATGCAACAGGACAATGATCCCCAGCAAGCAGACCAGCAAATCAACATCTGAATGGCTAAAGAAGACAAAGATGAAGGTGTTGGAATGGCCAAGTCACGGTCCAGACCTCAACCTCACTGAGATGCTGTAGCGGGATCTTAAGAGAGCTGTGCATAAACGAATGCCCTCAAACATGAATGAACTGAAGCAATGTTGTAAAGAAGAGTGGGCCACAATTTCTCCAAAACGATGTGAGAGACTGATAAACTCATCAGTTATTGTTGCTAAAGGTGGTTCTACATGTTACTGAGTTATAGGTTATACTTATTTTTTTCCCCCACTTGGTTTCTGAATATTGGTTTACTTTTTGGAAAAAAAATGACTACATATTGAAATCTGTTTTTTTTTTTCCACGTGAGGTTATTTGCTTGTTTATAGATGTTGGTGAGGACCACACAATTGTTATTTAGGCCCTGATAAATAAAAACATTGTGCACTTTCTTTTTTTCCCATGACTGCACCAACACCAAATTTACCAATTCATAACTTTTCACCATATAAACTGCTGTTAAGAAAGCCCTGTAATTCGAAGACAAATAATGTTCATGCCGTTCTGTTCCTGTAGAATTAAAGGAATTCTACCTCAATATACTCTATAAACACAAATTCCAATAACAACCAAATATTTATAGGTTCGAAGTGATGGAATGAGCTGCTCATTATATACGATTGATCTGTCATTGTTATGATTTTGTAACCTAGCAATGAAACCCACCGTCTTTCATCTAATAAACTAGAGAAAGGACGAAGGGTTGTGAATTAGATCTAAAGGGGACGCAAGAAACTTAGAGCGATGCACTTCACTGACCTCAGTTTGGATCAATAAATCAGTAACAGCCTCCCGTAGGCCTGAGGATATTCTGAAAATCACAGCTAGAGCCAGGAATATCAGACAGGTGAAATAAAATAAATAAATCACATTGGATTTTACAACACAAGATGGAAGATGAGACTTGCAAATCTCTGAAACATAACGGTTCCTTTATGGGCAGATTGGATTACGGGCGCATATACTAATTGTACAATGGTATTTTCAACCGCAGAGTTCTCCATTGTGATTGGTCAGAAGGTATTGATTAATTTTCAGTAACAGCAGGTCTGACTAATCACAGGTTTATTTTATTTTAATATTTTAATTTGTCTTATTATGACTGTTAAGAATGATGGGTCAGGCTTTAATAAATAAAAATGATTAGCGTTGGTAAATTGGTAAATATTAAAAGGAGTAAAACAATTCAGAACTTGCTGTTAAGGGTAAATTATTCAACTTCAGGTTGGTAACAGTAACTTTGTTTTTGCTATTTCCACATCACTAATTAATTTCCTATAACAGCACACCCCCCAAGTGGTTTTATTCCTTACTTACAGAACATTGCCAGTGCTGTTAAATTGATCCATTGCCAATTTCCTAGAAATACCAATTACATTTGCTTTGGCTATGCTACTTTAGTAAATTGTCAGCTATATATGGCCAGTTTGTGAACGTTTCTCACAAAAATGTGCCACATTTTCAAATGTAAATCTCCTACTTGACAAACATTGGGGCAGGTTGACGACTTAAGTGAAAGAGATTCATCAGTATTTCTGTGAAGAAACCTCTCCGTATTTGGTCTCTTTTCTGACAGGAGACTTTGACCTGACTTTGTATCCTGTCTAGGTGTCTTTTAGTCTTTTAAGTTTTAAATCTGTAAATAGGTCTAAATATCAACGTACACACACGAGCTCATCTCTCGTTCTAAGCTACTGTTTACAAGTTAACTGCATTCATCATTTCCTCAAGAAGAATGCAACTGACTCATACTGGAATCTACTTTTGCTGAAAACGGTGGCAGGTTTCGTTGTGCCAGAAAAAGAGAAAAGGACGTTACCTTTAAATTTCATTTAAAAGTAGATCCTTAAGAGCTTTGTGATTGGCTCCCACATAGAGAGAGAGTGTCATTATGTAAGCGAGTAACCTATCTTAATATAATAGTACAGCATCGAGCCATAAATATTACAGCACTGTCCTGACATAACGGTCAATATGAAGCTGCTACGGAAAATGTTACGATGTGTCTTGAGCCGTCAAACTGCCAGAGATTATTTAAAGGCATTTGGAAAATGGCAGCTATTCACACATGACCTCTAAATGGAAGCGCGTCGTTAAATTTATGAAAAAGGTTGCAGCCAAGAGAGTCCAGTCATGATTTAAGATAGTGTTTGTTCAAGTGAGCACAAGTCATGAGAATAAAACTTTATGACACGGGTCACGGAGACTTGATTTGGGTTTAATTTTCCATTCAGGTGTTAAGAAAAACCAGGCTAGAAGAGGAACAAATGAGGCTAAACACATATCAGGACTTCACAGCATCCATGTTTTGACCACATACTGCAGTAATGAAGTACCCACTCGCATCCATATCACCGAAATATAGATTTTTCATAACAAATCGTGACAATGTTTGACCTAAAACTGGCTCCACAACCCAATTTCACACATTTGTAGAAATTCTAATTCAAACAGCCAAGAAGAATTTAATTGGGTTACAACACAATTGATGTTATAATTAAAGCTATGACCCCTATCAACAACTTTACATTTCATTACATCATTCACTAATGAACACAAAAGTAACTAATACATTTATTAATTGACTTAAAACAACAACAACAACAACAACAATATATCAAATAAGCCAAATAACCAATGTCTTAATGTATTAACACCTTAACAATGTGTTGTTGTGAAGAAGTGTATTATTCTTTTTATACAACAGCATTTTGCCAATTTTTAATTTATTGCTAAACATCCCATCGTACTGTTTATCCATTTACAGTGATGTTTAGTCTCTGTGAAACAAGTCTGTCCCTGTTGTGACTTATGCTACAGCAGCTATAAATAGTAGTTCCATCTTTTTTTTTAAAGTTAATATGACAAAACCACAGCTACTGTTATAGACAATTAATCACCTTCTGACCAATCAGAATTGAGAATTCTACAGTGTTGGGGTAAACAAACGTTAATTAATACATGGGTTAACTTACTTTATTAATTTGTTAACATTACTTATGATTTATTAATGCTGAAGTTCATGGTTCGTTAATGTTAACGTAACGTTGATTACAGCCGATGTACAGCAATGGGTTTCATCAAGGCTAGAATTAAGGCTCAGTGCAGTATATGTACAACACATACACAAAGTCACCATGGTATCTTGGCATTATCAGGTTATTGTTTTACATTCAAGGTGTTTTCACACAATTTTCTTTTTATTTCCCAGTCCATAGTCCAGAGTTTGGCACATCTGGCCATTTGTCATCACTGTTTTCAAACCCCGGTGCTGTCATGTCGCTTCATATTTCAAGTTTAACGATGGCTTAGAAAAGCTGGTTGTGGCCTGCAGATAAAAGAGAATGCGCTCTAAACAAATGGAGTGCAAAATAAAAAAGAAAAGCACGCGTTAAAAACACGAGTAACTACTACATAAGACCACAGGAAAAGCATTGAGGAATATCTTTTACTTTGCAATGGATTTATGTATCCATGAAGTGACCTCCAAACAATTCATCCCAGGTGCAGATCTACGGTATACTGTAATTAGATGCATCATTTAAGCTTGCGATTTTTTGACATTTAACCCTTAAGCAGCAGTCACATGAGACGTGACAAAAACAGGGGGAAAAAAATGCATATATAGTGTGGGAAAGAACAAGCTTTGACAAACTAGCCAAATCAACCTGCTTATAGTCTATTTAACAAGCTAACAAGCTAGGAAATTAGTCATCATAACTTTTTTTTTTACCCAAAGTAATGGATTACAAATACTCTTGGTTCCTGTAATTGAGGAGGATGTGGACGATGCCTCAAGTAGCATTAGCGTGCTAACACCAGAACATCCATCGCCGGACGTGCAAGAGCTTTTTTTTTCGAAATCGAGACCAACAAGGGCAATAGCGTTCTCATGTCCGGTCAGATTTGCCTTCCAAACCCCCTTTTTTTTTTTTTTTGATTGATTATGTGCAGTGTGAAACCAAACAAACCCAAATACCAAAAATATAAATTTTCCTCACACTGGGACTTGAGAAACTGATTAAAAAGGTGTGAAAGCACCCTTCCTTCTTCCATATAACCACATTCTCCTGTGTTGGAGTTGTTTTTGCTTTGACCTCTGCCTGCTTCGTGAATACCGATTATGGATTTCCCTGTGACGGCTCTGTCTGCCTGGGTTTTGACCCAGGCCAAGGACTACAATTTTTGGATAAGCCCTAATAAATAGCCTTTGCACAATAAATCCTGATGCCTCATTTATTTCAGTTATTAGTTACTTTTTTTTTTTTTTTACAAGCACATCTGAAATTGTAATTATCATGCTTTAATATTTTATATCTAAAACCTAGATCTTGGATTGGGGATTATACATAAATAAATAAATAAAAGTATTAGTATACTCCTGTATAAACCACTAGGATTGCCTAAAATGCTTGTGGTGCCATAATTATACTCCATATATATAAAGCCGTCCCTCGGAGGAAGTGAATTAAAAGTCGTTTAATGTTTCCAGCGCATGCTCTCCTGCTTCCCGCAGCCCTCGGAGCTCTGAAATGGGCTTTTGCGTGTGATTAGCAGATGATTAACAATAGCTGTTTGCCAGCACTCGATTAAAAGCAGTTGCATGTTTGCTTTAATTAAACTGTGATATTTTTTTTTTCTTCCCTTTTTGAGGCAAGTCTATTTACAAGATGAAGCAATTACAGGCTAGCTAATTGAGCACTCGCCTCGCACCCGTTTCATTTACATCACGCAAGATTTGAGTGATCTACAAAAGCTGCAGCTTTCATAGCATTAGCAACCATACGACAGGAATTACACTGGCCTTAGTACAGAAGTAGATTTCACTTTGGAAATCAAATTAACATTCTATATGAGTAAATCACCCCCCCCCCCCCCCCCCCCCCCCCCCCCCCCCCACACACACACACACACACACACACACACACACACAGTTAATTACTGAAAGTGATTTCACATTCAGGGTTCCATTTAAACTAAAGGTAGAGTGTCGTTCACAACAACCTATGAACATGTTTCAGATCATTTCATTATATGGTAGAATCAGCCAAAATGTATTAGCTAGCACAATTTGTCTTCAGTTTCCAATAAATCAGGATATGGATGGAGATAGAAGGAGGTTGGATGAGTTCATGTCACTAAAGCCTACTTTGGCTGGTAGTCTCACTCAACCCAAACCTTGTTGATAATCTCTCCAGCTAAAAGCCCAAACCTGAAAGAATTTTATGCAAGCCTAATGCACTAACTCACTGGAGGTAAGGAAGAGAATGCTGCTGAATGAGCATGCCATGAACTGCTCGGGGATACTGGGGGGAAAAAATAAATAAATAAAAGAAGCAAAAAGCAAGGTAGTGAGAATATAAACTTTCCCAAGCTTCCTGTCAATGTAGAAGCGCTGTCATCCATCATTAGGCAGTGGTGTGCTGTGCAAATTAAGGCCAACTCATATGCCATGGGTAAGAGCATAAACAGCCTAACTGCCATCTTTCGGAGCTCGGTGTTCTGCACAGCGAGCCAGCTATGTGTGAGAGGATGCAGCCGATTAGGTATAATATCTGTGCAAAAAAAAAAAAAAAAAAGGGTAATGTATATGTATAATATATAAATGATGGATAAATAAACCTGATAAAATTGATAAATGAACTGCTGCATTAGGTTTGCACAAATTCCTTTAAAACACTATAAAATGCCTAAATGATTTATGCTGAAGTATGCTGATTTGTTTTTGTTTTTTTTCCTCAATTAATAAAGATTTCTCAGATTATAACTATAGAATGGACTGCAATGCCAAAGTGGATTAATTTTGCCACTACAGCTGTTTCACTACATTTTGTGCTTTAAGTTTATGATGTATATGAATATGAAAGAAAGAAAAAAAAACTTTCTGAAAAATTAAAGTACATTTTTAAATAAATATTGTGGATAAATGAGACTTTGGAAAGCAAACATACTTCATTATTATATAACAATTGAAACTGGCCATAATTTAGATTTTGCTCTGAACAGTATAATAAATGTAGTCCAGTGACTCAGAGCAGGTTTGAAAGAAGGCATTTATTAGAGTGGAATGGTATTAAAAAATGAGAAAAAATGAGAAATTATTTTGAATGGTTCCCTTCATGGATCGAGATCTTGTAATGGAGAAAAGGGTTGTCTCCTTAGGTGAATTTCAGGGCTATGTCAACGGGAGCTTAATGCTCTCAGTAGGGCCACCGGTGACCAGATCTGAAGGGAGTGATCCAACAAAGAGTCTTACAGACTAACATGAAAGTTACAAAAAAGACTAAGTGTACTCTGCCTGGAGCCAGGCCTCTGCAGGCACACACCAATTGACCAGGCCTCCGATATAATCCATTTGGGCTTGAAATGACAAAGTGGAATTCACCATCTGGCAGGTGGTAAATTCCTCTTTGTCATTTCAAGCCCAAATGGGTTATATCGGAGGCCTGGTCAAGGCCTGGCATTTGATGGACAATTTTTCGATAGACTAGAACTGGCAAAAACTGGCAGAAACTGGCTTTGGGAATGTGAACTGTGGCTGCATGTCGCTTCGCTAACAGGAAAAGAGCATTCAAATTGAGAGGAGCTATTTAAGGTGGTTTGGGCACCTTTGATGGATGGCCCCTTGGATGAACCTTTGACAGATGCCCCTTGAAAGCTTCTGCTAGAGCTGTATCAGGAACATCCCACTGAATGGAGACCCCGTGGTAGACCGCGGACCCGCTGGAGAAATTATTCTCTCACAGTTGGCTTTGGGAACATCTGAGAATCCCCTAGTAGCTCCAGAGTCTGGACTGGCTTTCTTATCCTGTTGCCATCATGACCCCCACCAGAAATGGGGGAAGAAGAATGAATAAATGAATTAATAAATGAATGAATGAATGAACATACTGTAGTGCCACAGTGCAAGTGCAATACTTTAATTATTTGGTTAGGACTGGTGCTACAACATTGGCTGCAGTCCATTCCGAAGTGATCATGACTATGCCCTATTCTTTTCCAAGACAGCAAAAACTCTGAAAGGTCCCTTATTGTAGAGGTTCAAAGTAACAGCCATTTGGAATGCACTTTGTTGTCAGTTTTCAAAGCCCAAGTCGAAGTGTTGTACTGCCTCACAATCAGACATGTAACTGAGACCAATCTTTTAATCATGACGAGAAGCACTAAGTGGCAGAAACTTCATCGTGCAATCAACGGTTTCTTTACCACTTACGGGTTACTTAAAATAGCCCGTTTACAAATGCAAATGCTAATACAAATGCTATAGGTTTCTGAGGTTCTAATAAAAAAAGACGGAAACTCACAATGATTTCGCACTTGGTGTTTTTTTCTCAACTGCCAGTGAATGTTTTACATGTAATCCTACGGGAAGCGGCAGCAAGGCAGGAGGAACTCAGTTGCTTAAAACAAAAACAAAAAAACACTACCACCAGCATTTTTTTGGTCACAGTGGAGCTTCCAAAAGTTCAACTTTTCAGGAAAAAAAAGTGCTGAGCAATGTTAAGCACGTTTTTAACCACCCGACAAAACAGGTCACAAGTTGGGGGGCATGAGAGAAAAACAAACATGGAAGATAATGGGACTGTGGAGTATTCCAACTTTGCAATGTAACTAAAACTAGCAATGTGTCTATTTTGGGGGCTTTGACTAGTACGTGATGTGACGTCCCATTTTAACTGGGGCTGCATGAAAAAAAAGCAACGCGTTTTTTTCTCAGTTTCCTGCCTCCAAAGCTACAGCAAAGACACATATACTCTATAGACCATGCAAGTCTAGGACTCACAGAAGCGTTGTTATGGTTACAGTGAACCGTTTACCAGCACATATCAGCACAAAAAGTGCCCAGGCCAGTGATGAAAGCAGTCTTAATCCCTACTTTCAATTCGGGATGCTAGAAATAGCTGCTTTGTGCCCTTTGTAGACTTCATGACATCAGAATGGAGCACAGCCATCGTTTGCACTTGCAACATTTGGTTATGGATGAGAACGATACACAAATACAATTTTCTCTTATTTTCCTGTGTTGAAAAAGCCACGTTGCATTTGGAGATGCTGTTTCTTCATCACTGTATACAATCATATCAGGAAGTCATCACATCATGGAGTGAGTGATGTAGTGACAGTGATTACACTGGAAGAAAGGGTCAAAAATGAAACGTTCCACTGATTAGAGATGAAGTAGATGTGCCGGAAATACCTGCTGATTACCTGAAGTGTTTTGCCCTCTGCAGTAAATGAGCCTCGAAATAGAAAGAAGCATCTTCATATTGAGTTAAAAGGACGTGTTTGAGATCTTCCACTTACTGCATGTGCATGTACGTGTGATTTTTTTTTTTTTTTACGTGAACCCTGCCTTGTCAGCATCCCATTATCACCCGAACACAACAAAGGCTCAATAGAAAATCTGTTGACATGGTGCATTTTAATGAACTGCAGAACCAGCAGAGAACCAGTGAAAACCCCGACCCTGACTGTAGCTGCGTGCCAGAACATCTCCTGACAGTGTGTTAAATCAGTAGCGGCACCTCCAACTTCCACAAAGGGAGCGGAGATAAAACCTGGCATTTAAAAACCAGCAGTAAAAAACACTCCCAGCATGCACTTTTTTTTCTCTCCAATGAGAAAGGCTTGGCTCTATGGCTATCATTTATCAAACGACACACAAGACAAAATGTCCAAGCCATCGACTTGCGATGGTGGCCTTAGTTTTTAGCAGTCTCAGAAGAAGAATACGGCTGTTGGATCATGTGATCATATTAAACTAAAGCACAAAAAGCCAAAAAGAATCCTGATTTAGCATGCTTACTTGGAACACCATGTGTTTGGGATTGTAGCTGCACAATATAGACAAAAGTATATGATATGCAATGAAGGGGTTGAATATCACCATGACTTGTGACATAAATTAAAAAGGAAGAAATATATAAATGTTTTTCTAGCATTAATGTAAACTTCCATAAGGTTACATAAATAACCGTGTTCTATGAACATTTGGTCTACCTATCTGACCTTTACCACAAAGTCACATGGTGACTACATGACACTATATAATGTATAATATATAACAGTTCCCTGGAACCTTTCTACCATGTCTGGTGTTGGTTCTGAGGGACAGGGAACCTTGGCAGTGATCTGGAGTTCATAAAACAGGGTTACATATGTAATCTAAGGTTCTATTTCACCCCTCCTAACCATCACTGGTGGTGTTTCAACATCTGTATGACCTATACCTGTAGACTTGCCCTGAGACTGGAGATATGATCACCACACTGACCCCACTGGGAGGGGTGATATTGATCTTATAGAATTTGGAAGAACACATGGTAATACCCAGGAAGCAGCAGCACAGACCAACAATGAAGGTACAAAAAAGGTCAACCAATTGATTCACAAAGGTGGTTTATATGACTCTTGCCACTCCTGTATCATCTGGCTACCGGCGTATCCAAGGTGGACGTATTGCCAAGACTTGCAGCTCACTCACTCTAGCAAGAAAGTTGTCTTGAGAGAACATTTCAATGTGACACCCTGTTTGGGCTCACTAGTGAAGGCTCTAGGTAATTCTAACACAAGCGTGAGGTCCCAAGCTGGACTCTTAGGCAGACTACAACTCATTTGACACCAAGTGTCCAACAGGGGTCACTGGAATTTTCAGGGTGGCTATTATGCTCATTTTTGAACCATTTACTTAAGCCTGTGACCTGGTAGAGGATAAATCAGATCCACTCTTTGGCATAGATGACCATGACTACGAATTCCCTGTCAAACAAAAAGAGAGTCTCAGATACAGCCACAGATATAGCATTCTCACACTCTTCACATTCTTCTGCAGGAGCAGAAATTGGCCTCTGGCATTTGTCAGAATGTGGCCTCCACGTCATTATCATGGATTTCATACGAGCCCGACACTAGTTCATCTACAGTTGATCCAGCCACCTGACCTCAACCCAGCTGAGCATGCTTTTCACTTACTGAAGACAAACCTGAAGGCAGAAAGACTCACAAACAAGCAGCGACTGAAGGCGGCTACAATAAAAGCCTGGCAAAGCATCTCAAGGGAGAAAACTCAGCATTTGGTGAAGTCCTTGGGTTCCAGACTTCAGGCAGTCATTGATTGCAAAGGATTTGCATCCAAGCATTAAAAATAATCCTGATATTTATAATTATTTTGGTTTGTCCAATTACTTTCGAGCCTGTGAAAATGGAGAGACTATGTGAAAAATGACTATCGTTCCTAAACTGTTAATGCAATATTTTTGTTAAACCCCTTGAATTAAAGCTGAAAGTGTACCCTTCGATAACATCTTGATTGCTCCATTTCAAGTCCATTGTGGTGGTGTACAGAGGCAAAATTGTGTCAGTGTCCAAATACTTATGGACCGACTGTATCTGCCTTGGAAGATACTCCAAGCTCTCTTTTGGCCTTTTAATCTGATCATCCAAAGCTGTTTATGGTTAACAGCCTTCCTGGGCCTTGGCAGCCAAATCATGTCTGACTCCAAACTTGGGTCTAGATCCACCCCATGTCGGCATCAGCATCAATATACATTCTGCACATGAAACATCTGTTCTAACACCTGCCTCTCTGAGATGATCAAGGATGAAACATCAACTACAGAACTGATGAGTCGATGAGAGAGCCTGGACATGCCCACACAAGCAGAAATTTTGAATTTTTTTATGCTTTACTTTCTTTTTGGACTGGAGCTTGTGAAGTGTGTTTGAAAATCCACAAATCGCTACTAAGATACTGCTATTCTGACAGCAATTCTCCCAGAAAAGCCCAGAAACTTCTTCTGGAAGCAGAGGCTGTAACTGAATGAATTGCGGAGCAATTGAATTCAACAATGACTCCGCAGAAGAAAATAAGAGAGTATGGCTCCAGTTCAGTGATCACATGATGAAGTAGATTAGCCACGAGTGCCTTAAACCACAGCCGCAACCCAGAAGTTGACAGCCGTTAAGGCGTTTGCTAAGAGATGGAAAAGATAACCATAGTCGGTGTTAATACAGGAAGATGGATGAAAACCCTTCTTTGTAACTACGGCCGTATGTATGGTAGTTATTTTGCATCTCAGTGTTTTGAACATGGAACTATGAGGGCACCCCGATCCACCATGCTTGTGGCCTTCTCCCAAGCTGTGATGCCCAGATGAAGACCGGTCATGCCGAGAGTTATTATGTTTAGATCGATCCACAATAGCTAGTAGCCAACTGAAGAACTTTAGTTAGTACGAAACGGTCACCAGTTTTGGAGCATCATATGATCGCCACACTTTTTGGTAAAGGTCTTGACATGTCTATATGGATACAAGAAGGTATCCAGGTGTTGATACCACCGCCCCCGGTGGTTAGGAGTGTGAATTAGTACAATACTTTCACAGATATAAGGCATACGATTTATTAACCTCCACACCATCTGTGGGTCTATTCGCAGGAATATTCTTTATTCAAAAGAGAGAGACCAAATACCAAATGACTTCCTATTCATTACTTTATCCAGGGTATGACATAATTGCTCTTGAACGCACTCCATAGTGTACTACGTGTAGTGCATCCCATCTGAGATTTAAAAAAAAAATTTCATCATTACTCCCCGCTCGCATTCCCGTTCCTCACTGTCCAAAAAGCACTTGGCATTGCTCTACTTTTTTTTTTTTTTTCCTGAAAAGTTGAATTTTTTCAACTTTGGAACCTCTGCTCTGCCAAAAAAAAAAAAAAAAACTCTGGCAATAGTTTTGGTGCAAGGTGGGCGGAATCAAAACGCTCCCCCTGGGATTATGTGTAAACAGTGTGCTAGTGTTTGAGGGAAAAATCAGCAAACACCTATACTTGCTGTTGAATTCCGAAGCATTTTTTGAATTCCTAAGCAAAACCAGATTTGATGACTCCCTTACACCAGTTTAACTTGCATTTGCGTAACAGTCAAAGGTATTGCTGTTCCATTATGTTTTCCAACACATGAAAGTCTTCAGGATGGAAAGCCTTGTGGATTCTCTGTAACACAATAAGCTGCTTTTTTTTTTTAGTCTTATTAACTTCAGGAGCAAGAAATAAGAGCGGCTGGTGAGTTGTTTTTTAACTGTTGAGAAATTTCTGCTCTATAAAAGAGGAGCACCACTTTTCAGGACGTGCGGTTATTGGAAAATAATCAACTCGGAGTAGTAACAATTACTCTGCTTCATCACACCATTCTGTCCTTGCTGATTTTTCTATAACAGCATGCCCCTCAAGGGTTTCCTTACTTATTTTTCACTAGCAATACAAATCAAAGCCATAAAACTAAGATATGCCCATGCAATAAATAGACAACAAAACGCAAAATATACTATTGGCTTAATCTAGGGCAGAATTCATCTTTGTTTTCCCACAAGCATGAATAAGCATATTGACTATTGACTGGCTGGTTACCCAGTCTAGCTCATATTAGCTGGCTGTCTCCATCATCTTTAGCCTCTCATAGCTAGCATTACAATCTTTAATACATACGAGTACAATCAGGAAAAACTGACAACCGAAATGTTCAATACAAAATGTTTAATTACAGAGCTTAACTAGCAGAGTGTGACTAGACCAGCCCACTAAAATGTCCAAATCCACATTAAATATCATGCACTATGTTGTAAAATAAACCTCCATTTCATGTTAGGATAAAATAGCAGTGAAAACAAAATACAAAGTGCAACACCAGACACCAGCAACATGAGCATCTAGAGTTCAATTCTGTTCCACGCACCGCATACCGTACATGTCAGCACTCAAACTGATCAGCGCGTCTCAACGGCTGTCAGACGTCAGATTCCTGCAGATTAATAAATCAAATTTTAGGTTAGTAGTTGATGTAGCAGCTAGTGCACACTACCATTTTTTAATATGGAAAAGCAGTAACCCAGGAGGGTTTTTTTTTTTAATAGCAAAAAAAAAAAAACCATGTCCAATAAATAAAACATGCACCGCTCATTTCTTTCTAATTCGAGTGAAAAGCAAGAAACAGAAACATGGGCTGAAATTAAAGAGCGGGTGAGCCGTGCCAGAGAGTGATTCAGCCAGAGAGCTGGGTTTTTAATCTCTCTTTCTGTCTGCTGTCTGGGCTTTACTGTTCTGCAGAGTATTGATGTTGATTGATATATATATATATATATATAGAGAGAGAGAGAGAGAGAGAGAGCACACTAGTCCAGAGAGAGATTAAGTCCAGTCCAAGATTAAAAGCAAACTTTGGTGTAGAATCATTGCTGAGATTAAATCGGTTCTCAAGATGAAGTCTGCGTTCCAATTTACCCACACGTGTTGTCTTCCCTTCGCAACTTGGGGAGATTTGGGTTTATCGACAGAAACATTTGACCTTGGCAGCAAGAACAATGGCAAGAGATTCAAGAGATTTCTTGGAAATACTATCTCCTTCCTTCAAACTTACAGTTACTCTGTAGCCGGATAAATGAGAAAACTCATATTCATTATTTGCGTTTTTCTTTTCTTGAAAAGGACATTTTTTTCCTGTCCCTTGTATGTTAGTCTTTAGATAATGGGTTTTCAACTGACGGACCACGGCCCAGATCTGAACCCAGGTAACTGTTTTCCCGAGTACCTGAAAAATACGAAATGCTTCGCTACATTCTGCTATCGCTAAGGGTTAAACGTTCAACATTAACTGTTGTCATCATTCATCGTGTTAGCTCATCCAGTCCTTTGTAAGCAATCAATTTTAAGAAACTGAACCATCCCGAATTTTAGCTGAATACCCCTTTTCTCGTGTGATACTCGTACTAAACCCCACCCAAAAGAAATATGCAGTACACAGGATGTGAACAACACGAATTTCCAGTAAGCCAAAGATAACTTGATGATGGATTACTTGTAGAAAGCCTTGTAGAATTGTATCGCACAATGCACCATGATCCAAAACACTGGTGATGGCTTCTGTACCTATCTACTGCAGTATGATTTCATCTGTTCATTTATGTGAACAAATCAATGTTAATTGAGGACTGGTAGCAACATGTATGCCTATGTGAGACTATATAAGGCTATATAGTGCCTATATAAGGCTTCAAGTAGGATTCGAGTGGAGAGTATTTTGGAATAGTCTAAAAGGCAGGCAAAAGGGTCGAAACTGAAACGACAAACAGTCAGCAATCATGACGAGAGGAATAGCCAAAGGGTGTCAATGGGTAAACAATCCGGAAATATCAGAAACCAAGAAAAGCAAACGTGAAAAATGAAAGCTTAGTGCTAATGAAAACCAGTGGTGCGTTCAAGTGACCTGGGAGTGGCGTAGTGTTCTGGTGATGGGGACCTCTATTGGTGTGGGGTGGAATTATCATGTGAAACCTTAATTACATTTAATGTTAATATGTTTTCCTCAAAAGCTTCTTAATTCTCAGCTGGCTGTTATGGCTTAGAAAAAAATTAGGCAAGAAAAATTATGCTAGTTAGATTAGATCTGCCATTACTGCACTCATTACACTCTGTTCCCAAATTACAGTTAAAGCTGTACTTGACCCCTCTAAAACATTGCTGCTGCCTAGTATGTTTATTTTAGGGTATAACTCAAGTGATATTTTAGTAACATGGTGACAATTAATTCACATCCAGATTTATTCACATCCAGAAAGAACACTTGCTCATGTTCATTCATGCATGTGGATTTTAGATATGAAACCGTTTTTTTTTTTTCTTTTACACCTGCTGCATGCGCTTAACATATGGCACGACTTGAGAAAAACAGATCTGCTTCGAACAAGACAGTCGACATCAATCAGACGAGAGCCTGCAAGGCAGAATTCACGCTAGGCTGAGACCATGTTCTCTCCCTCTCTCCCCATCTCAGCAGAGAGAGTGAATACTGATCGACAGCTCGTCAAAGGCCGATTGCACCGCGGCTTGCTTTTACTCAGGAGAAAACCCAGCAGGACACACACACACACTCCACACACAGACTCCACACACTTGATTCAGTCTGTAGGATTATATTTCACACTGATCGTCTTAGGTCCTTGAAATTTGCCACAGATAATCATATTGCGAAATGGAGAAATGACCTGAATTTTGATCAGCTTTTTTTTTTTTTTTTTTTTTTTTCCATAAATCTGTTGGATTTTTCGTAATTGAATTTACGGCAAGTCTCCAGGACCCATATGTTGTTTTTTTTTTATGGCATTTTTAAAAAATATTATTCCAGATTGATGAGATCAACTGGTGAACAGCCTATTTTCCCCACAATGCATCTGTGTTCAGATGCGCCCGAGATAATATAATAACTTGCTTGCTAGCTAGTAGAGTAAAGGTCATCACATGTGTCAGCTGCTGTGATGCAAATGCACTTAAATCAAATGTTATATCCTTGAAATATAAAGAGTTTGTTTTTAGGCAGCTTAATTTTTTCACTATTCTGAAAAGGAAAGTATGCAATGTCGTCCAGACAAGTTCTGCTCATCTCATGAGGCATACACCTGTGCATTCAACCTATCTCTGCACTGATAAAGGACTTCAAATTAGAAACATAAACCCAAACAGCACGACTACATCCATTTACTTGCTCTTCTCACCCACTTATCTCAGCAAGACAGATAACGCTATTATGTGCAGCAGAAGCGTTGTTTTCCGTCACAGACGCTCTCAGAGGATGGGTGGGATTACCAGTCCTTCTATTAGCTCTCCGGCTCTCCCGACCCCATGGGCCTTGGAGGGTGAAAAGTGTGCGTGCTGTCAAAAAAGGAACGTCAATCCCCATTTACCATGCCATCTTGACGCCATTTTGAATACAAATCCCAGATTCTTGTCCTGCTCACTGGAGGCATAAGCCGTATCCACTTGTACAGGCCACAAATTGGATAAGAATCAGTGGAAAGGCTTCACTGCTTGTGGCTGCACTTGGAGCCACTTATTTTAGACGAACAGGCGACATGTTGTGACAGGGACAGGGAGAGGCTTTCTCCCACAGTTAGCCCAGCAGGATTTGTTTTGCTTGTTTCGCTTAATTCCATCCATGTAGCTATAGACAATGGGGATGTGTGCTTCAGTAAGGATTTCGGTGGCTCGGTATGGATTTAAGCACTAGTGAGACCAGCAATATTATGGACCATTTGGTAACAAGGTACTTGAACCTCGACCAATGTTATAAATACATCATTGTAGCTTTTGTACATTGCTTTAAGTCATAATGGCAGTTTGTTCTCCAGTTGTTGTCTGTATTCTCTGGACATACTTTTTATCTGCTTACGCTTACACCGTTATCGCTTTTAAATCACTTTTATGTTATAGCAGCTATAGACAAGTCCTTTCCTCACCAGCCTCTCTTTTTTTTCTCTTTAGAAGTCAATAAGAAAAGCTTGTGAGGTTACATAAAAAATAAATACAAACTCCTCTATCCTGAAACCTTACTGACTGTTAGAAAGTGCTGACACTGCATACTCCTTCCGTAAATGTTACATAAACATCTCCTTACAGAAAATAATACCATAATAATGATAACATTGCATCAGTCATTTGATCAATTAGAAACTATATTATTGTGGTCATGGAATAAAACATCTTTTGTTATGGCAGTATTCATTATACACTATATTGGCAAAAGTTTTGGGACGTCTGCCTTTACATGCACATTTAATGGCATCCCATTATTAATCCGTAGGGTTTAATATGGAGTTGGCCCACCCTTTGCAGCTATAACAGCTTCAACTCTTCTGGGAAGGCTGTCCACAAGGTTGAGGAGTGTGTTTATAGGAATTTTTGACCATTCTTCTAGAAGCGCATTGGTGAGGTCACACACTGATGTTGGTCGAGAAGGCCTGGCTCGCAGTCTCCGCTCTAATTCATCCCAAAGGTGTTCTATCGGGTTGAGGTCAGGACAAGTCAAGTTCCTCCACACAAAACTCGCTCATCCATGTCTTTATGGATCTTGCTTTGTGCACTGGTGCGCAGTCATGTTGGAACAGGAAGGAGCCATCTCTAAACTGTTTCCAACAAGTTGGGAGCATGAAATTGTCCAAAATGTCTTGGTATGCTGAAGCATTAGGAGTTCCTTTCACTGGAACTAAGGGGCCAAGCCCAACCCCTGAAAAACAACTGGATGCAGCTGCTCGGCCATGGAAACTCATTCCATGAAGCTCTCTACGCACTGTTCTTGCGCTAATCTGAAGGCCACATGAAGTTTGGAGGTCTGTAGCTAAAGTTGGCGACTTCTGCGCACTGCGCGCCTCAGCATGCGCTGACCCCGCTCTGTGATTTTACGTGGCCTACCACTTCTTGGCTGAGTTGCTGTTGTTCGCAATTGCTTCCGCTTTGTTATAATACCAATAACAGTTGACCGTGGAATATTTAGTAGTGAGGAAATTTCACGAATGGACTTATTGCACAGGTGGCAACCCATCACGGTACCACGCTTGAATTCACTGAGCTCCTGAGAGCGACCCATTCTTTCACAAATGTGTGCAGAAGCAGTCTGCATGCCTAGGTGCTTGATTTTACACACCTGTGGCCATGGAAGTGTGAACATTACGTGAACATCACAGTGTGAACATTACGCTCATCTGATGACTAGAGGGTTATGATTAGTGGAGATGAGGAGAGGAGCCCATTCTGCTGTCCTCAAAATCTAGCAGACTTTTTCTCCCTCCTGTCACGTACAGACAACGTCATCGCACTTTAAGCAGGCCAATAGTGCGTGTCATTGTAGTGTCTCTCTTCTGAGCTATGCGGGTTTGGGAATAAAAATAACTTGTTCCTTAATAGAATTAAATTGCTTTCGATTGAGGAAATTCTGACCAGGTGCCCTTATAGCAACATGAGTGCAGTCATTTGCTCTAATTACATTTGGGAAACTGGACATTGGAGCAAATTGTGCTTTGATGTTGGCCTCTTCACTCACTGTGTAAGGAACTCTGATGTACTGACTTGTCAGTTTGATTACGGCAACCAATGATGGCGCTTAAGGATGGCTGGGATATCCCCAACCCATCCAAGGGTTGTTAAGACTTGTAAGTGGACATGTAATGCACGTTGGTTTCTCTAAATAAGGTACCAAATCAGCACACAGTTCCCAGAGAAAGGCTCTTGCGAATTTTGGAAAATGTGGTTTCTAAAAACACGTTCTTGCTTTATTGTTCGGGTTTGGTCTTCTAACAAAACCAAAAACATCATTGTGCCATAGTTGATGCATCATTCTCTAGCTTATGTATATCATTCTTTAGCCTATTAATAGATTAGGTAATTAGCCTGTAAATACCAATACATAACAATTTACTATTTTGTATGGAGAGGGGATTAAACAAACTGCAGACTGCCAATAGTTAATTGGAGCAATAAATATCAATACATAGAAACAGACTAACCGACCAGTCTACACAATAAACTCATAAAAATGCTGTTATGCTTTAATGCTTCTCATGATCATGTAGCCTGTATGCAGTTATTATTGAGCTCCATAATTTGATATGAATTGTAACGTGTAAGAGCAGTGATTTGCACATTTAGCTGTAATTTTCTACATATCCACAGGGTGTCGCTAATTCCTGCTGTTTCTAAAATGTTGACGCATAGGTCAGTGCTTCCATAAATATGCGCTCAAATATTTCTTTATAAATCCCGATTCTGTGTTACATAATCCCGGGCACATTCCAGAGCTATTTTTGTGCGTACTGTGATGGCGGGCCTCCAGTCTGCACGCACCAAACACTGCATACTCCTCACACGACTGCCGACGGGGTGCTGAATGGGCAGCGCCATTTCAGCACCACTGTTTCGGAAAGCAAACAAGAACATGGCCACTGGGCGGGGTGGAGAAATAGAGCATGTCTCGTGGCCCAAAAGGAATGCGGCAGCAGTTTCTGTCTCCCTACTGATGGTGCATGTTTTCTGTCTCTCCATTGCAGGAACCGATGACAGCGACGACAATGCTCACCTCCTTCGCTGCGCCAAGGGCTCTCTTCCCCATCACCTACGGGAGTGCCCCTGACCTCTCGACTACCCATGCCAATACGCTTGCAGTGTTTCCCACAGGATTTTGTGAGACTGTGGTGGGTGGCCCTCTGACCCTCTAGGGGGGCCGGGGACTTGCTCCCCCATAAGAAGATCTTGTGCATTTAATGCATCATTCTGGTGCAGTTAAAGAGCAAAATTAATAGGCTAGATCTATGAAGAACTTTGTGCTCTTGTAAACAATTTTGTGCTCTAGTACTAATTTGATCATAAACGCATTGGTTGTATAGATAGGAATGGTGATGACACGGCAAAAGAAGTCACACCCACAAAGCATGGTGAACAAGATGGAGTTTAACGTTGTTCACAAATCGTCAAAACACAAAATCGACTAGATCATACATGAGCCATCAAAGAAATGAAGCAAAAGTGGTTACCTGTGTTGAACTGGTTTATTTTTTAGAAAAGAAAAACTATATTGGATGAGGAGGACATTGATCAACTCTTCCTACATCCCTATTGGCAAACTTTGCACCCTGAATTTGGAACTAGTACTAATGCTATTTTGTAGTTTTGTAGTTATTTTGAATTCCTCTGGGCTCAGCCCATTGATGGAGACCCTCAGGCAGGAAGCCAGGTGCTCTCCTTGCAGCCTGTTTTGAAGGTCTAATTTGAAAATGAAGGTAATTACAATTAGCCAAATGAATGAAAATAAAAGGTGCATTTGGAGCACAGAGCCACCGCTTTAGCGCCTCTCACCACAAAGCCAGCACCACCTACAATATCACCCTTCCACTTTCCCCTCACCCTAAGAAAATAAATTCACCTATCCTGTCCAATCCTGTCTCAGCTGTGTCTGTGTCCTGCCCATCGCTGCGGCAAGTCACTACAGTACGTACTCTTTATAAACTATGCGTCTGAACATGATTTAAGACCCAATTGGGAAATAAATCAATAATGACGCAGGGGCAGAGACAAAACAAAAGCACAAGGAGAGAGAACAAAACAAAGCAAGGACCTGCAGGAAGGTTTAGCTGACACTGAAGTGGTGGTTCACCATTTTACTGTGCAATACTGCTTGCACATACATGATCTGCATGGAAGAGTCATCAGAAAGAAACCTTACCTGTGACCTCATCACAAAAGTGAAGTATGCAAGACAATATCTAGACAACCTGTAAGCATTTCCCATGCTGTGGACTGATGGAGTCAAAGTGGAACTCATCACTAAAGGTTTGTTTGGAGAAAAATATTCGGAGAAAAGAATGCCTTTTCAGTTATTAAGCATGGGCGTGGCTCTATTATGCTTTGGGGCTATGTGCTAGCCAGTGGCACAGGAAACTCCACTTTGCCAGTTGTTAATAATTTTCTTATAATAGCACGCTCCCAAGTGTCTTAACCTCTGCTTAAGTATAAAATTAAGGCCCCGAAGCATTTTTTCTTCAACTGTGAAATTACATTCTTACCTCAAGCTTGCAGTGTGCCTGGGCACATAGGGACTAATACATAAATATTCATTCCATGGTGTTATTCTCTTATCATGACAAGAAGGCATGTTTTCAGGTGGATACGTACATATATAAAAGATGAGATTTGAATTCGCAGTCTTACACAAACAACTTCTATCTCCTTTTTAAATAATCACGCGAATGATGAATGGACACGGCAGCGCTTGTGAAGCACAGATAAGCGACATCTTTCCTGGAAAACCATCTGTGGACTTGAAAGCTTGAAAGGAGAGCAGATGAAAACAGTGGGACATGAGCAAACAGCAATTTAAAATGCCACTGAGATCACTGCATGCTGTTTGCAGCCAAGAGAAAAATATCCCACGGCCCGCACGTAGTTGGGATAATGGCTGAATGTTGAATGTGTTCTGCTTGCAACAACTGCAAGTCTAAATGGTGTTGTCGGAAACCAGCAGTGGTTCGCACCACATTAGGGCAAATTGGGCAAATTGACATGTCCTGTATTTCAGCCCTGCTAGTATTTTAGAGTCCTTCTATTAAAGTGAAGGCATTCAGTACCGCTGGCTACATCTTTCACCATAGCTATAACTGAGTTTTCACTTGTTTTGTCAAATTGACACAAATCATATTTATGTGACACACACGGCCTGTAGATCTGTGCTCATTTCCTAAACATGAACTCATGTAGGACTACAAACGGTTTTGAATGAATCACCAACAATGAATATCATCAGTATTCATTACTGAAGACTATATAGTTTCTCTAATTTTCCACTTTTTTTGCCTTAAATAAAAAAGTGCACCCTGAATCACAATGAATGTGTTTATACTGAAATATTTGTGATGTATTTAGCAAATTTGGTTCTAATTTGTAGCTGTTTTTCCATTATGAGAAGATGACGTCACGGGGTGACATTGCTAGTGAACTTACAACGTTACAGTGTCGTTTGAGAATTGCTGTTCCAATTGTTACCAAGTGCTGCTTTCATGTATTTTTGTTTAGGGTTCATTTCATGTGATTTTGTTTCTGTTGTTCTTAGCATTGTGTCTGTGTCTAGCATTAAATCCAGTCCTTGTTTCCTAGTTCCATGACTTCCTGGTTTTGACCCTCACCTGCTTTCCCAATATATGAATCTGGATTATCCTGTTTTGATGCTGCCTGCCTGTGTTCTCAACCTTGCTATGAACTTAAACAATCATACTTGCAATATTCTAAATACTGAGTAGTTGAGTTTTTGCCCTTGAATTGTACATTACATGTTTAATAGCAGACAAAATAATAATAATAATAATACCTTTTATTTATAGGCACCTTTCAAGACGCTCAAGGACACCATACAATATAAAACAAAACAATAAAATACAAGACATAGAAAAGACCAACATTATAACAACACATCAAACAAGCAAATCATTAAAAGCTATTCTAAACAAATACGTTTTTATCCGAGCTTTAAAATGGGAAATTGAATCCAGTTGGCGAACGTGTAAAGGTAAAGAATTCCATAGCTTCGGCGCTGCATAACTAAAAGCCCTACCACCAAAAGATCTCAGCTTGAAGTTTGGAACAGACAATAAGTCTGCAGAAGATGATCTCAAAGAGCGCAAAGTAGTATACAAATGAAGAAGATCTGAAAGATAATGAGGTGCCAAATTATGAAGAGCTTTATATGTAAGAAGTAAAATTTTGTAATGTATACGGTAACGAACAGGAAGCCAATGCAACTGGAAAAGAATTGGTGATATCTGATCAAAAGTACGTGAACGGGTAACTCTCTTAGCTGCCGAATTCTGGATTAACTGTAATCGATAAAAGTTGTTTTTCAGGAATACCAAATAAAAGAGAATTACAGTAATCAATCCGAGATGTAACCAATGCATGAATAAACACTTCGGCACTAATGTTGAGAAAGTGAAGAACGAAGTCTAGCAATTATTACGTAGATGAAAAAATGCAGAACGTGAAATATTACTAATATGAGAACCAAATGAAAGCAAACCATCCAGTATGACCCCAAGACTTTTCACCCGGGTGGAAAAATTGACTGGGCAGTTATCAGTTAACAAAGTAAAGGACAGACCTAGAACCCACAAGAAGGGCTTCAGTTTTATTGGTATTTAACTTGAAAAAAATGAATATCATAATTTCAACAATTTCAAAAATGAGAATGGTAATAGTCCTAAAACCAAAAGAACAGCAGCTTCTTTTTTCACTCACCATTTTGCAATGACATAAAGCATCATATTAATGAGAACTCCAATGTAGAAGTTGTGGAAACAGCAAATGTTGGACTCCAGAGGTTTCAAAATGCAATGAAGTCGACACCTAGTCGACTAGTTTGCTAGTTAGTGATCTATGACATGACGAGCACTATGGCGTTGATCAAGGACGGTGGTAATAGCATGAAAGCTGGTAGTACAGATCGGGAAGGATGAGAGCTGGATAGACTAAAGCACTAAAGCACCGCCGCATCGCTCTCTTTATATAGAGATGAAGCGAGGGCTAAATACCAAAATAGACCAACATGTTGATGAAATAAGTTGAGAAAAAAAAGGCAACTCAGAAATCAATTGAAGGTCATATTGATTATAAATATTTATATGTAAATCATTCAGGGTGTGTTTTCCTTCAATAATACATAATCCAGCATGGAAAAAAAAATGTATGTCCAGAATATATGCTCTCTCTTTCTCTCTCTCTTTCATTTTTTTTAACAAACACCTTTGAGTTGCTTCTCACTGGCAGTGACATTTCACAAGCTATCTCCCTCAAAGTCTTGGGATCAGCAATAACATGTTGGCCTTATGAGGAAAGACAATTAGTAGAAAATGTCATACGGCCTTGTGATATGAGGGTACGTTTATCGAAAGATGTTCCACATTGGGTCAGCTCATTCCCCCTGAGATTCAGTAAATGCCACAGCACTTCCTGAACCTTCCATCACAGGTTCAAACATGTGCATATGGATATCTGTGACAAGCGCACCTGCCAATATCTATCGCTTCTACCCAAGATTTACTCTTGAGCCTAGTTTCACTAAATATTTTGTGATGCATAGAAAGTGTAATTATAAAAGGGTATTCCCATACTGAATCCTGTATGTAAACAAAGGACCAAATTTAATGCTAAAGTCAAGGTTCTGTTCTGGTAACAGGAAGTCCATAGGTTTTAATCCCACGATTGCTAAAAATATATATATATATTCTCTTGTAGATTTCCACACTTTATACCACAGCACTGTTGAATTCTTGAATCTGATACATCATTCTAATATATTATTGTTTCTATTGTAACAGTTCATTCACAGATATAAGCCTTAAAAATAAAGGGATTAAAATTGTATTGTTGTTTAACAAAGAAACCATTACAAACATTGATTTGATTTGGTCAATTTTTCTGTGAGGAGATGATTACTTAGCATTTTCAGGAAAAAGTCTCAAGTGTCAGCTGTCGTAAAGTTTTCTGCCACTGTAGAGTCTTTTTTGTTAACATTTTTTGCATTTTTTTTTTGTTAACGTCATATTAACGTCAAGAGAAAGAGCTCTAATGTCAAGAGCGGTTGAGGGAACGACTGTTTAAAATGGATTTATACAAGTGTTAACAGGAACTAACTTGTTTCTCAGTTGTTCCACAACATTAAATTTAGATGGAGAACATGTAAAATGTAATGTTCTTGAACTTGTAAAGAAAATTGTGTCACTGTCCAAGCAAATGTATAACAATGCATCAGACTCCATAGAACTAAACAGACCTGAAGCAGTTACTAGTGAGTGTAGCCTACGTAGTTGCTGTACTAAGTACAAATAATCGGTGGCTTCCTAATTGTGTACTTCATGGACGGCCATGCCTGCCATCTAAATCCCCTGGATACAAGCGTTACAGCACCAGTAAACATAAATCCGTGATTGTGTTCTTGACTCTCACCAACCAGAGAGCTCAGAAAATGAATCAATGCTATCTGTTTAAAAGTTCGAGCAACCAAAAGTGAAAATTAAGCTAACAAGGGAAGCCTAAAATAACAAAAACAAACAAAACGTAGGTTTGAACATGTAGGATTTTTTTTTTTTTTTTTAAAAATCACAATTCTCTCTGCTTGTGCTGTTGTGTTTAGTAAAGCCTGAGTGGCAGAGCAGGATGGAGGTCTCGGACAGATGGCTGTCCAATCCTTCAAGCTTGTTCATTATAATATTAGACCTTGCCCAGAACTGCAGTTCTTAGATCAATCTAATTGGGAAATTCAGCTGGTTTTAGCAGTGTTTATCATGTTTTTAATTAACTCGTGCTGGCTCGCCGTTACACAATAATCAAGTGAAATTGGCTTCATTTCCATCAAACAAGAGATGTATGATCATGACCACAACTTTCAATCTAAAACATGCTTCTAAAAACCATAAAGTCAGCAGTTACCTTCACCAAAGTTGAAGTCCATCAGCCAGATCCCAACTATACATCCCTTAAAGATGCGACAAGCTGCTTGGTTTTGTTACTTACACAGTATAAGGAATAAAGCGGATATTTCAACATCGTATTGTCAAGTGGCTTCTACAAAAGCCCATATTTAGTGTAATGAAATTAAACCAAACAATCAAGCGAAGTTCAATTCATCTCGCCACAAAATTGGCTGAATTAAAAAGCAATTGGCAAAAAATTGCAGATGACCGTGCAACTGCAAAACAATTTCAGTTCCACACAGGAACATCCACAGAGGCGCAAGGTCAAAATCACCGAGAGCTGAAAAAATTCAATTTGTAATTTCACTTTATATCCCAGTTGTGTGAGGAGTTAGTAAAGAGGAGTGTGTTACTTCTTCAGTTGGCTCAAACACAGAACTCCAAGGTCTTCTCAGGAGTGTCTTTCATACTGAATGGAAAAAACGTGTTCTATGCGCATAAACTGCATAGAACACATGCAAATTTCATTTCCATAGAGTATTGGGTAACACTTAAGAGCAAGGGCACCTGAACTCAATCAGGAAGGAACAACGGTTCATGCTTCATGCACAAGAAGCATTACATCATAGGGTTTGATTGTAATGAGAAGTATCCTACTTTCCCTAATTGGTTACTCATTGAAATTTCTATGCATTTTTATTCCACAGCATTATTGAAGCCTTTGAATTTGATTAATCAGAATGTGTTGATTCATTTTCCATTAACACCAGATCTTTCAGTAGTTTATCACAGGTTTATATCAACGCGCTCATTCCAATATGCCATTGTTTCTATAGTAACAGCTCACTGACAGGGATTTGTATGGTGGACGCATCATATAATCCAAGGCTGATAATAAATAATAATAATTAAAAAAAAAAAACTAAATGAGACGTTTATTTAAACGTTTATTGAAGGAATCTCGGGTGTCACCAATTTTGTAACGGTAAGTTTTAAGACATGGGAAAGAATTCAGCACAGATGGTTATGCCGTTTCTCTGTAATATGAGCCTGGTGAAGGGATGACTGTTTATAGCTGCTATAACGTAAGTGATGACAGGAACTAACATGTTTCTCAGAACATTAAATTTAACCATAAATGGTTAAATATATGATGAATGATGTTCTTTACTAAATGGAAAATTGTAACGGCAGACAAATTGCTGTGGTATAAAAGGAATAAAACACTTCAGGACGTCCCACGACATCGATTATTGTACTAGAAGAGGAAGCGCTGTTGTGTCTTATTCCTTACACGAGCATAAATCAGCATTTAATAGGCTTTCCCCCCCCCCACTATGAATATACATATGTTTGTACCCCCTAAAGGTTGAGGCCTGTTCAAACTTTAGTACGGATTAAATGCTGTCAAATTAGTACGATTTAATCATTATGTACCAAAAAAAAAACAAAAAACACACACATTCACACATTGTACATCATTTAAGGGAATAAGAAATCATCTTCTTCTACTGAATCCACAATTGTTGTTTTGGTGTGTGTGTGTCACACAGGGCAATATAATTCATTTCTGTTTTATTCCTCTGTCATAGCGAAAAATACATTTAAGACAGGCAGTAAGCGGAAGTCTGCATAATGCTTCACACACACACACACACACACACACACACACACACACACACCCCAACATCTGTGCGTTTGGTCAAATATGTGTTTAGCATTGCAGTAACCGTTCTGTTTTCCTCACAGATTGAATGGCAGGGAATAAAAGCACGTTGGTTTATGATGGCGAATACACATGTCCCGGCAGCTTTAATGTTTAACCGTTAAAGGCAACTGGCCCGCACGTAAATACACACACCACATACAAAACGCTGTGTTGCATTCATCTTCAGCCAGCTGTTGCATATAAAACGACTTGTAAAGATTCATGCCTTTACCACCCATTTTGGTTAGCTATGTATGTGTGTGTGTGTGTGTGTGCTTTTACCCATTGTGTTCTTAGAGGTAATTGCTTCGGGCTTACAAAAAGATTAAAACAGCAGCCTTTGCTAACTCATGCATCAACACCTTCTATGCTTTGATGCTTATTCAGGAAGAATTGCTTTTGGCTCCATGTTTCAGCAATTCCTCCCCAGGTAGCTTGATTTGTGTGTATGTGTGTAGACGCTATGAAGTATTCTCCTCCTTCCTCTTATTCAGTGGTTACATCCATCCTCAGTGCTTCAAAAGAAAAAACACACAACCGAGTGATGCATTACATGGCATAAAAGCCTCCAGAGTCTCAAAAAGTCTTGAGGAGAAAAAAGAGAGAGAGAGAATAAATCCTGTTCAAGCTCTTCATCTTTAGCGTGCGAGATATAAACTCTATGAGTTTACAACACAAAGTGATATACCGCCTTAATATCACGAAGGGTTCGTGCCATATGCGGTCATTTTGCGAGCTGTTGCCTGCGATTTGTAAAAGCAAAAATGAAAAGCGTCGCCCCCCAAAACGTTGCATCTGCTCCATGGTGCGCATTTTCACGGTCCCAAATAAGTCGTAAAGCAGATTTGAGATGAAGAACGCCTGACAAATACTGATGGAGCTGTCACTTCGAATTCGGCGTTTATAATTCAGCAAAGTGTCTTCTAACTCGCACCGTTTAACACTGTCTGGCAGCAAGCTTAACTGATGTCTTCTTCGGAATTGAAATTCTCAACAGGCTTAAGATGTTTGTGTGGACCATAAAGGATTTGTGCGTGAGCTGTGCTGAAATGTGAACCTGTATAGAAGGTGTCGGAATGCAAAATTTATTCAATTTGTGTTCAGAATTTATTAAGCGTTCATTCATATAAAACTGAACAAAATGCCACTGATTATTTTCCTCTAACAGCACATCCTGAAGTGTTTTATTCCTCTTATACGACAGCAAATTGGCAATGGTTACAACTTCATTTATTAAATGGGAAACTGGCAAATGGTTTATCCATTTAAAGTTACATTTAATGTCGAGGAACGTCCATGAAACAAGTTAGCGCTCTCCTTTAAACTGCTCAAGTGACAGCGCACATAAATAAGCGTATTCATTTTATTGTAATAATTATCATGCCATAAACATTCTATCCCCAAGAGAAGCATTGTACAATGCTGGGAGGTGAGATGGTGGTGGTTTTTTTAATAAGGCAATGGCGACAAAAGAATATGTTGAGGTAATGTTTCGAAAAGAGCTTCAGAATACTTCATTATTGGGAATTATTGTATTTTTAAAAATGTTTGAGATAGAGAAATTTGAATTAAAACCAATTTTGCTACATGAACCTAAACATGGAGATGATTGTTAATACTTAGACTGTACATATTATATCTTGGAATGACGAATAAAGGCATCCATGTCAATGGCATTGTGACATGGACATACTGTTAAGCTATGAACTTTTCTTCCCACCAAATAATTAATAGGATGCCACACATCGGCTCAAGTTACACAATTTACGGCCATGTCTTTGGTATGTCATGGTCTCTATCTAATACGGCCACACCTTATTAAAAAAAAGAACCCCAATGTCATGTCAGAGGCTCTGTAGTATTGAAATATTGTGGCTCCCACAAAGATTTGTTCAAGGTCAGAACTGTGCTTATGTGAGACATTCGTCTGGTCGCCTCACATACACGAATAGCATGTAACTCTCAATTTCATTCATAATGTGCACTTTGCACATTTCACCTAACTCTAAATAGATTTCAGATACTCGTCTTTGTTTTAAATAATAGATGAAACATTCATAACTGATCAAATAAAACTGTTCTGGTCAGACCATCCTATCACCAAAATACCAAAGTGCCTCCACTCGGACCCACTTTCAAAAAGATGTAGCTTTCAGATGACAACCCTTTTCAAAATGTTGTTCTTTTTTCCCCCCCCAGAAATGGACTCCTTGGAATGCATCTCATTCTCAAAATATCAAACGATCTCTATCCTCCAGGAGCTATGCTCTTCCATCTTTCTCTGGTGCATATTTTACTTTTTCCATCTATCCTAGCCTTTCTGTACTAATCAAAGGCACAAGGTACTATATCTGTATATGATTTATAGATTACAGGGAGTCGAATGAGCGTCTGTATTTCTGCATTTCTCCTTTGAGAGAACGTTGCTGTAACTCTGCAGGAGGATTTTAGTGACTAACGTGTCTTGAGACAGTAGTCAAAAAAAAGGGAGATGAATAAAAAGAAGAGCTCTCATACGGTGAGGTTATAAACACCGTCTCCTTCTCAAATGCTGCAATTCATATCTAGCAAGAGTTCGTAATAGAATGGCATACAATTAAGCCAATATAGTCATTCTTTTTTTTGTAGTGTTCAAATGGTACTAATTTCAGTGCACAAAATAATGGTATTTCTTCCCTTAATGCACTTGTGGCCTTACGAATGTGATAGAAAGTGGAAAGTTATTACATACGTTACCTGTCACACATAGCTAGAGATAATTTTTACTATCTCGGTGCCTTTAGCTGAGTTTATATTAATTATGCTAAACGCTATATCTTGCAGTAATATCTAATTAGCCAATTGCAAATTATTTCAAAAAAATATTATCTCATTAATATTATTATCTATTTAATCAAATCTAAATTTGGACAAATGCAACCTATTTCCCCACAAAATCTTACGGGTTAATGTAAGGCTTATCACAAGTCACGTGCAATGACGTCACCACAAGTGAGGGACATGAATCGACAAGCAGTCAAAATTGCTGTGGCATAAAAGGATTAACGTGCAGTTGTAGGAAAATAAGAGGTCATACGTTTGCATACGCCTTGCAGAACCTGCAAAATGTTAATAATTTTTAACAAAGCTTTTTCACGTAACAGATGTTTTCTTCTAGTCCACAAGACAAAATAATAACTGAATTTGCACAAATGAACCAGTTCAAATGTGCTTGATTCCTAATACTGTGCGTTGTTCCCTGGATGATCGAATTACGATTTAAATGATCCACGATTTAACAACAATTTAAAACATCACATTACCAGAAAGAATATATATAGAATTAGTCTCAGAATAAGGATGTTTTTACAGAATTGCAATATAGTCTTTTTTGGGCAGGTTCTGCCAGTTCTGCAGATTTAAAAAAAAAAAAAAAAAACTTCTCCAGTTGTATTTTATAAAATCACAGTTTACTGGAAATGGACAGATGACCAGAGGGCACTATTGATGGAGCTTCAAAATATGATGTTACCCTTAGTCTTGACATGCCAGCTGACAGCCTTTTCCATAGTGCAGAGTTTGACAGCTATACCACCATTGAATAACGTTGAAAAAAAGGTATGAACGTATATTGTTTTAATATAACAATGTTTACACTTCAGAGTAAGATGGAGAAAGCAGCAAGATGGAGAAAGCAGGACTCATTAAGAATGTCCAGTTCTGGGAAGTTAGGATAAGCGAGGATAAGCTCAATAGTGACCAGATGTCGCACGTTCGTCCATTTTTTTCATTATTTAAACGCACATATTCAATGATTTTTTTCAGTGAAACTTACTGTTCAAAACGTACAGAACAATATATGAACCTGATCTACAATATTCTTACCATCAATATCTTCATCAATCTGAAGATAATGCGAGATGCTGAGTTCTGGACACTTTCATCAATGCAAATAACAGCAGTCTACGTTGGTTGGAATGCATCCACGCTGTCCCTTAGTGGAGAAGATTGGACGCCACTGGAGTACACGACTATACAGGTGTAAAAATGTTTAAAATGTGCTTAATAGACTCTGAAATCTGTACACATGGCAGACAAAATACTATAGACTACTATATACATGCCATATGGTACCATTAAACATTTCTGGCAACAAGTCACTAGTCAATTATCCCTCCTGCTGAAGCACCTCATCCCACTTATGCCTATCGCTTGGTGTGCTTAGAGACACGTCAGAAATTAAGATCACACAGAAGAGCAGCAGAAAAGCAGGTATGGTTCTTACCGCATCAACCATTTCCAAAACTGGAAATCAGAGAACACCATCAATGTCACTCATTGTAGCAGTGGAGGCTTAGTGGTTAAGGCTCCAGCTATGAATTCAACCCCCCCACAAGATCAGTACCAGTCAGCATGTGTGAAGATGGTGGACAAGCAGTATGCAGTATGAGTGGCTTCAGGTGCAGATTTAGCCACACAGCAGAGTTCTTAATCCAATTTAGTCCTCAGCTAAATTGGCAGGCAACTGCCTACATATTCGACAAACAATGCATGAAGAGAGTATCACCCTCCCTCTTCCAGCACCGAGCTGTACACATGCTGCCAGTGCCTGTAACCAAGGAAGCATAATTGGATTAAAATATATTGTCTAACTCAGATACCAAGACTTGGTTGTTAAAGGTTTAAACCCTGCAGCTGAAGTGCATTCAAAGTGTTCAGTTTCACCTGAGCCAGCTCAGCAGGTACTCAGCAGGATTCTTTTCCAGAAGGTAATTATTTGAATCATATGGAACTGCATTGAGATAAAGGTCTAGAGCACCCCAGAATTCTTGGATAATGATTCAGCATTTTTGCTTCTGAACTTAATAATTGGAGCAGTATTACTCATATAACATGAATGAAACCTTTACATTACTTTTATATTATATTAAATTATATTTTTATACACATGTATAATTACTAATTTTTTTTTTCTTTCTTTTTTTCACTGATATTATTTATCACATTTATTTCCATGTACCTTTTTAACTATTTTATTTTTGACTGCCTTTCGTCGTAGCCAGGTTGGACGTGTTGGCCTGGACTACAACATGGAAGTAAAAATAATGACATATGCCTTTGAAACCAAAAAGCATGTTGAATTGCACTAATCAAAATTCAACATGGTTGTATATTTATGCTCTGAATATTTCAGTTGGAAACATTTCACACACGATTTCATTATTTATTTAGTTGTGATTATCAGGGCCAGTATACTGTATATGTGAAAAAGCTGATTAAGACACAAAAGCAGTGCTTACGTTTATATTCAGTGTCTTAGCGGTTACACTTGACCACCGTGTACGTGTACTGTAAGCAGCTTTCTCCATTTACATTTACGGCATTTGGCAGATGCCCTTATCCTTATATAGCAAAGGGGATATAGCGTTATTCCCCCCGACGCTGATGTAAAGAACGAACATTACCTCTGAGGAAGACATATATTTTGCTCTCTGTTGCTTTGCTTTATTTCACGATGTTCAATATTTGCTGCTGTGTTTCATTCCTTAACTTTATATCATGGCTTGTGCGGTTGCAGTCTTACATCAGGATTCCCCAACCGTTGGCATTTACATGACGTTTTAGAACATTACTTTCTGCAAAACCCCCATAATAAGCCGAGACAGAGAGTGTTGTTGTACGTGTACCCGCACTATAGAACACTGCCTAGAACTGGCTATGTTACCAATGACAGGATACAACAAAAATTATATCTTGACCGCCATATCAGGACTATTCATCCTTATCTTAATACTATTACTCCTTGTCTTAATTTTAAAGAGAACTTGTCCCTGCTATTGCCCTGCATTTGCATGATTAACTTGACAACTGTGATGAAGTGATGGGTATACATGATCGTGAAGGAGTAATGTTATCATCTTGCTAACCTACTGGTCATCTTGCATCCATGTCATGTTTGCTTAACAAGGGAGACAATGAAGTGTTGGGGTCAGCAAGACACCTTGTGTCACGTCTGAGCGATTTTCAAAGACAAGGAAGATCTGATGGGCTTTCTAACACCCAGGATAGTAACAGGTGTAGCAATTCTTTTTTTTTAATGTCAACACACACACTACGATAAAGACATGATTAAATCATTTTGTGGTTTGTCACATCATTTCACGTCAACAGACAAAGAGGTGAACCCCAGGGGCCATCATCTATTCAGACAATAATGGCCAGGTCAGCACAAAACTTTATATTGCATTCACAATATACATCTGGTTATGTATTGTAGATGAATTTTTTATTTTTTTTTCTCAACAGGTCCTTTCCTGGATTGTTCTCAAATCACAGAGGCAAATGGTGCTTTACCAGGAACATGTCCTGTGCCCAGTAAACAAACACCTGCTGCTGACCCAATGTGAGTGGTCTAGATCAACTGCTCCGTGCACAGGCAGGATTAGGATGCAGAACTGCTACTCTGGATGAAAACATGAGTCATCAGAAGGTCCAGTACATGCTATAATGTGCCATTACACTCCTCAGCTCTCCATGGCATCTACGTAAGTGGAAAGCCCCTAGGACCACACTCCGGTCACAATCAACTCTGAGGGCCTCAACCTGAAGGAGGTATTCAGTAAGGCCAAGGCCAGAAGCCTATGACCGCGTGATCGAGCTGCTATCCGGGGCCACTCTCTCTCACAAAAGGATTTACCCCCTTTCCACAGCTGAACAGCAAGCCATGGAGGACTACATCCAGGAGGTACTCCAGCAGGGGTACATCCACCAGTTCAAGTCTCCCACCTCCGCTGGTTTATTCTTTGTGGAGAAGAAAGGGGGAGGTCTTGGGCCATTCATCGACTATCGGCGTTTAAACCAAATAAGTCTCAAGTACCAGTACCCTCTGCCTCTTTTCCCTGCAGCCCTCGAACAATTCCCTTCCACCCAGGTTTTCACAACCGCAGTGCTTGCAATCTACCATCTAGTTTTGCTTAACATCAGTTGTAATATAAAATGATGTAGGTTTAGGTAGATAGATAGCTAGGCAAATTAGCTACATGACATTTGCTTACATTATTTTCCAACTGCATTCATCAACAATCAAATCCATTTCAACTTGCCTCTAATCTTTACATCCCACTTGGAAAATCTGGGTTTCTCAGGAGTGCAAATTAGTCCTAGTTGGAACCCCTTGGTGTCTTCAAAATGGCTGCATATAATGCCAAGTAAGAACGAAAAATTAAAGCAGACTTTGGAGTTTCTATTTGTGTATGATCTGTTCTAAGGCCACTAAATGGAGCTGGAGAGTTAGATACAGCTTTATTCATTTCGTACGAGATTAATGGAAAAGCAATTTATGTGCAAACAAATGCTAGTGTACAGTGGCTGGCCTTTTTCCCCCAACCGTAAACAGCTGAGGCTGTAAAGGGAAGGAGAAAGTTAAGAGTCAGAAAATTCTGTCTTCAGCTGTCATGAACGCAGCATTTGTGCAACCTCTCTATATCAATTTTCCGCTGTCTTACTTTAGGAATACTATCCATAGCGGGCTCGCAAAGGTCGCGCCTCACTTTTGGCACTATTGCTTGTTTATTTCTAGGCTCTTGTACTGGTACGGAAATATCTTATAGACGGCTGTCTTTCGACCGCTGACCCAGCCATGTTTACGTCACAGTGTCTGAAAAGGCAGTGTTTAAAAAAAAACAAAAACAATAAAAAACCATTTTTTGGTGTTGCGCTTCAATATTGTAGCTGCGCTTTAGCCTTCATGAACATGAATTCTCTGTTTGGTGACTCTTCTGTGTGACACATTCAGCCAAACGACATCATCTTTTAAGTTTTTTTTTTTTTTTCACTTATACTAATTTATCCCACAGTGCTTGTAACAGTCTAAGTTTTCTGTCACAGGAAAGTATTCGGGAGTTTCGCTTTCCTGTTGTTTGCTAACATGACTAGCTGCAGTTTGTTCATAAAGAGAGGCTGGTAAGAAAACAACTGTTTATAGCTGCTATAATGAAAATGGCACCAAGAACTAACTTGTTTCACAGATGTTCCATGACATTTTAATGTACTATAAAATGATTTTTTTTAATATGACATCATTCTTTCATTATTAAAAAAAAAACTGTTGGCAAATTGCTGTCTCGACAAAAATCCTACCACCTCCCATCCTTTACTTTCACCTCCATTTCTCATTTCCTAAAGCATCTGCCTGCTGAACGAGGGAAGATAAATCATCTGTTAGTGGCGCTGTGTTGAGATTTTAACTTTTATGAGCTAACTTGTTTTTCATGGATGTTCCACAACATTAAATGTAACTATAAATGGATAAAAAGCACAGCATGTCCTTGTTTTAATTAATAAAAAAAAATCCTTCTGGCACATTGCTGTGGTATAAGAGGACTTAAACACTTCAAGACATGCTGTTGGGGGAAAATAACAAACTTTGGGACGGTTACAGGAACTGCTTCACATCGTGGCTGCATCACACCATCCTGTCCTTTTTTTTTTTCCCTATAACAGCATGCCTGTCATGTTTTATTGCTTATTTATGATGGTGGCACACCCATACACTGCTAGAAATAGTGTTTCCTTAAGGGCCTTTCATAGTTAAGTTAGAAATGTCTAATAATAATTCTAATTTTAAAAAAAAAAAAAAAGGTTTTTATATAAAACAAACAACAAATTACCACTGTAACCATCTTTAGGACAGGATACTGTAGACGCCAGGCAGCTGATTCAAAGATCAAAGATTGTTTCTCACAGAATTGTACCCTAAGGGCATCTGATTAAGAGAGTGAAATGACAGAAGCTTTATTGATCTTGAAAATCATTTCAGGACATTCGTCTTCATTAAGGGGTCGCCGCCACCGTTATCATCTCATTGTTTGTGCATCTGCTGCAAAAAAGCAGCCGAGTAAACACCCAGAGCGATGAAAGTAACAAAGTGACGGTTTACGGAGCACGATTTTCTTTGTACCCCCCCCCCCGGCCGCCTCCCATCCCACGTTTCTCCCACGTTTCTCATTTCCAAAAGCATCTGCCGGCCGAACAAGGGAAGATAAATCGTCTATCAGCGGCACTGTGCAGAGGGTCGGCCATTTTTTTTTTTTTTTCCATGTTGAAATTCTTCCTCCAGAGCAATTTATCAGAGTTCAGTCCTGCTAAAGTAAAATGGAAGTTTGAGTCCCTAGGAATCATAAAAAGATGGGTGAAGAAGAAAAAAAAAAAAAAAAAAAAAAAAAAAAAAAAAAAAAAAAAAAAAAAAAAAAAAAAAAAAAAAAAAAAAAAAAAAAATCTCAGCGTATTTTTGGCTGACTGTCCCTGAAAAACTCACTCGCAGTAATCAGTCTCAAAGACCTAATTACGTATTTTGGGGAAGTGGGTCATCTGTCACACTATAACACAGAGCCACTCGGTCTCTACCGTTCTGTTTCTCTAAAGCAGTAATTAGTCAGCCTTCCTGAAAAATGACTGTTAAAAACTGTAATGATAGCCAGTTAGTATAATGGTATTATGGCAAACCATCATAAAGATGTCTGAAATCCTTAAATCATTAACATATAGATAGTATTTGCTTTTAAAACTCGACCATTAGTACTTGTTCAGAAGGATAGAGCTAAAGGCATCGAGTAAACTGATAATAAAGCATTGCAATTCATGCACTTTTTCAATCAATAAAGGCTAAATAAATAAATAATGGCTCCTTTGTACTGTTTTGTTTCCCATTATGCACTGTAGTATACACACTAGATATGCCATTTCGCCTTGCATCATTGACAGATAGTGGGTTTATAAATCATTACAGTGTATAGAGGACAGACAGACAGTACAGAGTGTGTTGAAAGGATGTTCAGAATGAGCAGATTGGGATGAGAACAGGATAGTGTTTATGATTACA